>CM046349.1:13635559-14235559 GCA_025403435.1 Artocarpus heterophyllus
GGAAAGAAAAGTTTGGCCCTGACATAAAACTATATAATATGTGCCCAAAAAAACATTAACAGATTGTTCGAAAAATGATTATGAACCAAAAAATAAAAATTAAAATTTGAGTACCGTAGCAATCTAATTTTACAAGGTAAAAATATTGTTGGGAAAGGAGTTTGAAACGAATAATAATAAAATTGCAGACCTTCAAAAAGATAATAAAACTGTAGAGGCATAACATATTCAAAGTTATATTCAAGCACTTACGTTCAAATCAATACTACGCTTCAATAACTATCATGTTATATGTTTTTACTTTTATATGTTACGTCAGACCATACATTATATAAATAAAAAATGTATTTTAATTGTTGTTTAATGCAATATTTATGTTGAAAATATGCAACATAAAGAAATTTAGCTATTCCCGACTAATGTTTCATCCTTCTAACATTCATATTACATTAAATAACTAAATTAAAGATGTAACAATTGTAACACCCGCCTATTTTATGTAACGGACCACGTTAAGTTAGTAACGCTATTAAGGAATGTATTTAATAAATAACGTTATATGATATGATATGTGATGTGCATGTTACTAACTTTTTATGTCAAGATTTGTGACAGGTGACGACCGCATGGAATCGTTGTGCTCTAGTGTTCATGAGAAATTATAAATATATGATTATTTAATTTATGATGCAATGATGTGTGAATGTTTTATGTTATGGCATTTAATGACAGATCGGCAGGCCGAAGAAGGAAAATCGGTAGGCCGAAGAGGGAAAATCGGCAGGCCGAAGAGGGAAAATCGGCAGGCCGAACAAAGTTGACAAACAGTCAGCAGAAATCTCTCCAGAGTTATGACTGAGTTAATTACGTTAATTGGGTGAATTAATGTGATTAATTGGCATAATAATGGAATGTTTTTATCAGTTAAGGAAATTAAAGGATTAGATTTGTATTATATTAAGAGGTTTCCTATTTTTAGAAGGTAAGTTAAGGTAAGATTGATGATGTTTGACCTTCCTTTTCTATTCTTCTCCTTTTCCCACGCCAATCACCTTCTTCATAGTCAGAATATTTCTGACTTAATGAAGAGTAATGACTCTTTATTATACACATTACGTTAAAAATTTTTATTACGCTCTTTCCTCAAATAATTTGTCTCGATTCTGAGACGTTCCTTCATTATTTCTCTTCCTCCTCTCACGCCCCAAGTCACGCCCCCTACAGTCAGAATTTTTCTGACTTAATGAAGGGAATTGAATTCCCATCAATGGTTTTTATTGCGTTAAAATTTTAACGTTTCCTTTTTCATTATTTTCTCTCCTTCATACGTTTTGCTTCTCAAAAATTTCTGAGACATTCTTTCACTTCTCTTCCTCTTCCCTTCCTCACAAAATTTCTTTTTCTCTTCCACGAAAATTTTCTGATTAAAAAAAAAGAGAGAGAAGTCTTGTTTCGTTGATCGAATTCAAGAATTTCGAGAAGAAACTTCAAGGTATGAATTCAGTTTTTTTGGTAAATGTAAAAAGATGTTCTCCTCTTCAAATTTTGTCTACAATGTCTTCTTTAGGTATTGTATTTTGTTATGTGTGATGTCTCCTCACGTTTTATGTCATTTTAATGTTTTATGAAAAATGAATATTTCTGTCTTCTACCCCTCACAGTAAAATGTTACTGTTTAATTTTGAAGGTATGAAAAAAATGTAATGATTATTCTTTAGGTAAAGAATGATGTTTTCGTGAAAAGTTGTTAATTATGCTTATGTATGAGTATGTAAGATGAATGTATTTTATGATTATGAAATGTTTTAATAAATGTTATTTTTGGATTGTTTGATCATAAAATGTTATGTATGTTTAAAAGATTTTATGATAATAAAAATAATATTTAAAATATGAGATGAGTGTATGGATATTTTATGATAAGTATTGATTTTTTTTATTGCACCTTAAAATGGATATATGGCATGGACACTTAAGGAAGCAAGCACAACGAGACCGCGGTGTCGTCACCAAGTGCAATATTAAGGTTAAGTAAGCTATCGATCAAGTAAGTACATTCTCACCTGCAACATGACACGTTTTACAAGGATTTAATGATATGTTTACAAGGATTTTCATGATGATTTTTCTTAAAGGATTTCTTATAAAAAGTTTTTCATGATTCAAAGTTACGCATGTATGATGATTATGGTATGTTTCAAAGTATGAACATTATGTATTTATGTATCACCTAATAAGTGTTGCACACCCAATGTTATGGAATGATATATTATGATGTCATGTATGGTTAGGGATTAGCTACCCTTCTCCTCTCATGACGGCGCGCCAATGATGATGTTTATGGTGCAACACTTGGGCCCTTAAGAATAATAATAAAAAAATATATAGATATATAAATTTTAAAATGGTCAATATTATGAAAGATATGTTTCCATGAAATTGTGCTTAAGGCACTTTTATGATGATGATGATGATGATGATGTTTATGAAATGTTTTAAATTGTGAGAATTTTATGTACTTACTAAGCATTAGCTTATTCATGTTTTATATGTCATGTTGCAGATAAGGGTAAGAGAGTCTTGGAATAGGTGGAGGACATGGAACGGCGTGTGAGCAACATGAACGATGAATTGTAACCGGAAGCACGCCAAGAAGAAATGAATTTATGATTCAATAAAATTATATATTTTGAACATATTTTATGTTGGGTTTTTAAGAACACTTATATTATGGTTTTATAAGTTATTTTATCATTTTTTTTATGAATATGAACTTTCGCTATATTTTACGTAAAGTTAGAACGTTTTAAATTTTTTTTACCAAAGTAGATTTGGTCTCGGACGGCCTGCCGAACTCCGTGTCCGGCCTGCCGAAGACCAGAAGATCGGCCGACCGATCCATTTTTTTCGGCCTGCCGAACCTGGATGAATTTTTGGTCCGAATTACAAAGCTTCTGCCGGCCTGCCGGTGGAAGACGCTCCGGCTTGCCGATGTTGTTCGGCTTGCCGAAGTCCCAAGTTCGGCCTGCCGAACTGTGGGAATAAGAGGAATTCAAAGATATGTTGATCAAAGTGATTTAATGTGAGATTTTAATAAATCTTGATTTTACTATTTGATTATCAATTATTATTAAATAAGTTCTTGAATAAATTAAGTATAAACGAATAAATTATGTTAAGAAATAATATTAAACTATGTTTTTCGAAACAATGTAAGTTTAAAAAAAAAAAAATTTATATGAATGGATCCTGGTAATGTAAGTTTAAGTACTTTTAAAATCTATAGTACGATTGAGTTGATATTATCTATGTGTTTAATTATTTAAGCATGTATGAATATAAGTATGTAACGATATCTGTGACGTCCGAATTAAGGGGCGTTACAGGTTTTGGTATCAGAGAGAATCTTTCGATTACAATTCATATCGCCACACGTCAATCCAAGTCCTCCAAGTAAGTTTGTTAGATGTACTGATGCAAGTATGATAATAAGATTAAGGTTTGAATGTTTAATGATTAAAAGACATAGTAATGAAAACCTGTCTCATAAATAGAAGATGAATTTTAAGTCCTTATTATTTTAGGAAATTTACGATGGACGGCTATAGAAGAATGCAGACCCGCACCCAGTCTAACGAGAGACTTATGACAATGATCGCTGAACTACAAAGGCAGTTGGAGGATCAACGACGGGAAATAGCTGCATTAAGGGCCAATAGCCAGAATGGTGAACAACCAGGCAATGATGTGCCTCCTCCTCCTCCGCAGCCACAAGTACAAGTAAATGAAGTCCCAGCTCCTGCTGCTGAACCAAGAGCAGCCTATCAAGAACCTCTTTTGGTCAGATGGAAGAGAGTTAAGCCAGCTGACTTTGAGGGTTCTAAGGACCCGCTAGTCGCTCAAGGATGGTTAAAGACAATTGAGGCTACCTTACGACTCATGGATTTCACGGATAATGAAAAGGTCCTCTGTGCCTCGTACTGCCTTACTATGGAGGCCAGGATATGGTGGGATGGCATCGAACAGTGCAGAAGTGTTGAAGAAATGTCATGGGCTGACTTTGTTCACGAGTTCAACATGAAGTTCTTCCACATGAATGTTACGAGGAAACATTATGAGGAGTTCGAAAGCTTACGTCAGGGGGATATGACAGTCACTGATGTGGTGACAAAGTTTGATCAACTTGCTCGTCTGTGTCCAGGGATGGTTATGAATGAAGATGAAAGGGTCAGAAGGTTGATAAGAGCCCTTAGACCAGACATTGCTGCAATTGTTGATGGGGCAAGTCCGCCAAGGACCCAAGAGCAGGTTGTTATGAGGGCCCAACGTGCTGAGTTCCATTTGTCAAAGTTAAGAAGGAATCAGCCTCAGCCCAACCAGCAAGCCAACAATGCTAATAGCCAGAACCGTCCTTCCCACAGGAACAACAACAACAGCAACAACAACAGTCAAAACTGGAGAAACAATAAGAGGAAGGGCAATCCTCAACAACAGCAGGGCCAAGACAACAAAAGGCACAATGATGGTCAGCGCAACAACAATGACAGGCGATTCCAACCATGTGCCAAATGTGGAAAGAAGCATCCGGGGGAATGTCGACTGGGAACGAACCAATGTTTCATATGTGGGCGTGAAGATCATTTCGTAAAGAATTGCCCCAAATTGATAAATGCCAATGCCCCACAGAGACCTACTCCTCAGGCCCAGCTGCATCAGATGCAAGCCTCCCTTGATGGGCCACTAATTAGTCAAGGGAGACTTGAAGCCCCACCAACGAATGCCCGAATCTATACCATGACAAAGGAACAAGTGGCTGCAGAAACCTCCAACGTGGTCACAGGTCAGATAACAAGCTTATGTAATGATGTTTATGTTCTTTTTGATACGGGTGCCACGCATTCTTTTGTGTCTATGTCACATGCTAGGAAGTTAGGGGTTCGTTTAGAGCCAATGAGACAGGGATTCACTACGACACTACCCTCCGGGGAAGTGATATTATCCACGCATTGTTTGCGTGCAGTACCCCTATGGATTTCTGATAGGGAACTTTTTGTCGACCTCATTGTGATCGATATGCATGACTATGACATGATTCTTGGGATGGATTTCCTAAGCAAGTATAATGCCGCGATCGAATGCCGGAAACGAAAGGTGATCTTCCATCCTGAAGGTAATCAGAAATTTGTTTATGTTGGCGAGACCAGGAAGAAACCCCACATGTTTTTATCGGCAATGAAAGCAAGGAAGCTGTTAGCAAGTGGCTGTATGGGCTATCTGGCAAATGTTGTAGACAAAAGCCAAGAAGGAAAGATAAGAATTAAAGATGTGCATGTTGTTCATAAATATGAAGATGTGTTTCCTGATGATCTAAAGAGTCTACCGCCAGAAAGAGAAGTTGAATTCGAGATTGAGCTCGCTCCAGGCACCGAACCAATCTCTAAAGCTCCTTACAGAATGGCCCCGGCAGAATTAAAGGAGCTTCACACGCAATTAAAGGAGCTGCTTGACAAAGGATTTATCAGGCCAAGTCACTCACCGTGGGGTGCACCAGTCTTATTTGTGAAAAAGAAGGATGGCACTATGAGACTCTGCATCGACTACAGAGAACTGAACAAGGTGACAATCAAGAACAAGTATCCGTTGCCTCGAATAGATGATTTGTTTGATCAGCTCAAGGGTGCATCGGTGTTCTCAAAAATTGATCTACGATCAGGATATCACCAGTTGAAGATTAAAGAAGGAGATATCCCCAAGACTGCGTTCAGGTCGAGGTATGGTCACCATGAATTTGTGGTTATGCCTTTCGGTTTGACGAATGCACCTGCTGCCTTTATGGATTTAATGAACAGGGTATTCAAGGATTTTCTCGATAAATTTGTTGTTGTATTTATCGACGATATTCTTGTCTACTCGAAGAGTCAGGAAGAGCATGAGGAGCACTTAAGGATCGTGCTGGAGACCTTGAGAAGACACCAGCTTTATGCTAAGTTCTCTAAATGCGAGTTTTGGCTTGATAAAGTGTCATTCCTAGGGCATGTCATTTCAAAGGATGGGATAATGGTAGACCCTACTAAAGTAGAAGCTGTACTCAATTGGAAGCAACCGATGAATGCAAGTGAAATAAGGAGCTTCTTGGGTCTAGCAGGTTACTATCGGAGATTTGTAGAAGATTTCTCCAAGATAGCAGCTCCACTCACGAACCTAACTCGCAAAGGAAGGAAGTATGAATGGACGGATGCATGTGAAAAAAGTTTTCAAGAGTTGAAGAAAAGATTAACGACGGCTCCAGTGTTGGCAATTCCTGAGGGAAATGATGGGTTCGTAATCTATAGTGATGCATCCAAGATGGGCCTAGGAGCTGTATTGATGCAAAATGAAAAGGTGATTGCTTATGCTTCAAGGCAACTAAAGGATTATGAAAAGAATTATCCTACTCATGACCTAGAGTTAGCAGCAGTCGTCTTTGCATTAAAGATATGGAGACACTATTTATATGGGGTCCAATGCAAGATATTCACTGATCATCAAAGTCTGAAGTATTTCTTCACGCAAAAAGACCTGAACATGAGACAACGAAGATGGCTAGAGTTGGTGAAGGATTATGACTGTGAAATCCTTTATCATCCTGGTAAAGCAAACCGAGTAGCTGATGCTTTAAGTAGGAAGTCAGTTGCCACATTGATGTCTATGCAAGCAATGTCTCCACCTTTAAGGAAGGAAATTTTAGACTTCGGTTTAGAACTTATAGCAGGTCAACTATCAGCACTCTCTCTTGCTCCGACAATGTATGATGAAATTCGGAGTAAGCAAGATGACGACGTGAGCCTTGTAAGGATTAAGCATGAAATAAAAGAGGGAAAATGTCAAGAGTTTCGTACTGCTGATGATGAAACTCTGTACCTTAAGGATCGTTTATGTGTTCCCAATGTTGATAATTTAAGGGAGAGGATCTTGGCAGAAATTCATGACACTCCTTACTCTATTCATCCAGGTGCAACGAAGATGTATAATGATCTAAAGGGTAATTTTTGGTGGTTTGGAATGAAACGTGATGTTGCAAAGTATGTGAAGAAATGTATGACATGTCAGCAAGTAAAAGCTGAACACCAGAAACCTGGTGGTGAACTACAGTCTATTCAAATACCGGAATGGAAGTGGGAGGAAATAGCAATGGATTTCATTACCGGCTTACCCAGAACTACGAACGGCTATGATGCAATTTGGGTAATTGTGGATCGGCTAACGAAGACGGCGCATTTCATTCCTATCAAGATCACTTATTCCATGGAACGATTAGCGGAACTCTATGTTAAGGAGATTGTACGACTACATGGGATTCCCAAGTCAATTATCTCAGATCGTGATGGTAGGTTCACATCTAAATTTTGGAAAAGTGTCCAGAATGCAATGGGAACCAGGCTTCATTTCAGTACAGCTTTTCATCCTCAGACTGACGGCCAAACAGAGAGGACGAACTTGATTTTAGAAGATATGCTACGGGCATGTTCTCTCGATTTTAAGACCAGCTGGTGTAAAATGTTACCATTAGCAGAGTTTGCTTACAACAACAGCTTTCAGGCGACAATTGGAATGGCACCATATGAAGCATTGTATGGACGGAAATGCAGGTCACCTATATGTTGGCACGAAGCTGGTGAAAAGAAGTTGATGGAAAGTGTTGATGCTGAAAGAACCGACTTTGTAAATGAAACTTCTGAGATGATAAAGTTGATAAGAAGAAGAATAGAGACTGCTCAAAGCCGTCAAAAGAGTTATGCTGACAAAAGAAGAAGACCTTTAGAGTTCGCTGTAGGCGAATATGTGTTCTTAAAAGTTGCACCAATGAAAGGGGTTATGAGGTTTGGGAAGAAAAGCAAGTTAAGCCCAAGATTCATCGGTCCTTATGAAATTGTTAAACAAATAGGCAAAGTAGCTTATCAGCTGAAGTTGCCATCTGAAATGTCCGCAATACACAATGTATTTCATGTCTCCATGCTAAAGAAGTATGTTCCGGACCCTACGCATGTGATTGAGCCACAAGTGATCGAGATACGAGAAGACCTAAGTTACGAAGAAAAGCCAATGAAGATACTCGATCGAAAAACTAGGACTTTGAGGAATAAAGAAATTCCATTGGTCAAGGTGTTATGGCGAAATCAGCAAGTTGAAGAAGCTACATGGGAACGTGAAGATGACATGAAAGTTTTGTATCCACATTTGTTCTAAGTTTCGAGGACGAAACTTTTATAAGGTGAGGAGAATTGTAACACCCGCCTATTTTATGTAACGGACCACGTTAAGTTAGTAACGCTATTAAGGAATGTATTTAATAAATAACGTTATATGATATGATATGTGATGTGCATGTTACTAACTTTTTATGTCAAGATTTGTGACAGGTGACGACCGCATGGAATCGTTGTGCTCTAGTGTTCATGAGAAATTATAAATATATGATTATTTAATTTATGATGCAATGATGTGTGAATGTTTTATGTTATGGCATTTAATGACAGATCGGCAGGCCGAAGAAGGAAAATCGGCAGGCCGAAGAGGGAAAATCGGCAGGCCGAAGAGGGAAAATCGGCAGGCCGAACAAAGTTGACAAACAGTCAGCAGAAATCTCTCCAGAGTTATGACTGAGTTAATTACGTTAATTGGGTGAATTAATGTGATTAATTGGCATAATAATGGAATGTTTTTATCAGTTAAGGAAATTAAAGGATTAGATTTGTATTATATTAAGAGGTTTCCTATTTTTAGAAGGTAAGTTAAGGTAAGATTGATGATGTTTGACCTTCCTTTTCTATTCTTCTCCTTTTCCCACGCCAATCACCTTCTTCATAGTCAGAATATTTCTGACTTAATGAAGAGTAATGACTCTTTATTATACACATTACGTTAAAATTTTTTATTACGCTCTTTCCTCAAATAATTTGTCTCGATTCTGAGACGTTCCTTCATTATTTCTCTTCCTCCTCTCACGCCCCAAGTCACGCCCCCTACAGTCAGAATTTTTCTGACTTAATGAAGGGAATTGAATTCCCATCAATGGTTTTTATTGCGTTAAAATTTTAACGTTTCCTTTTTCATTATTTTCTCTCCTTCACACGTTTTGCTTCTCAAAAATTTCTGAGACATTCTTTCACTTCTCTTCCTCTTCCCTTCCTCACAAAATTTCTTTTTCTCTTCCACGAAAATTTTCTGATTAAAAAAAAAGAGAGAGAAGTCTTGTTTCGTTGATCGAATTCAAGAATTTCGAGAAGAAACTTCAAGGTATGAATTCAGTTTTTTTGGTAAATGTAAAAAGATGTTCTCCTCTTCAAATTTTGTCTACAATGTCTTCTTTAGGTATTGTATTTTGTTATGTGTGATGTCTCCTCACGTTTTATGTCATTTTAATGTTTTATGAAAAATGAATATTTCTGTCTTCTACCCCTCACAGTAAAATGTTACTGTTTAATTTTGAAGGTATGAAAAAAATGTAATGATTATTCTTTAGGTAAAGAATGATGTTTTCGTGAAAAGTTGTTAATTATGCTTATGTATGAGTATGTAAGATGAATGTATTTTATGATTATGAAATGTTTTAATAAATGTTATTTTTGGATTGTTTGATCATAAAATGTTATGTATGTTTAAAAGATTTTATGATAATAAAAATAATATTTAAAATATGAGATGAGTGTATGGATATTTTATGATAAGTATTGATTTTTTTTATTGCACCTTAAAATGGATATATGGCATGGACACTTAAGGAAGCAAGCACAACGAGACCGCGGTGTCGTCACCAAGTGCAATATTAAGGTTAAGTAAGCTATCGATCAAGTAAGTACATTCTCACCTGCAACATGACACGTTTTACAAGGATTTAATGATATGTTTACAAGGATTTTCATGATGATTTTTCTTAAAGGATTTCTTATAAAAAGTTTTTCATGATTCAAAGTTACGCATGTATGATGATTATGGTATGTTTCAAAGTATGAACATTATGTATTTATGTATCACCTAATAAGTGTTGCACACCCAATGTTATGGAATGATATATTATGATGTCATGTATGGTTAGGGATTAGCTACCCTTCTCCTCTCATGACGGCGCGCCAATGATGATGTTTATGGTGCAACACTTGGGCCCTTAAGAATAATAATAAAAAAATATATAGATATATAAATTTTAAAATGGTCAATATTATGAAAGATATGTTTCCATGAAATTGTGCTTAAGGCACTTTTATGATGATGATGATGATGATGATGTTTATGAAATGTTTTAAATTGTGAGAATTTTATGTACTTACTAAGCATTAGCTTATTCATGTTTTATATGTCATGTTGCAGATAAGGGTAAGAGAGTCTTGGAATAGGTGGAGGACATGGAACGGCGTGTGAGCAACATGAACGATGAATTGTAACCGGAAGCACGCCAAGAAGAAATGAATTTATGATTCAATAAAATTATATATTTTGAACATATTTTATGTTGGGTTTTTAAGAACACTTATATTGTGGTTTTATAAGTTATTTTATCATTTTTTTTATGAATATGAACTTTCGCTATATTTTACGTAAAGTTAGAACGTTTTAAATTTTTTTACCAAAGTAGATTTGGTCTCGGACGGCCTGCCGAACTCCGTGTCCGGCCTGCCGAAGACCAGAAGATCGGCCGACCGATCCATTTTTTTCGGCCTGCCGAACCTGGATGAATTTTTGGTCCGAATTACAAAGCTTCTGCCGGCCTGCCGGTGGAAGACGCTCCGGCTTGCCGATGTTGTTCGGCTTGCCGAAGTCCCAAGTTCGGCCTGCCGAACTGTGGGAATAAGAGGAATTCAAAGATATGTTGATCAAAGTGATTTAATGTGAGATTTTAATAAATCTTGATTTTACTATTTGATTATCAATTATTATTAAATAAGTTCTTGAATAAATTAAGTATAAACGAATAAATTATGTTAAGAAATAATATTAAACTATGTTTTTCGAAACAATGTAAGTTTAAAAAAAAAAAATTTATATGAATGGATCCTGGTAATGTAAGTTTAAGTACTTTTAAAATCTATAGTACGATTGAGTTGATATTATCTATGTGTTTAATTATTTAAGCATGTATGAATATAAGTATGTAACGATATCTGTGACGTCCGAATTAAGGGGCGTTACAGGCTTTGGTATCAGAGAGAATCTTTCGATTACAATTCATATCGCCACACGTCAATCCAAGTCCTCCAAGTAAGTTTGTTAGATGTACTGATGCAAGTATGATAATAAGATTAAGGTTTGAATGTTTAATGATTAAAAGACATAGTAATGAAAACCTGTCTCATAAATAGAAGATGAATTTTAAGTCCTTATTATTTTAGGAAATTTACGATGGACGGCTATAGAAGAATGCAGACCCGCACCCAGTCTAACGAGAGACTTATGACAATGATCGCTGAACTACAAAGGCAGTTGGAGGATCAACGACGGGAAATAGCTGCATTAAGGGCCAATAGCCAGAATGGTGAACAACCAGGCAATGATGTGCCTCCTCCTCCTCCGCAGCCACAAGTACAAGTAAATGAAGTCCCAGCTCCTGCTGCTGAACCAAGAGCAGCCTATCAAGAACCTCTTTTGGTCAGATGGAAGAGAGTTAAGCCAGCTGACTTTGAGGGTTCTAAGGACCCGCTAGTCGCTCAAGGATGGTTAAAGACAATTGAGGCTACCTTACGACTCATGGATTTCACGGATAATGAAAAGGTCCTCTGTGCCTCGTACTGCCTTACTATGGAGGCCAGGATATGGTGGGATGGCATCGAACAGTGCAGAAGTGTTGAAGAAATGTCATGGGCTGACTTTGTTCACGAGTTCAACATGAAGTTCTTCCACATGAATGTTACGAGGAAACATTATGAGGAGTTCGAAAGCTTACGTCAGGGGGATATGACAGTCACTGATGTGGTGACAAAGTTTGATCAACTTGCTCGTCTGTGTCCAGGGATGGTTATGAATGAAGATGAAAGGGTCAGAAGGTTGATAAGAGCCCTTAGACCAGACATTGCTGCAATTGTTGATGGGGCAAGTCCGCCAAGGACCCAAGAGCAGGTTGTTATGAGGGCCCAACGTGCTGAGTTCCATTTGTCAAAGTTAAGAAGGAATCAGCCTCAGCCCAACCAGCAAGCCAACAATGCTAATAGCCAGAACCGTCCTTCCCACAGGAACAACAACAACAGCAACAACAACAGTCAAAACTGGAGAAACAATAAGAGGAAGGGCAATCCTCAACAACAGCAGGGCCAAGACAACAAAAGGCACAATGATGGTCAGCGCAACAACAATGACAGGCGATTCCAACCATGTGCCAAATGTGGAAAGAAGCATCCGGGGGAATGTCGACTGGGAACGAACCAATGTTTCATATGTGGGCGTGAAGATCATTTCGTAAAGAATTGCCCCAAATTGATAAATGCCAATGCCCCACAGAGACCTACTCCTCAGGCCCAGCTGCATCAGATGCAAGCCTCCCTTGATGGGCCACTAATCAGTCAAGGGAGACTTGAAGCCCCACCAACGAATGCCCGAATCTATACCATGACAAAGGAACAAGTGGCTGCAGAAACCTCCAACGTGGTCACAGGTCAGATAACAAGCTTATGTAATGATGTTTATGTTCTTTTTGATACGGGTGCCACGCATTCTTTTGTGTCTATGTCACATGCTAGGAAGTTAGGGGTTCGTTTAGAGCCAATGAGACAGGGATTCACTACGACACTACCCTCCGGGGAAGTGATATTATCCACGCATTGTTTGCGTGCAGTACCCCTATGGATTTCTGATAGGGAACTTTTTGTCGACCTCATTGTGATCGATATGCATGACTATGACATGATTCTTGGGATGGATTTCCTAAGCAAGTATAATGCCGCGATCGAATGCCGGAAACGAAAGGTGATCTTCCATCCTGAAGGTAATCAGAAATTTGTTTATGTTGGCGAGACCAGGAAGAAACCCCACATGTTTTTATCGGCAATGAAAGCAAGGAAGCTGTTAGCAAGTGGCTGTATGGGCTATCTGGCAAATGTTGTAGACAAAAGCCAAGAAGGAAAGATAAGAATTAAAGATGTGCATGTTGTTCATAAATATGAAGATGTGTTTCCTGATGATCTAAAGAGTCTACCGCCAGAAAGAGAAGTTGAATTCGAGATTGAGCTCGCTCCAGGCACCGAACCAATCTCTAAAGCTCCTTACAGAATGGCCCCGGCAGAATTAAAGGAGCTTCACACGCAATTAAAGGAGCTGCTTGACAAAGGATTTATCAGGCCAAGTCACTCACCGTGGGGTGCACCAGTCTTATTTGTGAAAAAGAAGGATGGCACTATGAGACTCTGCATCGACTACAGAGAACTGAACAAGGTGACAATCAAGAACAAGTATCCGTTGCCTCGAATAGATGATTTGTTTGATCAGCTCAAGGGTGCATCGGTGTTCTCAAAAATTGATCTACGATCAGGATATCACCAGTTGAAGATTAAAGAAGGAGATATCCCCAAGACTGCGTTCAGGTCGAGGTATGGTCACCATGAATTTGTGGTTATGCCTTTCGGTTTGACGAATGCACCTGCTGCCTTTATGGATTTAATGAACAGGGTATTCAAGGATTTTCTCGATAAATTTGTTGTTGTATTTATCGACGATATTCTTGTCTACTCGAAGAGTCAGGAAGAGCATGAGGAGCACTTAAGGATCGTGCTGGAGACCTTGAGAAGACACCAGCTTTATGCTAAGTTCTCTAAATGCGAGTTTTGGCTTGATAAAGTGTCATTCCTAGGGCATGTCATTTCAAAGGATGGGATAATGGTAGACCCTACTAAAGTAGAAGCTGTACTCAATTGGAAGCAACCGATGAATGCAAGTGAAATAAGGAGCTTCTTGGGTCTAGCAGGTTACTATCGGAGATTTGTAGAAGATTTCTCCAAGATAGCAGCTCCACTCACGAACCTAACTCGCAAAGGAAGGAAGTATGAATGGACGGATGCATGTGAAAAAAGTTTTCAAGAGTTGAAGAAAAGATTAACGACGGCTCCAGTGTTGGCAATTCCTGAGGGAAATGATGGGTTCGTAATCTATAGTGATGCATCCAAGATGGGCCTAGGAGCTGTATTGATGCAAAATGAAAAGGTGATTGCTTATGCTTCAAGGCAACTAAAGGATTATGAAAAGAATTATCCTACTCATGACCTAGAGTTAGCAGCAGTCGTCTTTGCATTAAAGATATGGAGACACTATTTATATGGGGTCCAATGCAAGATATTCACTGATCATCAAAGTCTGAAGTATTTCTTCACGCAAAAAGACCTGAACATGAGACAACGAAGATGGCTAGAGTTGGTGAAGGATTATGACTGTGAAATCCTTTATCATCCTGGTAAAGCAAACCGAGTAGCTGATGCTTTAAGTAGGAAGTCAGTTGCCACATTGATGTCTATGCAAGCAATGTCTCCACCTTTAAGGAAGGAAATTTTAGACTTCGGTTTAGAACTTATAGCAGGTCAACTATCAGCACTCTCTCTTGCTCCGACAATGTATGATGAAATTCGGAGTAAGCAAGATGACGACGTGAGCCTTGTAAGGATTAAGCATGAAATAAAAGAGGGAAAATGTCAAGAGTTTCGTACTGCTGATGATGAAACTCTGTACCTTAAGGATCGTTTATGTGTTCCCAATGTTGATAATTTAAGGGAGAGGATCTTGGCAGAAATTCATGACACTCCTTACTCTATTCATCCAGGTGCAACGAAGATGTATAATGATCTAAAGGGTAATTTTTGGTGGTTTGGAATGAAACGTGATGTTGCAAAGTATGTGAAGAAATGTATGACATGTCAGCAAGTAAAAGCTGAACACCAGAAACCTGGTGGTGAACTACAGTCTATTCAAATACCGGAATGGAAGTGGGAGGAAATAGCAATGGATTTCATTACCGGCTTACCCAGAACTACGAACGGCTATGATGCAATTTGGGTAATTGTGGATCGGCTAACGAAGACGGCGCATTTCATTCCTATCAAGATCACTTATTCCATGGAACGATTAGCGGAACTCTATGTTAAGGAGATTGTACGACTACATGGGATTCCCAAGTCAATTATCTCAGATCGTGATGGTAGGTTCACATCTAAATTTTGGAAAAGTGTCCAGAATGCAATGGGAACCAGGCTTCATTTCAGTACAGCTTTTCATCCTCAGACTGACGGCCAAACAGAGAGGACGAACTTGATTTTAGAAGATATGCTACGGGCATGTTCTCTCGATTTTAAGACCAGCTGGTGTAAAATGTTACCATTAGCAGAGTTTGCTTACAACAACAGCTTTCAGGCGACAATTGGAATGGCACCATATGAAGCATTGTATGGACGGAAATGCAGGTCACCTATATGTTGGCACGAAGCTGGTGAAAAGAAGTTGATGGAAAGTGTTGATGCTGAAAGAACCGACTTTGTAAATGAAACTTCTGAGATGATAAAGTTGATAAGAAGAAGAATAGAGACTGCTCAAAGCCGTCAAAAGAGTTATGCTGACAAAAGAAGAAGACCTTTAGAGTTCGCTGTAGGCGAATATGTGTTCTTAAAAGTTGCACCAATGAAAGGGGTTATGAGGTTTGGGAAGAAAAGCAAGTTAAGCCCAAGATTCATCGGTCCTTATGAAATTGTTAAACAAATAGGCAAAGTAGCTTATCAGCTGAAGTTGCCATCTGAAATGTCCGCAATACACAATGTATTTCATGTCTCCATGCTAAAGAAGTATGTTCCGGACCCTACGCATGTGATTGAGCCACAAGTGATCGAGATACGAGAAGACCTAAGTTACGAAGAAAAGCCAATGAAGATACTCGATCGAAAAACTAGGACTTTGAGGAATAAAGAAATTCCATTGGTCAAGGTGTTATGGCGAAATCAGCAAGTTGAAGAAGCTACATGGGAACGTGAAGATGACATGAAAGTTTTGTATCCACATTTGTTCTAAGTTTCGAGGACGAAACTTTTATAAGGTGAGGAGAATTGTAACACCCGCCTATTTTATGTAACGGACCACGTTAAGTTAGTAACGCTATTAAGGAATGTATTTAATAAATAACGTTATATGATATGATATGTGATGTGCATGTTACTAACTTTTTATGTCAAGATTTGTGACAGGTGACGACCGCATGGAATCGTTGTGCTCTAGTGTTCATGAGAAATTATAAATATATGATTATTTAATTTATGATGCAATGATGTGTGAATGTTTTATGTTATGGCATTTAATGACAGATCGGCAGGCCGAAGAAGGAAAATCGGCAGGCCGAAGAGGGAAAATCGGCAGGCCGAACAAAGTTGACAAACAGTCAGCAGAAATCTCTCCAGAGTTATGACTGAGTTAATTACGTTAATTGGGTGAATTAATGTGATTAATTGGCATAATAATGGAATGTTTTTATCAGTTAAGGAAATTAAAGGATTAGATTTGTATTATATTAAGAGGTTTCCTATTTTTAGAAGGTAAGTTAAGGTAAGATTGATGATGTTTGACCTTCCTTTTCTATTCTTCTCCTTTTCCCACGCCAATCACCTTCTTCATAGTCAGAATATTTCTGACTTAATGAAGAGTAATGACTCTTTATTATACACATTACGTTAAAAATTTTTATTACGCTCTTTCCTCAAATAATTTGTCTCGATTCTGAGACGTTCCTTCATTATTTCTCTTCCTCCTCTCACGCCCCAAGTCACGCCCCCTACAGTCAGAATTTTTCTGACTTAATGAAGGGAATTGAATTCCCATCAATGGTTTTTATTGCGTTAAAATTTTAACGTTTCCTTTTTCATTATTTTCTCTCCTTCACACGTTTTGCTTCTCAAAAATTTCTGAGACATTCTTTCACTTCTCTTCCTCTTCCCTTCCTCACAAAATTTCTTTTTCTCTTCCACGAAAATTTTCTGATTAAAAAAAAAGAGAGAGAAGTCTTGTTTCGTTGATCGAATTCAAGAATTTCGAGAAGAAACTTCAAGGTATGAATTCAGTTTTTTTGGTAAATGTAAAAAGATGTTCTCCTCTTCAAATTTTGTCTACAATGTCTTCTTTAGGTATTGTATTTTGTTATGTGTGATGTCTCCTCACGTTTTATGTCATTTTAATGTTTTATGAAAAATGAATATTTCTGTCTTCTACCCCTCACAGTAAAATGTTACTGTTTAATTTTGAAGGTATGAAAAAAATGTAATGATTATTCTTTAGGTAAAGAATGATGTTTTCGTGAAAAGTTGTTAATTATGCTTATGTATGAGTATGTAAGATGAATGTATTTTATGATTATGAAATGTTTTAATAAATGTTATTTTTGGATTGTTTGATCATAAAATGTTATGTATGTTTAAAAGATTTTATGATAATAAAAATAATATTTAAAATATGAGATGAGTGTATGGATATTTTATGATAAGTATTGATTTTTTTTATTGCACCTTAAAATGGATATATGGCATGGACACTTAAGGAAGCAAGCACAACGAGACCGCGGTGTCGTCACCAAGTGCAATATTAAGGTTAAGTAAGCTATCGATCAAGTAAGTACATTCTCACCTGCAACATGACACGTTTTACAAGGATTTAATGATATGTTTACAAGGATTTTCATGATGATTTTTCTTAAAGGATTTCTTATAAAAAGTTTTTCATGATTCAAAGTTACGCATGTATGATGATTATGGTATGTTTCAAAGTATGAACATTATGTATTTATGTATCACCTAATAAGTGTTGCACACCCAATGTTATGGAATGATATATTATGATGTCATGTATGGTTAGGGATTAGCTACCCTTCTCCTCTCATGACGGCGCGCCAATGATGATGTTTATGGTGCAACACTTGGGCCCTTAAGAATAATAATAAAAAAATATATAGATATATAAATTTTAAAATGGTCAATATTATGAAAGATATGTTTCCATGAAATTGTGCTTAAGGCACTTTTATGATGATGATGATGATGATGATGTTTATGAAATGTTTTAAATTGTGAGAATTTTATGTACTTACTAAGCATTAGCTTATTCATGTTTTATATGTCATGTTGCAGATAAGGGTAAGAGAGTCTTGGAATAGGTGGAGGACATGGAACGGCGTGTGAGCAACATGAACGATGAATTGTAACCGGAAGCACGCCAAGAAGAAATGAATTTATGATTCAATAAAATTATATATTTTGAACATATTTTATGTTGGGTTTTTAAGAACACTTATATTATGGTTTTATAAGTTATTTTATCATTTTTTTTATGAATATGAACTTTCGCTATATTTTACGTAAAGTTAGAACGTTTTAAATTTTTTTTACCAAAGTAGATTTGGTCTCGGACGGCCTGCCGAACTCCGTGTCCGGCCTGCCGAAGACCAGAAGATCGGCCGACCGATCCATTTTTTTCGGCCTGCCGAACCTGGATGAATTTTTGGTCCGAATTACAAAGCTTCTGCCGGCCTGCCGGTGGAAGACGCTCCGGCTTGCCGATGTTGTTCGGCTTGCCGAAGTCCCAAGTTCGGCCTGCCGAACTGTGGGAATAAGAGGAATTCAAAGATATGTTGATCAAAGTGATTTAATGTGAGATTTTAATAAATCTTGATTTTACTATTTGATTATCAATTATTATTAAATAAGTTCTTGAATAAATTAAGTATAAACGAATAAATTATGTTAAGAAATAATATTAAACTATGTTTTTCGAAACAATGTAAGTTTAAAAAAAAAAAATTTATATGAATGGATCCTGGTAATGTAAGTTTAAGTACTTTTAAAATCTATAGTACGATTGAGTTGATATTATCTATGTGTTTAATTATTTAAGCATGTATGAATATAAGTATGTAACGATATCTGTGACGTTCGAATTAAGGGTCGTTACAACAATAGTTCAAGGTAATTGTGTCTTGGTAATTGGCATTTCTAATGACCACGTTAAGTTAAATAACGATTATGTTATGTCAAAATAATATCAGCATTACATTAACTAATAATTGTCCAGTTACACTTTTTACTCTTTTCATTATGGTGGATATTGTCCTCCCAAAAAGCCGTAGCAAAAGTTTATATATTTATCACTCAAAATTTAGGATGTTTCTGAAATTTTTTTCATAAGATTCTTATTTAAAAAGATACAAAATAGCATTCTCATTCTAGGTTTTTTCTATTTTTTTTCCCTCTAAAAAGAACGTTTGCCTTTTGCTTTTTTTCTTTTCTTTTCTTTTTTACCGATTATCCGAATCCCATTTAAGTGTTCGGAAAGATATAGAAAAAAAAAAAGCTTCAAGTCACCTAAAGGTTTATATATATATATATATACATACAATTTAGCAAGTCGACTTCTATATTTTTGTACTTAACAAATCACTCCTAATTTGAATTTAATAAAATGTGTTGCATAGTACACCGCTGATAAAAGGCATTGAATACAATGTCTTTGGATGAAGATAGAATATGTAATATCACGTGCATAAGGACCTTTGTTGTAACATCTTTCACATATATTTATGGATATTTTGCAATAATTCAGTAAATTTTGGAGATAATTTCCTAGAATGAAAATTCAAGGGATCAATGCCAATCCACTAATAAAAGTTTAGGCCACAAAACTACCAAAAACCTTAAAATTTGTGTAAATGGTTAGACTAACTTTGAAAACAGATTAGTGAAAAAATAACTAAAGTGAGGATGCTAATAGGATAAAGGTTCCTGTGATATAAATAGAACTTCTTCTTTTCTTTTTCTTTTTTGTTTTAAATGTTGATCTTTTTCATTTCTATGATAGGTTATTCATGAATCATTAATGTTATGATCAAGGATCAATCTTTTTTTTTTTAAGTATATGGTCTTCATCTCATCATCATCATGAACAACAAGGGGATACTAAATATTGACAAAGAGACAAATCTGAGTCAAAGTACTTGGCGGGATAGAGTAGAAAGCAGAAATTTTAAAATTTATTATTAAATTAAAATAGGATAATCTTGGAATTAATAAGTTTGCATACAAAATAAATTTAATACCTAGCAAAATTAATAGGTGTTTGGCTGGTGGTGAGAACTATTGGTGGGAACCGTTTTTACTGTAGCATGTGAAAGCTTTATACTGTAGAAAATTTTTTTTTTACTGTAGCATGTGAGAGCTTTACACTATTTATAACTAAATTTGTGGTTCACACCACCCTGTAAATTTTGTGTGTGTCGAGAAAAAAAAAAGTACATAAAAATAATAGACATATGGTATATGTCAAAAGTACATAAATTCGGAGATTTGTTATATCAATTAAAAGGTTCATATCTTTCCTAAAAAGAATTATAAAAGATTCAGACTGTTCAATTAATAAACCTGATTTTTGTTACGTATGTGTAAAAAAAGGAACTGAAACGTATTCTTAACTTCAAAAATATAAATTTCATGCAAAGCATCATGTCATTTTCTCATAACATTTTGTGAAATACCATTTTGTACACTATATATATATATATATAAATCTCTTTTTAAGCCGACCCGCTGTTTTACTTATCTATTTAATGCATTAATTTTGCAGTTAGAAATTAATTTGTGACGGGAAATTAATCTAGTTTCAGAGGCTCCAAGAAACTTGATTAAAATCCTTAGAGATGTAACAAATAAAACAGACAGAAGAATCAATGCATGCCTTAATGAAATTCGCAATGCATAGGCGCTAAGATAAGATACTGCTCAGAGTACAAAAAAAGGTCAGTTGATTATGCCAGGTCAGTCTTTGCATTCCCAAACTCATACTTTCATCTAAAGAAATGGTTATCTGAAAATAGTTAATTAAAAATGCCAAAAATCTGCTCTTACTTAGAAATGCTATACATAGGGAGACCAATCTCAAAAGGGTAAGAACTGAACCATAAGAAAGTTATGGATATTACCATAAAGTATTTATATATATACGTATATTTAATATATATAATATACAATATCCGTATATATTATGTATATTATATATATATATGTATGCGTGTGTGTATTATGTAGTACGAGCTTCTGCAGACAGGATTTAATGCGAATTGTTGGCGCCTCTTGATTATAACATATATATGATTATAAATATGAAATCTGAAGTACTAATTATAGTTCACTTCGTATAATTTAATTTTTCTTTTTTCTTCCTTTCGAAATTCAACACAGTAAAAAAAAAAAAAAAAATCATGTTTATATATATAGGCGGAGGGAGTGAAGGCTCGGGCGCTTATAGGCATAGCATATGCCCCCTGACTTTTTAAGAATTTATGTTTTTGCTTAAAAAGTTTTTCAATACTTTTCATAAATGCCCCTCTTTATCCACAAAATTTTATATATGCTCCCCCTCATTCACAAAATTTTATATTCGCTCCCCTCATTCAAAAACTTGTTTTTTTATTATTTTTGTCTATCAAAATTCTTTTTTTATCTGTGTCATTAATTTTGTTTGTTTGTTTCTAATTTGCCCCGCTACAATAATGTTTCTCAAATGTGCCTTTATTTAAGTTAGTTTTTTTAGTTCTCTAAAATAAAACTTTTTAAATATGGCCTTTATATATACATTTTCCTAATTTCCCTACTAAAATAATTTTTATCAAATATGTTTTTACTTAAACCTCTTTTTTCATGCAACCTTTCTAAATACAATTTTTTTTCTTTTGTCTTTCCTAAATAATTTATTATCAACTTTACCCCATCAAAATCATTTTTTTAACATGTGTTCTATTTTATCTTTTTTTTACTAAACTAAACTAAAAAAAAGAATATTAAATCAAGAAAAAACTAAACTTTTAAAAAATATTTTATGTTCACATCGCAAAAAAAATCAACAAATTGAATACGCATGTCTTGTCAACTATTTTATAACATTAAAAGTTTATTACAATAATGGTTTTGAAAGTTTTTCACGTTTTCTGCCCAAAATCCTGGCTCCCTCAAATGTGTGTGTGTGTGTGTGTGTGTATATATATATATATCAATAAACGTGTGATCTTTTGCTTAGATTAAACGGTACAACGCATGCATATGAATACATTAATTACTGTGCATGTCGTAATTTATTAGGTCGGCGGTCGGTTAGAAATTTGTACATATTATATTATAGGGAGGGAGATGATTGCATTGGAATTACGTTGTTCATACATCGCTTTCAGTATTGTGAGATGATGCCGTAGCTAGCTCAATACTCAACAGTGACCATTAACAGACCAGGAAAGACCCAGAATCGCTTGCAGGTTTGTTTTGTTTTCCGTTTCAAATTTCATCGATTGCAGTGGCCTTTTTCGTTAAAGAATAATATATAGAGGACTAAGGAGTAGTGATTCTGAGAACGACGTGAGAAAAACAAGGGCTTTCCGTATCTTTTTTTTGCCTGACACTTTTGTTTTTTGTCTTTTTTTTTTTTTTTTGGTTTTTTTTTTTTTTTTGGCAGCAGTCTTGGTTTTCACCGAATATCTCTCGTTTAATTCCAATTTTTCCTTTTGTTATAACTAGAGATATTAAATGGGTTGGCCCAACCTGCCTCTATTTTTTTAATCATGCTATGCTAGACTTGATTTAGTTAATTTTTATAGCGTCAAGTCCACCATATATATGACCCATTTATTAATGGGCTATGCCCATAAAGTGTTTGAATCGTGCTCGTGCCCATATAAATGTTCATGTTTTTTACTGCACTTTTAGCTCATAATGTTTCTCTTGTCTAATATTAAATTTACAAAAAAAATGAAAACACTAAATCGTAACAAAATAAAGTGCATTATTGATAAAAAATCTTTTTCTAAAGACAACAACATTATAGAATCTTGTACGATATAGTTTCTATTATTTAGTTTTTTATATAAATCAAATAGGATAAGTATATATTAGCAACTGACAATTTGCCAAAAAGAAAGAATCTATTTGATCTTTTTCTTTTTTAATCAAATTTATTCAAAATTTAAAACATTCTTTATAAAAAATATTTATTAAAATATAAAATATATTAGTAAAATTAGTTTTAAATTACATATTTTAATCGTGCTTATAATTAGACCCTAACTGTGCTTTTAACGTACTCGTGCTTGTGCTCATGCCAAGCCCTTATCGTGTTGTGCCCTTAACATGCTTCGTGTCCAAAAGTTGCACTAACCCAGCCCATTTAATAAGTGGGTAAGCTAAGCCGATTTAATAATCATATTGAGCCATGTCATGCCTACCATGCTCGTACCAGTTTTTTAGGCCTGGCCCCCTTTTTAACATCTTTTATTACAACAATTGAAACATTAATTGTCTTTTAAATTTAAAAATGTAACATGTGTCGTTTTCGAAACTTTTTCATAATACTCCATGTTTATTATTATTTTTAAAACAAATAGGCTTAATAGTCGAGTGACGTCAAATTTGTGTTGTGTTATTATGTATATATGAAACATGATTCCAAGCCTTTCAATTTCATAATTTTCATTTTGAATTTCCACATTAACCCCCAAATAGCACAAACCAACTTTCCTCTCTCGCACTTCTTCGCAGCCGGACGTGATAGAGAGAGGGGTAGAAAGAAAACAAATAATTTTCGTCCTTCTGTTTTGCTTTCCTTTTAATCATGGGTATTCGGTAGAAAGGCAAAGAAGTAATGTGGGAAAAAGAGAAGCAAAGAGTTCAATTGACGGACGCACACTGGCTCTTCAAGTGATACGTTTATACAGATGTTATTTAGTAAGAAAAAAATTAAAGCATGGACATAGAACAATAGCTATCCAAATGAGGTGAGTAATACAGCAAATTATGGTTAAATTGGAGGATACGGAAACAAAGCAACTAGTATTGCTAGTTTTTGAACTATGAGCGTTGTGTTACTATGACCCTAAACTCTTTTTCTTAATAGATTACTATCAAAATTTCGTTTTTTTTTTTTTTGCTTTTTTTTTTGAAAATTTTAATCCTTGACAATAAAATTGACAAATGACTTCTAAAATTTCACAGAGATTGCATATCATTTGAAATTTCTTAAAAAATAGTTTTATTAAATGCCAAATATTCTAGTTTTTACAGGTTTTAACAATAGTGAAGAGATTATTTTGAATTTAAATGTAACTATTTATGGACTAATAGTGCTGCTAAAAAAAAAAAGCAGAATACCCTTTTTTTCATTGATTTTAGGGCAGTGGGTGCAAGTGTTATGGATTAACGAAAGTATTTAAGATCAAGTCGATGAAAAATGGTCTAAAGATAAATTAAATACATGTACATAGAAATATCTATCCCTATTTTCTCTACTAATTGCGCTATGTTGTAAAGTCTAATTACTGCTCTGAAAGGGAAGATAAACATTGAGTAAAATTATAGGAAGGGCTTGTAAATTCATTTATAAGTCTTTTCTTTATATTGAGGGGGCCACTTTTTATTTATTAAAAGAGGGTTAGAGGAAAAAAAAAAAACACAAATGAATTTGAGAAGATTTAACTTGTAACAATCTTTTTCTTTATCATAGTATATTTTATTATAACGGTTGAGAATTAAAATAGCTTCTACATTAAAGGTAGACTATCATAAATTTGGTGTGCTTTTGTAAAGTTCACCTTTCTTCTGCAATTTTATTGCGCTTGTTGTCGGTAGTAAAGAATTAGGTCTAATTCCATTCACTAACAGGATATGCATATTATCTAACCAAGGAAGTTAATGAAAGTTTTATCAATTAAATTTTTCCCTGAACCAAAAATTGTAACTCATCACGTGTTTTGATAGATACTATTATTACTTGTTTAGATTAGCCTTAAAAGTTAACAAAAAATAGAACCAGCCTTTTCTGTTTAAAAGTAGGAAATATATAGGGGAGATATATATTCAATTTGCAAAAGAAAACAAAAATAGAAGTAGAATAAATTGGGGACTCATGCAATAATAATAATAATAATAAACTCATGGTACTAATTTACATCCACAAGCAATTCAAGGCCACGTGCCACGAAATTCAGGTCACATAGCCCTTTTTTTGGCATCCTTCTCACAATATTATGGCATGTGAATTAGAATTTTATAATTTATATGTTTTTTGACTGATACGATATTTTAATTAACGTAGTTTGATATTTTAACGCAAAAATAATATTATAGCATTTCTTGCGACAAAATTCACTATAAGAATTGAACACAATAACGATGACATTTTTAGAGACAACATATCGTCGAGATGTTAAAAGTTTTATAATGAATGCTTAAAAACCAGTCCATTTTTTTACAATGGGCCCCACTTTTAGCAATAACAATCTGGAAGAAAATCTCATGGTAAGAGATATGCAAATCGTGTCAAAAATGAACTATTATCTCGTCGCTAAAAGTTGGGTGTGAAAACCCACCTACTGGCGCCAGAAAATTCCAGTTGGCACAAGAAAAAAATAATTTTTGGTGATGACAATAAGCTTTGGCAGCAATGGGTCAACGTCGTGGTTAGCTTTTGTCAGCTATACTTTTAAACGACAACATTCATTAAAATTTTAAGCTATTAAAATAAGCGGTCTGAAGATTTTTTTGAGACTTTCTATCATTTTTAAAAGTCATGTCATTGCTAAAAATTTATTTTAATATGTTTAAATTGAACAACATCATTTTACAAAACTTATAGCAATGACTTGTAGACTAATAGTGACGAAATTGTTGCTAAAAGTCTCCATTATATCATGTCGTACCCCGACCTTCTTTCCCCAGAGCCCACCTCTCTCTCTGCATGCACCCCTTAGCCCGCCGTCCAACCGCATGCTCTCTGCCTCTGTCCCAGCTACCATCGCCTCCTTTCTCCTCCTCCTTTTTTCTCCTTCTTCCTGTTTCCTTCCCTCCTTTTGTTCTCCATGCTGGCTCGCCATCTGCTTCTGCCTTTAGCCCCATGCCTGCTGCCTCCTTTCTTTTCCTCCTTTTTCTTCTTCCCCCTCTCTCTCGCTCCTTTTCTTCACCCCTCTACCCCTTACTGTGCCCCTGACTCTGTCTAACCTTGTCGCCACTGCCCCACCACATCCTCCTCCTCCTCTTTCTTTTCTCCATCCTTTTTCCCTCTCTTTCCTTCCCTCTTCCATCTCTCTCGCTCTCTATCTTTTACTTGTTTTGCCTTTCCTGATTCTGGCGCTACCATCATCGACCCCCCGCCATCGAAGGCCATCACTATCTGCCACCACTATTGCATCCTCGTTTCCAGCGACTTCAGTTTTGTGGTGATTACATGTGAGTTTTGTTTTTTTTTAAAAAAATTATTTGGTTTAATTAGTTAGTTTGTTGATAATGTTGTGTTTAGGTTTTGTTTATGTTTGGAATATTTTGTATTTAGATTATATTATGTTTGTATTTAATAGTGATTATGTTCATTGATATGTTGTGTTAAACATGATTAAATGTGAGTATGTTGTGTTAAATATATTAGTATTGGAGTATATATGTTGAATATATTTGAATATGGTGAATATGTTTAAGTTTTGTTATTACGTCAAATATGTAGTAGATTTTTTTTGTATGTAGTTGTTACTTCTGGAATAAATTGTATATAGTGAACATACTAATTATGTTTTGTGGTTATGTTGAATATGTTTTAGAGTTGTTTTTGTTATTTTTGTACATGATTGTTATTTTTGCAATAAAACATTTAGGTAATAATAAATAATTATATAAGTGACGACAGATTAGAGGTCGATGATGATATAATAGAGATCAATGACACAATAGAGGTCGACGACACATTAGACAAGTATATTGATGACTAGGTGACTAAGCATAAAGCTGAGGAAAAAGAGGATGAACAAGCTTCTTTCAGCCACACTACTTACATAAGTAGTGATGATGATTCAGTCTTTTTATAATGTATTTATTTTATAAACTTTGAAACCTCTAATTAACAATCGTATCAAAATATAATGCATATTTTGATCTTATTTCTTACTACCGACATATAACATGTCTGGTTGCCTCATGCTCCAGATCAGCTGGGGGAGTTGAGCCCCCACCCAGAACATGGGATCATGCTACGATTCCAATGTCAGTTAGGTATGAATTTTGATATTTACATTTTTTTTTCAAATTCTTATTGGCTTTTTTAAAAAAAAAATTCATAAAGCTTAAATATACAGTACCAGCTACCTCGAGCCATAGGGGTGGGGAGAGTCCAGGGCAATAAACATCACCAAATAGGTAGTGATCAATGGAAAGTGTCCTGTTTACTTTAACCAAACAAGTGATACGATGAAGGTTGTCGAGGAATTTGACGCATGGTGTAAGAGTGCCATTGTACACAAGAGGGATTATGTAGCCCCTTTATATAACATTTGGAGGTCAATCCCATTGGCAGATAGAAACAAGATCCCTGACTAGATGAGGGTAATAACTTTTTACCAATTCAATTTTCTTATGTTTTTGTGGACCATGTAGTATAACATTTTAAAAAAATGCAACAATATTTTGAGACTAAGCTGACAAGTGAGATATTTGCATATATCAATCGTGAAACTCAAAAGTGCTACTATGATTGAAAGAATGACCTCAACAGGCACTACAAAAAATATAGTTCGTATGTTATGCCTAAAACTATTAAGAGTAGAGACCATTGGGAGAAATGTTGTGATCAGTTTCGCTCACCCGAATTTTAGGTTTATTTTCCCATCAATTTTTTAAAATATTTTTTTAACTAATGCATTATAGAAGTAACTTTTTGTTACAGGTTCGATCGCAAACTAATGTGAAAAACTACAAAGAATCAAGACGGCCAACCTATTAGGGGTAATCATCTTACTCATATCATTCATTCAAAAAGGTGATACACTGTATGTACTTATATCAAATAATAATTTTTATTAAAAAATGTGAATAATTGAACTCTAAAATCAATTCAATGTGCAGATGAACACTAAGACATACCAACCGTAATTGTTGATTAATAACTATCATGATCAACATTTTCCTCAAGGTAGGGATGGGCCAATGAGGTTACGGAGGCCGAACATGCACGTAAATTATAGGCATCTCTTTAAATAAAATCTTATTTTACAACTATTTTCTTTGTTAATTAATAAATTTTTATTCACTTTAAATTATAGGGCTGAATGGTTCAAATGAGACAAACTTGAGCCTGTATCAAGCTCATCTGCCCCACCATTGATGAGGTTGTAACAGCCGAGATTTTTAGTGCATTAAAAATGCATTAAATTAAAGATTATGTTAAGACAAAGTACAATTAAAGGAAAATACTGTATAATAAGATGAAAAATTATACAGTGTTAGAGCAACGCAGTATAAGAATTGAATTGTGTGGACCACAATTTCTTTTTATACTTTTATAAAAGAAAAAGAAAAAAAAAAAGGAAAAAAATCAGAAATTTAGGCAAATTCGAGACTTTCTCTCTCCTCTTTCTCTCTCTAGAATTTTCTCTCTCTCCTCAAATCTCGTTTGAGATTCCGGTGTTATTTTTGGACACCTCCCATACCAGTGAGAAGCTCTCGTTGAGCTGAGTCCAACGAGGTGTCGTGCCACCCAAATAGACGCCGGAGGGAGCCTCACGCGCCGCCCAAAGTGGCGGCGAAACCCATATTTTTCCGACGTCATATCTCCGTCGTCCGACCACCAATCGACGTGATTTTGGTGTCTATGGACTCAGTGTGAGGAGAGGAACAAGATGGTACCAATTTTCCAGCTCAATTTTGGCTGGAAAGGCTTCGCCGGAGCTGCCCGTCTCCGCCGTGTCGTCGCCCCTCGAGAACCGTCGATAATGGCGGCAGTGAGGTACACCGCCGCCACCGTTCGATTTAGACGGCGACGGGGAGTGAAACCCCTCGCCTAATTTTACGCCACAGCCGCGGTTGGTCGGAGTTCCACCTCCGCCGTCGAGCGCCGTCGCGGAAGCCTTCGTAGCCACCGTTCCTGGCTGCCTCGCCCCAAATTGAAAGGGGGAAAATGTTCAGATGGTTGAGAAGAGCGTGAAGCAACTCTCAATTGCACGAAATGATGGCCGGAGGACGGAGAACGGCATCTCCGTCGTGCACCGCCGTGGAGCTAGGTGGGGCCGTCGTTCCACGCGGTGTTGAGCTGCCCCATCGTAGGGGAAACACTCAGAGGGACACGGGGAAGAAAACGCCCAAGTCAATTTTGGGCTACCGTCGCCGGAGGACCGAGATCGGAGCCGCCGGTGTTAGCCGAGAAATCCATCCTCGATTGGAGCAGATGGAGGCCGAATTGGGTGAAATTGACCCCACCAATCGACTTAGGAGGGTCGAATTAGGGGGGGTAGGCTCGAGCTCAGCCCTCAACGGAGCCAACCGCCGCCGGTCAACGGCGGTCAACGCCGGTCAACGGCCGGTCAAAGGGCAAAATGGGATTTTGTGATCCGGACCTCCGATCGAAGATCCGAGACCGCCTCCCGACTCGTTTCGACGCTCTGAACGCAATGGTGACCTCCGTTCGAGCTAATTCCACTCCGATGAAAATCGTCTGGTACCGATTGCACGCGGATCGAGGCGATTCAAACAGCAGTATCGGAGTCCAGAATGATGTTTTCAAGAATGTATGATCTCCAGGAAGCATTCCTAGCCATTCATGGTCGCTCGAGGAGCACTGCAGAGGATGCTTCACATACTGTAGATGCAGCGAGATACAACTGGATCTGCTTAGCTTGGAGTTCAAGTAAGTAGGAATCTCGCCTACAGTATAAACTGTTTTAGATGCTTTCATAGAAATTTATGAAACGCATGATCAGTGATTGTTACACTGTTTTATATGAGAATAGGTTTTATAACGTTACAAGGTGACGAAAAAACCCGTTAAGGGTAAAATCATCATTTTTAAGAAAACGGCTAGAACGGAGTCGAACACTCCGATTTGGCGTAATGTTATTAGATGGAAAATGTTCCGTGATACGTTAAGTAATGTAACGGTCATATGAGATCAGAGATTTCATAAGAGATGTTTTAAGTAAACGAGAGGTAACTGTTGGGTTACAAAGTTGAAAGACAATGTAACCCCGGTGGGTTACAAGGCTAATTGAAGGAAATGTAAACTGATGGTTTATAAGGTTGAGTTAAAAGAACGGTAGACCGAAAGTATACTAGTCAAGTTATGAATAAGGAATAAATGGTTAATGTTTACGTTTTATTATCAATCGAGTGGATTGATAATAAAGAAAGTTAATTAATGAGTCGGCTGTCGTTTGATCAGGACACAAAAGCCGACCAATGGAAGGAAAAGGAACGAGAAAGGAACGGAATAGAGAACGCTAGAGCATAGTTTGGGTAAGTTTCAAACCTCACCTACAGCATGAAGTAAATGATTTTTAAATGCTTATTTATATGTTTGCAAATGTGTTTGCAATTGTTAAGCAAGTTTCTTTTAAAGTATATTTGCATTTATTATGCAAAAAGTTTTAAAGTTCAAGAAAAAGATTTGCAATGAATTTGCAATCGTTATGTTAAAGGTTTATTTGCATATTGATATGCATAATGTTATTTAAAAGTTTAAGTTATGATTTTCAAAGTATTGAAAGTATGTTTTGCATTATGACAATGCATAATGTTTTATAGTTTAAGTTAAAGGTTTAATGATGCATTTGCTATGCAATAAGTTGCATTTGATGTGCAATAAATTTAAGAATAAAAGTTATAGTTTGCAAAATGTGTTTGCATTTTATGATGTATTTATTAAGCAATATGTTGCATTTGTTATGCAATGAGTGTTAGAATGCAAATTATGATTAGTAAAATGTGTTTGCATTTTATGTTGCATTTATTGTGCAATATGTTGCATCTGTTATGCAATAAATTTTATAGTACAAGCTATGAATTGCAAGTGTATTGCATATGATGTGATTGCATTTGAAATGCTCACTAAAGTTAATAAGAAGGTAACGTTAAGATAAAAAGAAAGTGTCATACCAGCCTCTTTGTTATGAGGTAATGAAAGTGAAATTAAAGTGTGACCTCCTAAAGGTGAGGTACAAGACCTCAATGTTTGATGGTCTCAAGTCTTCCACAAGGGAAGCATCATGTTTATGATCTCATGATTAATGAGTTGGTACGAACACTAAAGTAAAGTAAGGAAAATGAAGGTTACAAGATAAAGAAAGTTAAGGAATAAGAATAAAGATTGAGAAAGACATGAATATTTAAGTTTATATAATGTTCATAAAATGCTCATAATTGAAGTTAATAATTGAGCATAAATGGAGTCATGCATTCTGATGTTACTTGAATGCTTTTTTTTTATGAAATGTTTATATGTTATGTTTATGGAAAACATTCTGAAAAATGTTTACGATAAATGTTTATGAATAACGTTTTCATGTTTTCAAGAAACGGTTTATGAACGACGTTTTAAGAAAAACGTTCAAGGAATGTTTTAAGAGAAAGGTTTTACATTAAATGTTTATGAAAAACATTTCATGTTTGCAAGAAAAGGTTTACGAATGACGTTTTAAGAAAAACGTTGAAGAAATGTTTTATGAAAAATGTTTTCAGAAATGTTCTATGAAAGACGTTTATGAAGAACGTTTTTAGAAATGTTTAAGGAAAACGTTTATGGAAAATATTTCATAAATGTTTATGGAAAACGTTCATGAAGAACGTTTCAAGAGAAAAGTTTTCATGAGAAAAGTTTTAAAGCATGTTTAAATGCTTTGTGAGATTATGTTTGAACTTGCTGAGCGAAAGCTCATTAAAAGTTTTTCATGCTGTAGGTAATTTATGGGTGACCAATGGGACCCGTTAGAAGAGCTGGGTACTGCGGAGGACAGATGCGAAGATTTGGGTATGGATACCATCACTGTTTGCTTCCGCTACGTAAAGAAAATGTTTTCCATTGTTTAATGTTGTGTTTTCAAAGTTTAAAGAAAATCAGAGTTTTAAGAATTGTATTCAAAGTTTTAAGATACAGTTTATAAACTGTTTTATGTAATTATAAAGTAAAGTTTTAAACTATGATTTAATAAGTGTTTCTTATTAAGTATTGAGAAACGATTTGAAATGATTTTAAGGTCAAGTGTTGAGCGATGTCTCCACTTGAATGCGACGGAGGTCGCGTCAGTTTTAAAGAACGTTTAAGGAAAGAAAAAAAAATTTTACTACAGTATTTTCTTACTAAGTAAGTAAGATTACTGTTTACGAAACGATGATTATGAAAGTAAAGTGACTGCCCGAAAAAGGCGGGTCGTCACAGAGGTTGCTATACTTGAAAATGTGCTTGGGACGTATAGTGATCATTGAACCAGAGTGGGACCTAGATTGAGTCAGAAATAATTGGGGTTCTAGTTCTTTGTCTTCTGGTTCACATTTTGGATTTCAACATACCCAGTTATCTCTAGAGGTGCAACACTGGCTGACACAACTGTATATGAGTAATGTACAGCTAGTTTCTCAATTAAGGCAATTCAACCTAAGACTCATAGTTAACATATCTCTACCCTTGCCAAGTATAGTGCCTCTTGTTGACAAAAAAGAGGAAGAAAATGAAGATGTAAACTGAGGGGATTAGACACTTTGTATATTATTGGACTTCTATTATTTTTTTGCTATGCTATCAATGTAGTGCACTGTATTTGATTTTTTGCAGTGTATGTGATATCTTGTATTATGTTACTTAATGATAATTATAAGATTTTTATTACTTATGATTTCATTTAAGCCATTTTAATTGAATTTCATTTAATATCTAATTTTAAAATGTTAATAGATATTTTTAATAAAAAAATTAAATTCATATAAGATTAATTTAAAATTAATTATTTAATTGTAATTAAATCTTTATTTTTTGCACTTAAAAAATAATTAGCGACGACAAATTTTAAAGGCAAGTTGTCACTAAAAATATATACAAAAAACTTTTAACGACGACTAAATCACTTTTAAAATTTAAAAATTTTTAGCGACAACAATTTTAAAAATTGTTGTCGTTAAAAATTATTGCTGACGTCATGAGCTTCGATTCATGACCTACAAAAATAGTGACAACTTGTCATTGCAAAATCTTAGTGATGACAGTCGTTAAAAAGTTTTTAGCGATAAAACTTTAACGGCAACAACAGTTCTTTAGCAACGACATGCCATTTTTTAGCGATGAAGGCTTCGATTCTTGTAGTGATTACATAATTTGATTGCACGCACGTATCTATATCATAAGCCAGACTTTAATATATATTTTGGATTAATTGCAGATATATACACATGCACAGCGTCAGATTTTAGGGCAGTCAACATTCTAAGAGATTAGGTTTTGATTATAAGGATGGAACTGTACGTGCTAAGTGATATTTACAAAGCCATCTGATCTTTTCAGTCAAATTATGGAATTTTGAAGTCAAACTTCTCCCCCTGAAGAAAAAAAAAAAATCAATATATCTCTTTAACAAAACCCTCCTAGCTCAAGCCTATTATCTCTCTCTCTCTCTATATATCTTAGACGTGTATATAAACTGCAAAAGAAAACTCTTCTTTTTGCAGAAATCCGCAAGAAAACTTCCCACTGCTTATTTTGGTTGGGTTGAGAACAAAATGGAAAGAAGATCAACGCATGAAAGGACTATAACAAGACGTGACACGATAATCCAACACACACACACACACACACACACACACACACGCATACATATACATATACGCTATAAAACCATAATATTGGTTCGACAAAAAATGCATATTATTGGTGGTCCTCTCATCCTATCCCTTTTATTTATTATTCATGGGACTGTTTCGTGCATCATCAGTTGCTATGCTACATCATGCATGCAAGGCCAACGAAGCATGAGTAAATGTTGCGCAATGGGATCGATTCCCGAAAGGACAATGATTGATCCAGTAATATCTCACGTTTAGAATGACCTTTTCACTGTCAATTTTCTGCATATGCATAGACTAAGATCAAGGCGAATATTAATCCCTTAATTAATTAGTTTACGCCACCCCAATGTTATTAATGGATCATATCAACCCGTTGTTTGATGATGCAGATCTGTGACCGAAATATGTCCATAGCTATGTATAGTGACGAAGCCAGTCTTCCATTTAATAGTGTATTGGAGCACAAACTATTCCTTTTTTAAAAAAATAAATAACATTAAAAATATGTAAAAGAAATTCTAGTATAATATTTTTCAAGAAACACCAAATATATATTGAGAATTTTACGGTGCAGAAAAATGCCTTATTCATAGAGTTTTGTCTTAAAAGCCACATTTGTATCAAAATTTCTTTGTCTTATATGCTTTCTTAAATAACAAATCCTGACAAAAATACTCAAAACCCTCAATTTCTCTTTCTTCTCTCTCCCTTTTCTCTCACTGCACAACATCTCCGAACATTGTCGGTGTCGCACTCCGTTAGTTTGTCCACCTAGAGCGCCAACAAAGGAAGATCGTCTTCCTTTTTCCGTCTCTGTCTCTAGTTGCTTTGAGAAGCTGCTCCATAAGCCTAGGCCAGTTACATCCAAGTTCACCTGTCACCATTGCCGTCAAGTCTAAGTTCATCCGTCAACGTCCCATCGCGAGTGAGCTGAGCCCATAGCAATAAAGAATGCGCCATCCCGTCGTTGTCCAAGTCAGGTGCCTGTAGATGAGAGCGAGTTGCTTGGCAAGGTGAGAGCGACGCTCAAGGACCTCACAATGGCTGAGCTAGGTGGAGTTTGCAAGGATAGCATCGTTATTGGAGCCATCAATGGTCATCAATCCAATTTTTCTATAAAAAATTATAGCTTATATTTTGGATTGTATCACTTTTTCATTTTCAAATTTTGAATTGATACTCAATTCTTACTTTTACTTGGTCATTGGTCAATTTGATCTCGACAAAGACGTAATCTCCCTTAATGAAATAAAAAGAATGAAATGTAAAGGTTGTTTAGACCCTTTTCATAGTAAAAATCAACTTTTGACTAGAAAAAGAGGTTAACATAAATTTCAAAGGTAAATGTACAAATGTAAATGTAATACAATCCACAGTATAAGATATACTTTTTTTAACATGAAAATGCAAGGTATGAAAAAGAAAGAAAAATCGCTATTGAAAGCTTACAAACAATAAGTAAAAGAAAAAAGTTTTTTAAACTTGAGATTGAGGATTTGTATTCGACATCCTATGATAGAGTCAAGCATAGAATTATCATTAGTTGCTGTAACGCCCCTGAATTTCAAAGCAAGGTTAGTTATGTTAAGTTTAGTTATTAAGGATGCCAGTGTAAATTTTGTTGATAGTTTTAGTCATTTAAAGATTTTGTTGCATTTTTCCTATTTGAAAATTTGAATTTTAGTGTTAAAAATACCAAATGACATTTTACCCCACATTTTTCTCATATTTACAAAAATGCCATTGGGCCTTTAAATTTTCTTTTTCTTTTTCCTTTCCCTCCCCATTTCTCACGATCACTCTCTCTCTCTTTTACTCGCCTCTCTCTTTCCCTCTCACCGTCTCTTTCTCTCTCTCATTCTCTCAAAAATTTCGATTTCAAAATCGAGCCCAAGCTTCGGATTAGCAGATTGGAGGCTTGGGAATGTGATTGAGCAACCACAAACACGATTCAAGGATCGAATCAAGGTTAGTTTTCAAAATTTCAAAACTCTTTCAATTTTTTAATTTTCTTTGTATTTTGCAATCCGAGCTTTGATGAGCTTAGATAATGTTTAATCTAAGCTTATAGGACTTGTTTTACAATAAATCTAAGCTTTATTGGAACAAAAATTGAATTAATCAAGTTTTTGTATTTTTCTTTGATTTTCAAATCAAAGGCGAAATTGAGTTTAAATTTAGGGAAAATGCTTTAAATGTGTTCTATTATGGTTTTCTATGCTTTATATATGATTTTCATGATCTGGGAATTGAAAAACAGGTTTTAAATTTGAAATTTGAGCTTAAGGAGGTCGAGACTCGAAGTCTCGGGTCCCTAGATTTTGCCAGTTCGACAGGCCAAACTTGATCTTCGGTAGGCCAAACCTAGGAAAGTTTGGCGGGCCGATCCTAGTTGGTCAGCAGGCCGAACTATGCAGTTCGACAGGCCGGCCGTAGACTTAGAAAATTATGTTTTTACTACTGTTTTCAATGTTTGATGATTTTGAAATGTTACAAAAAGAATTATGATTTTGGATTATGATTATTTTGAGTTAAAGGCACACTGATAATTAAATTAACATAATGATATTTGTTAAATATGATTTCTGATCTTAAATACAGTTTTTAAGGTTTTAAACGTATGTGGAGCGTACGTTGGATTTTATTTGGAGCTTACGTTATTGGATTTTAATGAGGTAGGATATTGCTATCCCTTTCTTTGGTAGCCCCTTTTAAATTATTTAGCCAAAGTTTATTTCTTAAATGTTTCCTTTAAGAATGATTTTGGTGATTGATTTTGAAGATTTGAATTTCGATATTCCTTTCGGATTTCCAAAAAAACCCGTACGGTGATGTTTGTCAAGTTTCATTCAAGTGAGTACTAATTGATTTTTATTAAGATCTTGAGATTAGATTATCAATGATATTTTATCTATAAATGTTATTTTTAAATAACCTGTTTTAAAATAATTATCCTACTGAGCCTTCCGCTCACGTTTTCCTGTTTTTAAAATCCCACTTCCAGGTTGAGGAGGAAGGATGAGCCCGGGACCGAAACCTGGCTCTTTGAATTAAAATGGTATTTTCTTTAGAATTGTGGTATGATGCGTGTATTGTACGACTTGTCCCAGTGTTGATGTCATTTTCGCCTCTATTGATTGTATATTTTAATTTATCTTAGAGACGATGATTTGTAATGAATTTCAATGATTTTGTATTATTGATATTATGATTTATTTATTTATTTATCTACTCACCTTCGTGGTAAGCATCCACGTGATGACGAATAAGAATAGGATCTCGGCCCCACCTTCGTGGCATTCACGTGACGGTGACTGCCAATGTTATTATTTATTTCGATGATATTTATTTATTTTTCACGTATATTTATACTCTTTTCTTTATTCATCTAAAACTCCCTGACCCCCATCCCGGGGCGTCACAGTTGCACTTTAAAAAGAGTGAAGTTGTTTATAAAAAAATGTAGAAATAAAATAAAAAGGGTTAATTATTCGGGATGTCCTCAATCTTTGATGAAAGTGACCATTTGGTCTCTATTTTTTTTTAAAAAACTTTAACTAGCTCAAGCCTTTACTTTTAGATACAAAAGGATGATTTTGACAGATGTTTGTTAAAATTTCTTTCATGTAACCTCTTTAATAAGGGCATTTTAATAACTGAATGTGGGGTCTATTTTGGATCCACAATAACCAATTTAAAAATGTCACATGGCTTATGGGCCCACAACAATAGTAACAAATAAAAAAATAACAAAACATTAAAAAAACCCACCCTACCCTTGTCGCCTCTCTCCCGCCCCCGTCATCCCCGTCGGTCCCCTTTATCTCCACCCCTAGTTGTGACCCCCTCCCCTTCCAACCTCGTCATTGTTAGCCCCACTCCGTCATGACCTTCTGCTTCGATGACCATCACTTTTCGTCGTAGATCTTTGTCTCTCTTCTTCTCAAATCTCCATCATGAGCCAAGCTGCAAAGCACATGTAGAGGTTTAAAGGGGGAAAGCAGGGCAAAAATTTTATGGAGGAGAGAGAGAAAGAAGGTAGAGAGAGGTAGATTTGGTTTAGAACTCGTTGGATTGATGATTTATTTTGAAAGCCTATAAATGAAGCTTCAATCGAGGTCAATGAGTTCAAGATCGCAGGGTTGGGATTTTTTTAGGATTTATCCCCTAAGTATGAAGTATTATTGACGTATTTAATAGATATTTGGTTTTAATAAATAAAAATACTATATTTATATGTTAAATAAAGAAATTGCCCTATTTAATTAACATTGTTAATTGTATGATAATTGTATGACAAGCAAACAAAAGCACTTTGGCTATTAGCACTAAGTCTTGGGTCGTGCATGTATAAGGTTTATATGTAGAAAGATATGATTGTAAAATTAATAGTCAAAATAAATAGTCTGTAGTTTATGAAATAAAGACAAGCACTTTATTCCTGATAAAGCTGTGATGGAGATCTATGTCCAACTAGGGAGGTGGTTTATATCTTGGGTGTCAAGAACAAGCTAGGTTCCATGGTAGACAAATTGATATACTAGACCTAAGCCAACGTTATAAATCAGACAATCAGACTGAACCTAAACTGTCAATTGATTTATTAATAATTCTATTTATATAATTTTATTCACTTTGATAATATTTGATGTGTGATCTTAATCCCGAAGTGAATTCACAACTACATATTTATAGCTTGTGTATTTTGATATACTGAAGGTAGGAACTTCGATGATCAAAGGTTCTATTTGTCAGTATGTTGGAAGCATGACCTATTTTTAATGAGAGCATAATCTAAAGATGTAGAATCTATAACGCTCCCCCTTACGGACGTCACAGATGTCGTTACATACATTCTTTAATACTTTCATTTAAGATAAATACTTTCAATTAAACTTTTATTTTGAAGTCAACCATATAACTTGAAGATAATTTGAAAACATAATTTTAGAAAAGCATACCCAAGATCCATGCATACATTTTTTTTATATCATTAATAATTTAATACTTGATCAATAAAATGATTTACTTGATCATAAACATCCTTAAATAAAGTAAATATACTAATATTAAATCACAACTTAAATAAACATCACAACTTTTTTTTAAATAAACATTTGCTCTCCTAGTTTGGCAAACCGAACTTAGGACTTTGGCAAGCCAAACATGATCGGCAGGCCGGAGTTCGTCCACCGGCAGGCCGACAGAGGCTTTGTAAAACGGAGTTTCAAAAACTTTTGCTAGGTTCGGCAGGCCGATCACCATGTTCGGCAGGTCGATCGATTTAAAAAGCGTTAGAGAAATTTACTTAAAAAAAATATAAATCAAGTCTCAATTCTTTAATATGCAGAATTCCATATACTTAAAATGAATAAGATAAAATATTAAAACGTTGTTCATGAATTCTTTAAAACTTATCAAATAAACATGTTCATTATAAAACTTGATTTAATCATTAAAACTTTCTTCCTTGGCGTTCTTCCAGTTACAATTCATCGTCCTTTGCTCACACGCCTTTCTATATCCTCCACCTAGTCCATGACCTTCTTACCCTTATCTGCAACATCATATAAACTTGAATAAGCTAAAGCTTAGTAAGTACATATAATTCTCACAATTTAAAAAAAAAACATTTCATAAACATCATCATCATCATAATCATGTCATAATAGTGCATTAAGCACAATTTCATAGAAACATATCTTTCATTACATTGACCATATTAAAACTTATTCCATTTTATCTTAAGGGCCCAAGTGTTGCACCATAATCATCATTGTAGGCGCGCCGTCATGAGAGAAGAAGGGTAGCTAATCCTAAACCAAACATGACATCATAACATATCATATCATAACATTAGTGTGCAACACTTATTAGGTGATACATATATACATAACTTTTCATGCTTTGAAAATTCGTCATCATCTTACATGCATAACTTTATGAACATCAAAGTATTTCATAAGAAAACTTTAAATGAAACCATTATAAAATCCATCATAGATATCATCAAGAACATATTTTCAAACCTTTAAAACATATCATGTTACAGGTGAGAATGTACTTACCTTAGAAGCTAGCTTAACCTTATATGTGTTGGTGACGACACCGCGGTCTCGATGTGCTCGTTCCTTAAGGTGTTCATGCCATTTATTCATTTAAAATTACAAAATAAAATTAATACTTATTTTCATAGAATAAAACATCCATTCATATAACATCACATATACATTCATCTCTTACAAACATAATTCAAAACATGCATCCATAACCATAATCATCAAAAATATATTTCTGATCTCCATGAATTAAAAATTTAATAACTCAACATTCTCATATAATTTTAGCACCATACTTGACAGGGGCAAAGTTATTACATAAACATATTACCATGATTTTTCTTTAGTCATAAAAATTACATTAAGTATCTAAAAACAAACCATACATTTCTAACATGAAATCTACCAGCAATAGTTAGGCAGTGAACAACCTTAAACTCAGGTTCGTTTAACAAATTTTAACACCATAGAAAAATCTACAAAAATTAACATATATAGTAGAAATATAGAACCCTAACATATCCAAAAATTGGCTTCAAAAAAAATCGGAGTAGGTCAAAACACACATTTGAAAATCAGTAATAAAACTAACTTAGGTTTGAAAATCTTTTGAAAATATTTTCCAACAATTAAAACACATATATTTTAATTTTAAAATTCATACTAACATCTTACTAACATATATTTCAATATCATTTAATCATTTCATCATCAATAAAATCATTTAAACATATAAAATGTCACATAAAACAAAAGTCCAAAATTAACATTGTTAAAACAGTTTCTTGACCTAGTCTCAATAGAAATTTCATAACACATAATTCACTCATCAAAACATTACCAAACTTTACAGTCCATAACATAACATATACATGAACATTCTTGCCAAATTTCGTAGCAAACAAAGCACGTTTACCCCTTGAACAAAAATTACATTTTCGTGTATCATAGCCAAACAACAATATTTTACTATGAGTGGTAGATGATAGAAAATTCATAACTTATCGTAGAAAAATCCAATTAAGGTGAAACTTGGAGAAACATCACATAACTCATACATGAATAACATATTAAAAATTTAGAGTAAACGTAATTTTGTAGAGGAAGACATAGCAGTCGGATATCAAGAAAGATTTCATTGAAACGAGAATGCACTCTTACCTCAAAATGATTCTTCTCGAATTCCTTCGAATTCAACCAATAAAATTTCAATTTTTCTTTCAATTATTAGCAGAGAATTTTCGAGAGAGAGGAGGAATAGAAAACGTGGAGAAGAGAAGAATAAAAGAAACGTCTCAGAATGAGAGAGAGAGAAAAAGAGAGAAGACGTGAGAGGAAGAGAGATAGCAATAACGTAAAAAGAAAATTTCAATGCTCTCCATTATGTCAGAAATTTTTTGACTATTCTTGGTTCAAAAATCACGTGTAAATGGAGAGGAAATTAGGGAAAGTCAAATCATTTAGATAAACTTACCATACTTTACCGATTTTAAAAGGGCAAACCATATCAATCAATACCAATCAATGCAAAGTCAAACGTTTCCTTTCCTTAAATGATAAAATTAATCCATAATTATACCAATTAATCACATTAAACCACCCAATCAACGTAATTATCTCAACCATAAATTTGGAGAGATTTCTACTGATTGCTCGTCAGCTGTCATCGGCCTGTCGATTCTTCACTTCGGCCTGCTGATTCCATAAAGTTCGGCCTGCCGATTCCTGGCAGACTTTTCAGCCTGCCGAACTGTCCTTAAAATTCAATACATCAACATCATAGCATTCAAGTCATCATTGCATCATAAATAAACATACATTGAAATTAACATGAACACTTGAGCACATCAATTCCTCGCGATCGTCACCTGTCATAGAACTTAAAATAAATAGTTAGTAACATAAAATCATGAATCATTAATAAAATTGCTTAACGTCGTTACTAACTTAGCATAATCCATTACATAAAAATAGGTGGGTGTTACAGAATCCACAATTCCTTAATAACTATTAATGTTATCTTTCCAAAGGCATTATTCAAAAAATTGGAAAGGACAGGCCCTGGTCATTGAGATACATATGGTAATCGGATGATACTCCATGTGTATTTGTTATAAATAGAATTTTTCCAAATAAATAAAATAATAAAACTTTGGGATAAAATCATTCAGAAGATAAAAAGAAACTTGTCCTTAAGTCTACTGTGAGTAACTTATGGGGATACATGAACTATAAAAGATCACGGATAAGACTAATTGGAGTCTTGTAAATTAGTATACTTGTCAATAGTACGGCTTTCGGGCCTATAGTGGAATGACACCAAAATTGATAATTTATAAATAAATAATCTTGCATTATTTTATTTATAATTGTAGGAACTTGATAGTATATATCTATTGGGTCCCAGCAATAGCTCACTAACTTTAGTTATGAATCCATGCGATATTTTAGTTTGGGAATACTAGGCCTGAACTTAGCGTACACAATAGTCTATTGGAATATTGGTGCCACGCACAATCTATGTAACGCCCCCCTTACGGACGTCACAGATGTCGTTGCATTTATACATTCATACTTGTTTAAACTTTAAACATAAACATAATTACAAAACTTATACGATACTTTTAATTGTAAACGTAGTTAAACATACATAACCAGGATCCATTCATACATTTTTTTTAATAACATTGCTTAACTTATTCCATACCATAATTTATACAATTATACTTTAAATTAATCATAAACTTATTTTAATAAAATAGACATACTAAGTTGTAAAATCATAACTTATAAAAACATCACATCATTTAATAGTTATATACTCCCACAGTTCGACAGGCCGAACATGGGACTTCAACAGGCCAGAGTTCCTCAACCGGCAGGCCGACAGAGGCTTTGCAAATCAGGCTTAAAAACTTATCATCTTTTGGCAAGCCGGAAACATGATCGGCATGCCAAACTTTCAAACATCGACAGGCCGACCAAGGATGTTCGGCAGGCCGACAGAGCCAAAATCTTTGAGAAAACTTAATTTGTAAAACAAGTTTAACTTTTCATAAAAATGCGGAAGATCAAAATTCTTAAAATTATGAAATAAAATATAAGAATATAGTTCTTGTATTCTTAAAACTTAACATAAAAATATGTTCAAAATATAAAACTTGATTTAAAACATAGAAACTTTCTTCTTGGCGTTCTTCCGGTTATAATTCATCATGCTTAATACTCACACGCCTTCCCATGTCCTCCGCCTAATCCATGATCTTCTTACCCTTATCTGCAACATGACATAAACTTGAATAAGCTAATGCTTAGTAAGTACATATAATTCTCACAATTTAAAAAAACATTTCATATACATCATCATCTTCATCATCATATCATAAAAGTGCCTTAAGCAAAATTTCATAGAAACATATCTTTCATTACATTGACCACATTAAAACTTATTCCATTTTATCTTAAGGGCCCAAGTGTTGCACCATAAACATCATTGTAGGCGCGCCGTCATGAGAGGAGAAGGGTAGCTAATCCCAAACCAAACATGACATCATAACATATCATTTCATAACATTGGTGTGCAACACTTATTAGGTGATACGTATATACATAATTTTCATACTTTGAAACATGTCATCATCATACATGTATAATTTTAAATCATGTAAATCTTTCATAAGAAATCCTTTAAGGAAAACCACCATAAAATCATCATGAATATCATTGTGAACAAATCATCAAACCTTGTAAAACGTGTCATGTTGCAGGTGAGAATATACTTACCTTAAAGCTAGCTTACTTAACCTTAATATGCTTTGGTGATGACGCCGCGGTCTCGATGTGCTCGTTCCTTTGAGTGTTTATGCCATTTATCCATTTAAAAATACAATTAAATTAATACTTATCATAAAACATCCATTCATATAACATTCATATATACACTCATCTCATATTACAAACATAATTCATAACCATCGTTGTGAAAACATAAAATTATCATCACATATACATTCATCTCATATAAACATTATTCATAACATGCTTCCTTAAGTATTATCATCAAAACATCTCATACATTACAAACATGAATATCTTTTAAAAACATTTTCGAACAATTAAAACACATATATTTTAATTTTAAAATTCATACAAACATCTTATTATCATGCATTTCAATATCATAGAATCATTTCATCATCAATAAAAATCATTTAAACATATAAAATATTTCATAAAATGAAAATCCAAAAACAACATTGTTAAAACAGTTTTCTTGACGTAATTTCATAAAAATTTCATAACATAAAATACATTCATCAAAACATTAACAAACCTTGCAGTCAATATCATAACATATACATGAACATTCTTGTCAACTTTCATAAAAAAAAACATCATTCATTTACCCCTTGAATTAAAAATTACATTTTTCATGCATCATATCCAAATAGCAATATTTTACTGTGAAGGGTAGAGGATAGAAAATTCATATTTTATCATAGAAACATCGAAATGACTTGAAACTTGGAGAAACATCACATAATACATACATGTATAACATATTAAAAATTCAGGACAAAATACAATACCTAGAGAAAGATATTGTAGACAAATTTAGGAGGAGAAATTCTTTTCAGAAACACCGGAAAAAACTGAGTCCTTACCTTAAAAATTTCTTCTTAAAATCCTTGAATTCAACCAACAAAATATAACTTTTTCTTTCAATATTTGCAGAAAATTTTTGTGAGGAAGAAGGATGGAATTCGTGGAGAAAAGAAGAAGAAGAAAGAAAGACAAAGAAGCGTCTCAGAAATTGAGAGAGAGAAAATGTGAGAAGATGAGAGAAAAAGATGGAAAAGAACGTTAAAATTTTTTAACGTTATGAGCATAACCGATGAAAATTCAATACCCTCCATTAAGTCAGAATTTTCTGACTAATTGATGGCTAATTGGCGTGGAGGAAGGAGAGCAAAGAGGGAAAGTCAAACAACCACTCATCACTTTCAATGTTTTGCCTTCTTAAAATGGGAAATCATTTAAAATCATATAAATCAATGCGAAGTCAAACCTTTCATTTCCTTAAATGATAAAATTATTCCATTATTATGCCAATTAATTACAATAAATCACCCATTTAACGTAATCATCTCAGCCATAAATTTGGAGAGATTTCTGCTGACTGCTCGTCAGCTGTGTTCGGCCTGCCGATTCTCCACTTCGGCCTGCCGAGTTCCACCAAGTTCGGCCTGTCGATGGTTCCTATCGGCCTGCTGATCTTTGCAGTCTTTTTCGGCCTGTCGAACTGTCTTTGAATAACATACATTAATACATTAATATCATCATTGCATCATAATTAAGCATACATTAAAATTAACATGAACACTTGAGCACAACGATTCCATGCGATCGTCACCTGTCATAGAACTTGACATAAAAAGTTAGTAATATTAAAATCATAAATCATAACATTTAACATAAATTATTAATAAAATTTTCTTAACATCGTTACTAACTTAACGTGATCCGTTACATAAAAATAGATGGGTGTTACAATCTAATTGGGCTGCATATGGCATACTATGGGTAATCAACAAGTTACTTTAGTTTAGGCATACTAGGCATGAACTTGGAGCGCACAACAATCTAATTGGACTGTTGGCGCCATGCACAGTCCAACTGAGCTGCATATGGCTCCTACTACATTGCTATTTTTAAAGATGTTAATTGTTTAATTAATTTTAAGAAAATAGTTATTCAAATTAAGTTTGGAATTTTAGATGATTAATTGTTTGAATATTGAATTTAAATAGTTAATTTAAACTCTGATTGAATTTAAATTAAGAATAATTCATTATTCATAATTATTTAAATTAAATAATTTTTGTCATTGTATTATTCTAATTTATATTGAAATTTTTGATTTGGAAATGTCTTGCATAATGCAGAAATAACACTTTTCCATACTCAAAAAGAAACAAATTTTAGACTATACATGTTCAAGTTGGTCTGCACCCTTGTGGCGTACACCACCCAGTGGAAGCCTGGGAGGTGAAGTCTTGGGAGACAAGTTCCCTGTGGTGGGTGTGCAAAGTTTGAAGCTTCAAAGACAAGTATTTCAAGTTTCCTAGCTTGACCAAGATACCTCCTACCATGTCCTATAAATAGAGATCTTTATAATTTTTTTAAAATGCCTAAGTGTAATTTCTAGAGAGAAAATTTATTGTTCATTTTGGAAATTAATTCTTCTGAGCATTTTAGTGGTTGGAAAGACTTGTTGTGTTGTGCCCATACACGACGATGATCGAGTGAAGGAGAATTGTGTTGAAGATATGTTGTTAGAGATTTGTAAAGTTTCCGTTTTAACATTTGATTTCTGTATCAGAGAGGTATGAATTAATTTATAAAATAATTAATTGTACATAACAACGTGGGTTGTTATCTTGTTTATATTTTTTTAAATTCCGTGCATAAATATTACTATTTTTTTAACACGATTGGCCTTGGGAGGTTGGTGAGAGGATGGGTCAAACATGGGAGGGCGTATGATGTTAGATTTAAAGAGGGAGGATGCACGATGGCGTCTAACAAGGTGGAATAGACAGAGGCCAACGTTGGATTGAGTTCAGCGACGAGGGCCGACAGTGGACTGGTTTGGCGATGGATGCCGGCGAGGTGGTTTAGGTGGCGGCGCTGGCAGGGAATGGATGATCTTTGGGTCTTGGTGGGGATGAACAATGCTTGAAATCTGATTACCTGTTTTAGTGTCCGCTTAACCTCTAGGGAGGTTAAGCAACGACTGAGGGCCCCAAATTTAGGAGGGCCTCAATTGTTTTCCTGAAAAATAGGTTGTAGTTGAATTAATGCTATTTTAAAAATTAAAAAAAATAATATTTTTTTATTATTGCCTTTAAAGATCATCTTTTGGTTGTCTATACAATAATAGAATGACATTTCTTTTAGGAATATAAAACCACATTGCGATTTTTTAGGTAATAACTCAATCACGTATTCTTTTTTTAACAAAATAAAAATAAAAAGGAAAACTTATATCCCTTAAAAAAAAATCAGATGTTGTTTTTGATGTGGTAAATCCAAAAGAAACTCAAATGTTTCCATTAAAGAAGAAACAAATGTTTTCTTCAAAAAAAATTGTCACATTGTTTTTTTTTTTCAAATTTCAACTTAATTACAATATAATAATAAAATACTTTAAAAATAATGACAATAAAAAACGTAAAAACAAATATATATATTCAGAAAGAAAAAAACTAAGGGTCTAGAATGTTATTTTCTTTCTCTCATAAATCAATCTATTCTGCTTTTCTTTTATTGAATGATATAAGAAATTGTTTTTTTTTTCTAATTTTAAGTTTTAACGTAGAATATTATATTAAAATTCTTCTAAAAAGATCCCTTCTAAAAAGTTTACTTGAGGCCCGAAAATTTGTTGAGCTGGCGCTCCCTATGTTTCTTTTTTCATGTTGTTAATGGCTTAAAGAAAAAGCTCAAGGACTCCATGAAGAGAGGAAGGAGGTTTGTATTGATCGCCCACCTGAAACATTGTTATGTAGGAGAGAGAAAGTTGGAAGCTTTGAAGAGAGAGAGAATGGAGTTTGTGGGAAAAAAACCTAAATTTTTTTTTTTTCGTCTAAAGTTTTCATTAAATTAATCTTTTTGCAACTAAAAGTAAAGGCTTGGGTTCGTTACATAAAAACACTGTGGACTAAATGCTTATTTTAGTCAAAGTTTGGGGACTTCTTAGGTTATTAATCCAAGATAGAAAAAGTAAAATTCGATAGAGACGTATACGAAAATATTATATTTAGTAGGTAAAAATGAAGAAGTTAGATATTTTTAAGTAAATTGGCTGTGATCCCCTTTTTCTTTTAAATAAACAAAAACTTTTTAAAAATAAAGACGAAAACGAGTGCACCTAGAAATCAGAATCTTAAAAAGGATAGAAATGAAAAAAAAATAAAATAGCAAATTAGATAAAAGGACCACATATAAGAAACTTATGAGAAAAATGAAAACATGACTATTTTCTCAGTCTAAAACCACTCCTGCTGCTAGCCCTAAGTCGATAAAATTATCTTTTCTTCTCATATCTTTCTTAGACTCTTTATGCATTTTCCCCCCTTAAAATTATCTCGTTCTACAAATTTATCCCATGAACCGAAAGAGACTTTAAAAAAAGAGGCAAGAATCTTGTTGATCGTTTGAGCATTGTTTGTTTCAAGGTTTCGACCTTCAAAAAGTCTATGTCATCATGGTCCTTTTATATCTTCGAAGATTGTCTTATCAAAAGGGGAAGTGAGTTTGATCTCCGAATTGAAATGGATGCCCATGACAGAGCTAGAAGAGAAACAGCAATATAAAGAAAGGATATAGTGCTTTCTCAGTATCTCAAATAATAAGTGGATACGGATTATTGTCCACAATAATATTGATGAGACAAGTTGAAAAGATAGAGCTGTTTTTTTGCTCAAAATTGACGGGCAACATTTAGCCAAAATGTTATTTTGTACAAATTTTATTCTTCTTACCGGAAAAAACAAATAATAATAAAACAATTTCCTCAGGCTCAAACGTGTTATCCTTCAATAATTTGACCCTACAAAGCAGAGAAAATCCAACCAAAATAATAGGGATATTGAAAACAAGGAAAAGTGGGCCTTACTATGTGTGTGCAAATTACAGCGAGACAGAATTCATGATATTTATGCGGCCACAGATAGTACGCATCCACCAAAAGAGAGGAGGAAAAAGGGGAAAAAAAAGAATGTACATTTTCTAATGCTTTGTTATCCCCCTTTATCTTATTTAACCAATTTCTTAGTATCAATTAGTGCCAAATCGAAGCTATAACAAAAGCTGATTCAAACGAAAATCAGACCTGCTTCTGATAATATTGCGTTTCTAAATATATGCTTTTATTTTGAAGATACGATATAATGCACTTATCTTTCGTTGCTATGATTTTTCCTCTAGTGGATTCTTTTCCTTTCTAAATTTTTTAAATATAAACCCCCTGTTTGATATAGTAGTAGGAACCACGGTTTCTACTATAAACTCAGTTATGAACATTGTAAAGCTCTTATATGCTACAACAACAAATAAAAAAAATGCTACAATATAAAAGCTCTCATATGCTACAGTAAAAGTGGTTCTAACCAACGGTTCTATCACCTTCCAAACACCACAAAAGAGTCTACCATGTTTTTTCTGGAAAAAAAAAAAAATCTTACAGCGGAAATTATTCCAAGTCATACCCATGGTTCTTATGGTTGATTCTTTTTGTAACATTTTTTTTTATATTTCTTTAGTAGGTATTGAAAAAATAACCTATCAAAATGTATATGTTTTTCAATTGTCAATTTATAAAAAAAAAGGCCAGATCTAATGGTTTGAAAACACACTAACAGTAGGAATACCTAAAAAAAAGGATTATTTTTTGATAGAGTCCATTTAAGAATATAGGTTCAAATCAAAAGGTTTTAACTCAAACTAATTTTATTATAATGTTTTAGCTTATAAAATTTGAATTGGTACAGTGTTTTCATTTCACACCCTTGTACGAATGCAAGTAAAAAAATTATCTCTAGACTATTTATCATGTGCGCTGTACATGCATACATGCACACGCAAACGTGAAAGAGAGAGAAGATGAACATCATGTCTCATGAAAATTTGCTTAGTTTTGTCTCTCTACTGAGAGCCTTGAGACCGTGACTGACCTGAAATATTCCCGTGAGCTTACTGTACTGTGTATGAGCCCTATGTTCGGTCACGGACTTTGGTAAGAGCCCTACGACGACACTAGGTGACGGGTTGGTGGAAGAGAAGATCAGAAAAATACCTAAAGGGTATTACTCATAAACTTCTAACCATAAAGAACAAAATCCAAGCAACGTACTACAGACGGAATTTGCTCTCTGCGTCAGCTTTTCCAGCATGTCATGGATAGGGCAATTTTGTTTTATATTGCCTTTAAACAATGTATCAAGTGTGTAATTAGATGACTAATGGTGACTACTTATGCTGTCATTTTTTTTAAGAAAGTCTCTTATGGTACTCGGGTCTTGGTTTTAAAAATTTAGACAATTAGGGTTTTCAAACTCTTATTTTCTTAATAGTAGGGTCCTATTTTGAAAATTTATGCAACTAAGTCTCTAAACTTTTTTTTTTGAGTCTTTATTTTGAAGATTTTGACAACCAGTTCTCTTGTAGTAAAACCAAATTATTTATAAAAGAGAAAATATCTAAAACTTCATTGTATTTAATAAAAATATCACTTTTTCCCCTTTTACTATAGAAATGCTTGAATTTTTCTTTATGTTTTTTTTTTTCAAATTACAATGCTTATCTCTTGTGTTTTCAAAAATATTCTTAAAGTACTCTTTTTCCTATTAGTCAAATTTTTGTACATACCAAAATTGCCCTCGATAATATAAACATTATTGACACAGACATTTTCATTGACAACATGATAAATTATGGATAATTTTGAGGAATAACCTTAGAAAATCCAGCTTTCGAATTCATGCCACTAGATGCGTAGAGCATTGGATTTTTATCCCGCAAATACAATGGTCAAAGGTCAATGATATACGTTTGATCGAATTTGTCCTCAAGATAAAAAAGGTAATCTACTAGATTGGCACCAGTCATCTATCAAGTACCACTAGAATCAACAGTAATCATCGGTGGTCTTTGGTCATTAGCGCTGACTGGTAGTTGTAGTCGAGTAGTCTGAAAGATCATTTTTAATAACTTGCTAACTCATTTTTTTTTAGTAAAAAGAGCCATTCAATAATAATATTTTATCGTAACACCTTTAGTCACAACATTTTTTATGACTAAAATCTTACTTTTAATTACAACTTTGTGACTGATATGTAGTTAGTCATAATTTTATTTTGCGACCAAGCAAAAAGTTTTAGTCATGAAAACTTTTTGGTGCAAGTAAAACATTCCAATTACTGAAACCTTGTGACTAATAGTTTGTCACACAAAAAATTGTGATCAAATGCATATTAGTCATAACCTTTTGACTAACAGAGACATTTAGTCACACAAAAGGTTTTTTGTTGGCACATTTACTACATAAAATTTTTGCAGTTTTGCAATGTGGACCTTAAACTTTTTTTGTGTGTAGCAATCGAGTCTCTAGACAACAAAGTGTTGCAATCGAGTCTCTAGACAACAAAGTGTAGCAATTAAGACCCTAATAACTAACGTTAATCAAACTTAAGATGAAAACAATTACGTGAGGTACACATAACCCATTTAGAATTAAATAAGGTGTATAGGTATTTTAAATGGGTTATATGCATTTCACATGATTGTTTCCGTCTTAATTTTGAAGGAGGTTTGTGATTAGAACTTAATTGCTATACTTTGTCAAGTTTAGGGAATCAATTGCCACCAAAAAAAAAAAAAAAGTTTAAAACACATTGTAAAACTGTGAAAAGATTAGATGGCAAATGTGTCAAAACCCCCACACAAAAATATTAGGACTAAAAGTGTCAAAGAAAATGTCGTGATAAAATTTTTATTTTTTTTGCAGTAAAAAAAAAAAAAAAAACAAAGAGGAAAATGAGAGACCTAGGAGTTTGTACAATGCAGGTGCGCATGCAACTTCTAATAGATCTACAAAATACAACATAAATAGTGTGGGGCTATGGTTTTTTTTTTTTTTTACTTTTTTTAATAGTGGGGTTATGGGAGTTTAAGATAATGTGTTTGTTCATGCTGTTAAGAACACACTATTTTCATATATGTAGAAAGGTACGTGGCCCATTCATGTGTTCTTTTGTAGAAAGGCACGTGGCCCATCCGCCCAAGTAATTCCACTGAATTAGTGTTAATTAGTAAAATGGACATGAATATTGGTTAGATATACCAACAAAATGATTATTAACGAGCGAAATAAGTGACGCTATGTTGCTAGGGCATAGGGTTGTATCAAATCAAATATTCTTTGGAGTGGTGGAGCCATAATTTTTTAATTAATAGGAGCACTATAAACAACATTAAGGATAGTTTTTTCTTGCATGTAAATATAGTTATAGATTTTAATTATTAAGTAGAGGTATAGCTTATAATTTTTTATAAAAAATTAGAGAAATAACAATAAATTTCAATTATTTAATGAGACCATAAAAATATTTTTCTTGTACATGGAAGGCACAACAAAAAAAACTTGAAAAATTTTAGAGTAAAAAATAAAACCTTCGAAAGTTGAGTAAAGAAACATATCCTTAGTGGCAGAGGGAGCTTATGTTGAGTGAAGGCAAGTGCCGCACTCAAATTTTGAAATTTAAATTTTTTCCTAAAATTTTTAAAAAATTTAAATATACCTATGTTTTTAAGAAAATTGAGAATTGTCTCCTTTAAATAATAGAAAAATACTATTGTGACCCCATTTGACCAAAAAATTATAACTATGCCCCCGCTTAATGATAAATATATATAATTATGCATTCATTCACTAAAATACTCTCTACATTTTTTTTTTCTATAGGGTCCCTACTAAATAAAAATTTTAGCTCTGTCACTGCATGCCCCCATTTATTATCAAGTGGCTCCATCACTGTTACTTTCTTGTATGGCATTGAGAGTTGAAAACACCCTCCTCCAATATAAAGCCATTGTTTTATTTATCAGCGCATATATATACACACACACATTTATAAGTTAAGTGAGAATTCTAATAGTTTTAAGCTAAAGAACGATGCTTTAAGTAGGTTGATACCTTCTTCCATCACCATCCAATAAATCCTCATCAATTTTTGTTAATTTGCTATGCTGATATTTAGCTTTGGGAAATAAATATTAAGGCCTTTAAGAACATATTAACTAGGTTGACACTCGTTGTAAAACCTATTCTCCATCAAGCTCTCCGCCATAAGATTTTACCAAGAAGAAGTGTAGCACACCTAAATTTTAATTAAGAATTAATGTGTTATTAGGTTTAATTAGTGTGCCAATTTAAATAATTGCAATTAATATTTATTTTATTTTATTCTAATTACATTATATTATTTTTTATTTTTAGAGCATTTAAAAATTCTTGTCAGATAATTTAAAATATTAATTTTTATACCGTTTTCATTTTATACCGTTGTGCAGTTAACTTTTCCTGTAATTACAAAAAGGTTCTTGGTCAGATTTCCCTTCCTTTCATGTGATATGTCCACAGACTACCCTCAAAAGCTCAATTACAAAACCCCAAATTTGATAAAACACCTTACACCATCAGTTGGTCCCCCACTTATGCTCTTTTCTTCTATTTTAAAACCCAAGCCCAAATCAGACACAATCCACACACACAGTCTCTCTCTCTATCGAAATTTCCAGCTTCTGAGCACTTAATGAAACTAGAAAAATCCCCTATTCTCCTTGCTCTTACACCACTACATCACAAGTTCAAGGATTGGGCAAACCTAACAATATTTTAGTTTCAAGGTTGGTAACACAAGCCTAAAATCTTTTTTTTTTTTCTTCCTCTCCTTGATCCAAACCTTGTGTTAGATTATGTGTTGCATTTTTGGATTGAAATCAGAAACTAAGATGAGTATTAACATGCATGTTCGTTTTTAAAGTTTATTATGCACATTTGATGATTATCTGAGAGTAATGTTAGAAATATTGAGAATTCGTAACTGAAAATTGATTGTTGACGATCCGGGTATGTTCTATTCCAAGATTGAATGTAAAAGTTTAAGATTTTCAATGACTCAAACTCGGATCAAATGCTCTTGGTTCTACATTTTCAAGTTTTGATTTAAAACTCTAAGTTTGTGATTTAGTGTTTAAAAATTGTGGAAATGTTTCCAAACTATTTAATGCTGTATTTCTACATTTTCAGCTTGTCTTCTGTGTTCTAGGAGAGGAAAACTAGAATTTTCCAATTTCCATACGTTGGTAACTGTGCTTGGCCCGCTGGCGGGCAAGGCGAGCTAGTTGCTGTGACCAGCTTGGCGGGCCAGGGCAGCAAGGCACTGGCAAGTAAAAAAAATGTAAAATTTTAAATTTTTGTCACGTTTTAAAACTATAATATTTTTAAATTGTTTTAAACTATCCAAAAGACCGTAATATTATTTAGAATCTATTTCTAATAGGAATCATTATATGTTATAAATTATTTCATATTTTTCATTTTATTCGAAAATGTCACACTAAGGAATCAAATAACATAATTAATATCTAAAATATGTGCCTTATTCTAAATTAGATTATGTATTTAATTTGAGAATAATATTTAAGGTTCTAGAACATAGTGGTACATGCATTGGATTAGGAACGAGTTTGGAGTATACGGTATTGGATTGTGTATATCGAGGTGGGATTTCTTCCCCTGTCCTTGTAAGCCATGTTTTTCTAAGTGTTAGGCCTTAACAACTATTCTTAAATTGTGTCTAAGAATTGTTTATATTATATTTTCAAAGTTATTTGAAAATATGTGATATTATGTCATTTTATTTTAAATCATTTAAAGTGTCTTTAGAATTTAAATTGAATTATATCTTTACTATTTTCAAAATATTTGAAAATAAATTTTCAAATGAATTTCGAAGAATAAAATAGAATCTATGTTCTTGCATACACCAAGCTTTTATCTGTTAAATAAGTTTTTTAAATGCTATTTGGTATGTTTATTGAACAGTTGAAATCGATTTTTCAAATGAATTGCGAAAGATAATATATGTTAGACTTAGTGCCCTAAGGACTAAACAATGTTAATGTTTTTAAGACATTTGATCAATAAATAATTAATTATTTATATCATATATTAATATTGTTCTCTTTTATATTTACTAGTGATAAATGTACGATAAGCAAACTAAAGTCTAAAACTGTCGTTTTAAACCATTAAGACCATGTATATGATGGACAGATTATACGAAAGATATGCATATTAAGGCGATAGTCTAAATATAAAGGTCCACAATTGAGAGAATAAAGTTGGGCGCTTTATTCATGTTCAGATTGCTACATTGTCTATATCCTTAACAAAGATAATTTGTATTGTTTATCGGAGTTGGAATTCTATAAGTAGAGACAATAGTATATTGTCATTGATGATTATATATTGGATCAAGACTAAAAATAAATTGATTTAGTTAATGATTTTGTTTGAATAAATCAATTTACTTTAAATAACTATCTGTGTTACATCTTAATCTTGAAATAGATCAATAGGTCTGTATTCTTGACTTGTGTCTTTTGATGTACTAAAGGATGACATCCTAAATTAAATGAAGTTACCATATCGGTACATTGAAAATATGACTCTTGAATAATGTAGACTTGTTATTCATAAATATAGAATCTGTAACTTTTTAGTAGAGTTAGTGATATCCTCTTATAGGTATTATCTTGAAATTGAAAAACTTGAGCGCTTAGCCATTTAGATACATTTGTGTGACCAATGGTTTGCTATTTGTATTGGTTACAAATAATAAGTATTCTAATAGTGAGATAATGAAGCACAAGATAAATACAGTTGGAAAGGTAAAATAGAATTTGTCCTTAAGTCGATTATGGATATCTATAGGGATGTTAGACATCATGATATATCATAGACGAAAAAATTATTGGAGTTTTGTAATCTTGTATATATAGTTTAAGAGTGTAGCTTTAAGTTTTTAGTGGAGTAGCTTTAGAATTGATAATTGTAATGAGTATGTTAGGGACATATCATTTTGTAACTATAGGAGTTCGATCTATATATATCTATTAGTTTGCTTTTGCTAGCTCATATATTTTCTTATAATGATATGACATATTTTTCCTACAAATTGATGACTTGTGTTAGTTTTATGATTTGTTCAAATTCGCTTGATTGAATTGTAATAATTCATGTAAGTTTATTAGTTGAATTAATTTCATGAATTAATTCAAGATAAACATGTTGAATTATTTGTATTTATTTTATTTGATATGGGATTATTAGTATACGACTATTTTATTTAGGTGACTTCGATATTAGGTTATTTGAATTAAAACTGAGTCTTTATGAAAGATTTTTAGGTCAGATAAAATGGATAAGTATCCAACCAGGCAGGGATAGGTTGATTAGTTACTTAGACCTATTGACTGGTGTGATAAAGATACGAAGGAGTGCCTTTTGCCTTCGATCGGTCGATCGGTTGTACAAGACTAGTTGACTAGTCAGCGTCATTGACTAAAGCGTTTTTAACGCATTTTGACACAAGTTTTATCCATATATGAATTTTAAAATCCTTTTCGAATAGAATTGAAGTTTTACCAACTATTATAAATAGAAACATATTCCTATCTATGGTTGATTAGTTGAGTAATTTAGAGAGAGTTTCAAAAAACTCTCATAGAATTATTGTTTAACTTCACGAACAATTATTTTTGGTCTTCTTTTATGGTTGGAAAGGAGATTTATTACTAAGAGGAAAATTGAACGATGTTTGCCTACTCATATTTCAGTCGTAGAAAAGAGAATAATAAAGAAGACTAATTGGTTGAGACTCTTTCGGATGCAATTCTCTCGTAGCAATTTTGCTGAATTATTTATGCCAAAATGCGGTTATCGATTTCTTAGAAACACGAAGATCTAAATATAATTTATAATATATAGAATGCCTAACTTAATTCTATGAAATGATTTTATTCAAAAATTTTAAAATTCTGCTGCGTACTCATTTTCTAACAATATAAATCTCGATTCTTGCATTCATCGAGCTATTTTTTTTTATCGAGATTTTGAAAACTATTCAGTGTATCGATTGAATAGTTTTATTATATTTTTAGAGCCTTCAGAGTTCAAGTCGTACAAAGGGTGTCTTAAAGGACAGGTCCTAAAAATCCATACCACCACTTCAGTGGTTTTATATAGGTGTTCTAAAGTAAGTATTTATGTTGTTTAGGATTTGCGATAAATCTTATGTTATGTACTCGGTAAGTTCATTTTATTTATTTCAGTATGCTTTGTTGAATGGATAATTGTTGAAATCTTGGAATGACAATATTACTGAGCCTTTTCAGTCATAGTTATGAATTTTCTCTGTTTTATTTTATTTTTCCCATAACGCGGTGTGGTACGACAACCTAAGTCGGTGCAAATGGCTAATGATTATGTTTACGATTATCCTGTTATAGTGTGCGGTTGTGCACTCGACCTCTTTATCGGTTAGTGCATCCTATTAGTCTTGATATTCGGCTCCTCAATTGTAATGTGTAATTTTATACTCTTTTCTCTAATATTGTTCTGTATTTTTGTTTTGATCAATGCTCTAATTGGTATTAGTGAAAGGTAGAGGGAAAGAAAAATTGATGGATGTTGGAATGCAAATTGATATGATATGATGTTTGGTAGAAAAGAAATTAAAATGAAAAGAAAAAATGGGTAGAAAAAATGACATAGAGGTCTCACCAAAATTAATCTATCCAAATATGGATGAATTTTGTGAGGAAAAAGTTTGATAACAATGCAAAGAAGGTGAAGTTAACAATTTCTCCTTCTTTTCCATCAAAATTCTAACAAAAAATTTGGGCACCAAATTAGAGAAATAGTTAAATAATATATGGGCAACATGGTGATTGTATTAATAGTAATTTTTCTATTTCTTTGGTTTTTCTTGCAATATCAAATAAGAGAAGATAAAATCATTTTCTTTTCACCTTCACATATTAAACAAGTAAAGGGGAAATCTAGATCTTTTCTTTTCCTACAATTTTTTTTCCTTTATAGTTTTCTCTTCTTTCTTATTTTCTTTCCTTCTTACCAGACGAAGCATAAATTGTAAATTCAGTGGGCTATTATGTAATTAGTATTTTATTTTAATTTGAGACTCTAGAGCATATACGTTAATTATAATTTTTCGTTAAGTCTACTTATTCCAAATTAAATTCTATGGTTCATTTTATTTGATTTTAACATAATTTAGCATTTCAAAATTAACCGTAACTAATTATTTTAACTAGATCCTCAACCCCGATTTTGAGACAGATAAAAAATACAATATAACAGAAACATTCGCTCGAAAGAGTAAGAAAGTATACATCGAACCAGAAATTCACTAAAAAGCTAACACCTAAGAGCCTTTTCGGCTCATGGGTTTAACTGATTGCGTGAATGTAGAGCTTATTTGCTAGATGTAAATTGAGATGCTAAATGGAGGTCAGATTGAGTTAGCATGTTTCCGTCGAATTAGTTTAATAAGTTTTAAATTTAAATATATAATTGTCTTGGATTTTGCATGGAAACCATTAACTTCGAACGCATATTTTTTTCCATCTATTTTACGTAATGCTCGAAATCACACTAATATTTGATTCCCAAGTATCAGAAAAATAGATTTGAGAAGATCAACAAAGAATATCTTCTTCTTTTTCCTTTTTCTGCTATACAGCAAAGAATAAATGTCATGTCCTCTTGAATAATATTGTGAGATATTGAACTCTATAGTTAAGATTTGTAATATTCTTCATGTACTTGAAGTTCCTTCTGAAAAACATGCACTCTTTCATATTGGTGACTTCAAAGGAAAGGCTATCACTTCAAAAAACGATGTATATAGAAGAGCTGCAAAGAAAACATTAAAATTATACATTGATTATATTGAAATGTTTGTTAGCAGAGGTGTTAATATGGCTGGGCGGGCTGACACGCGGCCCACATCTAGGCTGGAAACATGTCGTACTTGGCCTTCATAAAGACTTGGGCCAGCCCATATAGATTGGTGTATGGGACCTTTTTATATTCATAAACACATCTTTTCAAACTAATTTTTTATAAATACCACGTATATATGGTGAAATATGAGACAGCTTACATAAGTATTATAAATAATAATGTAGATAATTTTTTTTAATATAGCATGAATAATATATTTTTTTAAGTGTGACATAACATGTAATTTTTTTTTTATATATTCTTATATAAAAAAGCGAGGCAGCTAGAGCCCACCAAGTTACTAGGCCAGGCTGGGCCTCCGCTCTCCAAATCCAAGTCAGCATGGTCCTCACCAATTTTGGAAAATTTTTATAAATGCTGCCTTTTAAGATTTACTTTTTATAAATGTCACACTTATTTATTTGCAACATAATTTAATATGTAATGCAAATGATAGTATGACATAATTTTTTCTAAGTATGGTATGAATAAACACAATTTTTAAAAGCTTTTTTAATTACACTTTTGACTTTATATATAAAAATAACAGATTAAGAATTCCATCTATATCCTTCAATTACACTGCTTTTTATATCAGTAAGGGCTTTTGACTTATTTAACCAAACATGTTCAAAAGTTCTTTTAAAATCAAAAAGCACTTTTTCATGTACTATCCAAATACTAATTAAAAGCCTTAACTTATGCTTCTCTTCTTTTACTGTTTAAAAACAAAAACACAAGGTATCCATAACGGGCTGGTGTAAAAAGACAACATAGTTAAGAATAAAAACTGTGTTTATTGAGGCCTTAAAAAAATAGTGTTTATTGAGCCTGTCCACAAACTAGAGATTCCAAATCATAAAAACATACTTTAATATTTTGATGTATCACTAAGAGTCTAATGAAACAAGAAATAACTTCCAAGCCAAGAATGCAGACGTAAACATGGCGTCAGAACACAGAAGTTGTAGTGTGTATGTTCAGCCTGTCGAATGCAACGTTGGGATAGGCATATATATAGCTGGTATGTTGCGTCAAATTTGAGAAACTTGAAAGCAATGAAAAAGCACACATTCATTGCTTGAAGCATTGAAATAGATAAATTAAGCTTCAAACTTCATATTATATATTACTCTTGATGCATTTCTTTTTCATGCTTTACTTAGGTTTGGACTCGCAAAGTCAAATTTCGCTGCCACAAGGCACAATTTGATTATAATATTAGTGTTTATTGCCAAGCGCCAATGGCTTTTGTGTGGGAGTGAGTTAACGACTCAAAGTTTTGGCACAAAATGGATCATGTAATATGCATTGACCCACAGTTTCTTATATTATAATCTAAATGTGCTTTCATATGATTCAATCAACCTAAAAATTAACCAATTAATTACTGTTAAATGAATACATTATCTCCTGACTTTGCTGATGAAATGATGAGTAATTGGTTTGGATTAAGTTATTATTGATTGAGTAGATGATCCGACAGTATTCTTAACATAAAAAGCTAAAAAGAATATAGTTAGGTTGAAGCCGTCAAAAGTTTCAAATGAGTTGGGTGTTCTCATGAGCATGGTAGTTGAGATCTGAGAGAATATTAAATTGCTTGTCTTAGTCTATTAACTTGTATAAAACAATGTTCCAAAAGAAAAAGACAAAATTTAAATCCACTTTAGAAGACGTCTCTAGCTAGCATTCAAAAAAAGCATGTCTAATTGCTCATGAATTAATATTTCAAATTAGAAAGAAGGTAATATATGGGACGGTCAAGCTCATGGTAATATGAATCCAGTTATAAATGTGATAAAATTTTAGATATTAAAACCGAAATGTATTGCAAAACTTTGCAAACAATGTATATAAAGGGTCTCATAGACCTCATCCTCACAAAGTGGTTTTGCATGAGGAAGAACAAGATGGATAACATAGCCAAAAAATGGAAGCATCTGAGCGGGGAAAAGAACTGGCAAGGCCTATTGGATCCTCTCAACATCGATCTCCGGAGATACATAGTCCACTACGGGGAAATGGCGCAAGCCACATACGACGCCTTCAACTCCGAGAAGGCCTCGAAATATGCTGGAAGCAGCCGCTATGCGAAGAATGACTTCTTCGCCAGGGTTAACCTAGAGAATGGGAATCCTTTCAAGTACTCGGTGACCAAGTTCTTGTATGCAACTTCGCAAGTGGATGTTCCAGATGCGTTTATTCTGAAGTCCTTCTCCAGAGAGGCTTGGAGCAAGGAATCGAACTGGATAGGGTACATTGCGGTGGTGACGGACGAAGGGAAGGCGGCGTTGGGAAGGAGAGACATAGTGATTGCATGGAGAGGGACTGTACGGACGCTGGAGTGGATCAATGATTTTGAATTCAGTTTGGTTTCGGCTTCTGAGATTCTTGGTAATCAGGCTGGTGATCCCAAGGTGCACCAAGGGTGGTACTCCATCTATACCTCGGAGGATCCACGTTCTCGTTTCAATAAAACCAGTGCAAGACAACAGGTAATAAATACTTTTGAACATCATTTATATTTGTCTGTTTATATGCACGTAATACTTGTTGAACATGAATTAGAGTTTGAGATGTTTTTATGTTTTCTTAATTAACTCGTCTTCAAAAAGACATATATATCAAAGAAAGAAAATATACAGAAACGATAAAGCATGCATATTAAGTGACATGAAAAAGCTAGGGAAGAATGTCACTTGCGTGACTATATTAGCTAGGAATGCCAATTGTGCCATCATTAAAAATTTGGTTAGTTATACTGTATACGCAAGGAATAAAGGGCTATTTTTATCCTTTTTTGGCTTGCCATCTTCCACTTATTAACAACTTGACTACTTGATTTCTTCCTTTTAAGGTCGAAATCATGATCCCAAGATCTAAACATGATAATTTTCAACAAGTGTCTAGAAGAATTGGTTTAAACTGTAAATAGTATAAAACTCTTAGATGCTGCAGTAACAAGCTAAAGTATAAAGTTCTCACATGTTACAGTTTTTAAATCTAAACTTATGGTTTAAGCTATTATCCCAGACACCTTATAAATATTTAAAGATACGAGAGATAATTGCTTTGGTGATTTTCAGACAGGTGCCGGAAGAAGCTAAGGAAGGCCAACTTCATGAACAAACTATTTTTTTTCTTTTTTAAAAAAATATGAACAAACTATTGATTTTTTTTTTTTTAATTACATCACGTTGTTTGAGGTAATTAACCAAATACATGGCTCAAAAGTAAGAAAATCTGTTGCAAATTAGTGTTCACGTATTGTAATTTCTGCCTCATTAAAGTTGAAGTGATTGCTACATTTGACAGCTAATTGAAAATAATAATAAAAAAACAACGTTTAGTTGCCCCGCGTATATTTGGTAAGAGATTACTCAGGGAAAAGAATATAGTGGAACAGAGTGGTAACACAAAATTGTAAACAAAATGAAAAATTGTATTCATAACTTCAATAATACTCCTAAAGGCACCCAAAATAAAAATATTGTTTAAAATTTGGATTTTCTATTTTTAACATTAGAATCTATTATATTCCTCATATAGCCTCGTGATACACCCCTGCAATTACTATTAAAAAAATCAATTTCTTTTCGTTGAATTGACAAAAAATAGTGATGGTTTTCTAAATTAAAAAGAATTATTTTATCATACTTTGGAAAGGAATATTGATGGACGAAATGTCAAAGTTTAAACCTTGGACTGTGGTAAGTAGGAATGGTGGAATCTTACGGTTAAATTGCTTCAGGACATGAAGTCGTTCTTAGATCAATGTACTTTTTTTAAATTAAAAATATTTAATCATATTTTTAAGGATGGATGCACAATACGTGGGATTTGAGGAGTGTTTGGTCGGTATAACAATTTATCAATCCAGAAACCAAAAAAAAAAAAAAAAGTTGATTTTTGTTGGGTGTACTGTGGCTGTATTTAAAGAATATAATAGGTTCCAATATTAGAACAAGATTATTTTATTATTTTAAATTTTAAACTTAAAATTTTTATTTTCCTGCCTTTAAAAATATTTGGGTGTGAATAAAATTTCGCACAAGGCCATGAAAATTCCGTTGGCCCACCATTTAGTGTAGCTTTAAAGTTTCCGTTGCACCAAAATTGGATGGATTCATTTCCTTTTCGACCAGCCAAAAACAAACTTGCTGACCTATTATTTGAGGTACAACCAAACTATATATATTGGAAGTTACGTTTTAAGGTCAACTGATTTTTTTTGTACGTCTTCTTCTGAGTCACTACATACTTTTGGTCATTAGATTATGTTCTAGAAAACTTACTACTAAGAACAAGGCTATATGACATCAGTGGTATTGAAGACTATACACTAATAAAGGGTAGACATCATAATATAAGACATATAAGAAAGGTCTATTTTCTATTAATTGTAGTGTTTATCACTAATAGTAGAGCTGTCAATTTGGGTCAGGCCGAACAGGTCGATCCATGGCCCGTCTCTTCTGGTCAGGGCTATAATATATATATTTTTATTTTGTTTTAAAATTCCCTTATAGAACCTTAGGTCTACTTGGGCTTGGGTTCGGGCTGGGCTTCTCCTTGCATTGACCGGAAAGGGTTGGGCCGTTTCGATTTTTCTTTTTGGCCCGTATGGCCTCTAACTGGTAGTGCTCTCCAAACATTTTCTTACTAGATATGTAATTCTAAATGTGGAATCATATTGTGATCAAAATATATTGAAATTTTGACTATTAATGAATATAATAGTACTTAATTATTATTAACATTACCATTGTGTTAATTCTAATATTTTAGCATGTAAAAGTAGAAGATTCGGCTCTTATATGTCCATTTTTATTGTGTCCCAGTTTGTATCCTAACCAATAATATTATGCTATAACAAAGAAGATATCTTAACTTAATAACATTTTAATTGATTTGATATGATATTTTAATGAAAATGTCATTTTAAATGATGTGACATGACATCTTATAATTATTGAAAAGACAAAAAAAAAAAGGACATGCATATTGGAGTGGAAGATATCGCTTAGTAATATATTGCTAGAAGTTCATTGTCAAATGCATTTTCTACAGGCTCTAAGCGAGATCGAGAGACTAGTTGAACAATACAAGAATGAGGAAATCAGCATAACAATCACAGGCCACAGCTTGGGAGCAGCAATCGCAACCCTGAACGCTGTTGACATAGTCACCAACCAATACAACAAGCCAAAACACCATCCAAACAAACTTTGTCCTGTTACAGTCTTCGTATTCGCAAGCCCTCGAGTCGGAGACTCTGATTTCCGCAAGCTCTGCTCTTCGCACAAAGATCTCCGAGCTTTACGAGTCAGTAATGCTTTAGATATCATTCCAAACTATCCGGTCATAGGGTACTCAGACGTTGGAGAAGAGTTGAAAATCGACAGTCGCAAATCCCCATACCTCAAGAGCCCTGGAAACGTTTCGAGTTGGCACAACTTAGAAGGTTATCTGCATGGAGTTGCGGGGACACAGGGAACGAGAGGTGGGTTCAAGCTGGAAGTTCTTCGGGACATTGCTTTGGTGAACAAAACCATGGATGCTTTGAAGGACGAGTATCTTGTGCCGGCGTCGTGGCGGTGCGAGAAGAACAAGGGAATGGTTCAGCTAGAAGATGGTTCTTGGGAGCTGGTCGATTATGAGAAGGATGATTGATTTTGTTAATGCTTAATTACCATATATTCTGGTTAAATATACTGCTCTGAACTTGTCTTCTGTAGAATTTGGTTAATTTGGGTCTGATTTATTGGCTAGATAGATCAGTGGCTCGGAATTTAATATTGCGAGCAATAAAATTGTTTTAAGACATACTTGCTACGTTAATGTGCATGCATATAAGGTACTTGAAACACTATAATGAAGGTATGTATTGATTGAGGTTGAGTTAGATTCAGATTGGTTTTAGTTGTCTTATTTTTATATAAATGAGATTAGCTCTCCATTAATTTAGATGGGAGAGGCTTTTTTTTTTTTGTTTTTTTGTTTTTGGTAGAGCTGACACACGATATTGTAGAAGGTGAGTGATGGACCTAGAAATTCGTTTCATCGGACAACTTAATGATTTCTAAAACCAAATTAATGATGGAATGAAGATAAAGTCTAATATTATCAACCAGAAATTGTATTCAATGCTCTAGTTATTATTTAAATTACACTTTACAAAATTTATAGTCTGTAACTGGTTATAATATTAATTTTCTAGAAACAAATGTATAATTATTATTTGAATTTACTAGTGCAAATTACGTAAAAACAAATCTGAAGATATTAAGCACACTGCACACACATGAGAAATTAATATCAATTATATTTTTCAACTTGATCGTAGATTATTATTTTTACTCGATAATATTTCTCTTCATAGGTATAGTCTTCAAAAAATTAGAAAATCAAAGAACAAAAATTAACTCCTTCATTAGGTTTACTTGGGACGTCAAAGTTGTTCGCAACACATATGGTAAAATTTACAGCACAAGTTGTGCATTACAAAAATTTTAACAAGTATCTTATTCTATATTTTACAACCCGATTCTAGAGTATCATTTTTACTAGATAATAATCCTCTTCTCAGCAACAAATCTTCTAAATTTTAGAAAATCAGAAAACGTAATCCACTAAGGTTGCCGGCATTGCTCGAAGTTGTTAGAATACATACGGTAAAATTGGTATGTAAAATTCCCATTACTTATCTCTAGCTGCGGAGCCATGATTACTAAGGTTGCTTGTATTGGTCAAAGTTATTAGAGTACATTACAATTATTACCTACGGGTTATCATACTTTGAAAATATTGCATAATAGTCTAATTATCAGTTGAATAAAATGTATCTTTTTCGACGTATACAATCAAATTCTCATTCACCCATTGATCACCTATTCGATTACGCAATGGATTCTTTACAATATTCAAAGCAGAAAATACTCTTTCGGCAGTAGTTGTAGCAACCAAAAGAATTAACGCTAATGTCACAAGTGTATATTTTATTTTTTTGATTTTTTATTTTTTTGTCTTCAACATTTGTTGACAAGATCACTCATGCCTTACAATGCCTCAAACTACTAGAGTGCATATTCTAAATGTATGTTTTAAGTTGATCATTGAGTTTAATAAGGTCTACAACAGAAAAATCTTCTGGATAATACTTAGCAAGAAGAATTAACCTCTTTGTTAAATGAAGAAAATGAATTATTAGAACACAAACAAATGATACATTGAAGCAACTCTATATTTACGTATGTAAAACAGTCATTTAATTTTTGAAGTTCCATATCAATAACAACATAAAATGTGTTGACATTGAAGTGATGCAAATTTTTAATTTTTTGTGCATTACGTCGGGGTCACCCTCAAGTTACAAACCTGACATCTATGTTAAGGTCAATCTTGTATTTTTCACAAAAAGAAGAGACTTGATCAAAAAACAAGTGCCTCTCACTCTCTCTCATCTGGAGTTGTCCTTTACATAATTACACTAGATCCATGGTATTTACAATATTTTGATCTTTTCTATGTAGTGCCTTCGACAAATCATTTGTAACATCTAAGATAGTTCTCATCAAGTGCATACAAAATACAAATTCAAATGATTGCATAACCTGCATTAAGTCATTTGCTTCACATCTTTGCTCACAACTCGGTTTATCATCAATAATTCTTTCATATATATGAACCATAAATAGAAACATATGGATTAGACTAATCAAAATATCATAATGTGAGCTCCACCGTGTACCACCAGAACACTTGAGACTAGTCAATTGATTTAGGCCTCTTCTTTGCCACCGCTAGAAGTGCTAGTTGAAGTTGATGAACAAAAACAATGAATATGAAAAGCATATGGATTTTTTTTCAGGATAATTGTTTTGAGACCACTACATTTACCTTGCGTATTGCTAGCTCCATCATAAGCTTGTCCCTCCAATCTTGATATGCTTATATGTCTAGAAAACAATTTATTAATTACAGCCTTTAATGGGAGAGCTATAGTACTTGACATCTATAAAATGTTCAATTACATGCCCATGCTTATCCAAATGTAGCAAAATAATAGCCATTTGCTCCTTCATAGCAATATCATAAGATTCATGAACTTGGATAGAAAATAATACATCACCAATATCTTCGATGATAACATTAATTATCTAAGTTGCAGCAGCGTGTTGTTCTTAATATTAAGTGATCTTGATTGCTTTGACTTCTTAAAAAAAGCCATTTAAATATGTTGATCTTGATTCAACAAACTTTGACACTTGCTCCAAGCTTGGTAGTGGGCACTATTAGGGTCTCCAACATGCTTTTTAAATTTTTTTTTCTTCCTATTTGAATATCCATTGCTGACAAAAGAATATCCACCTGATTGATCTCTATAGTTTTGACTAAAAAGATAACAACATAAGCAAAATGCAAAATCTTTTGGTATGTTATATTCTAACCAATTATTGTATTCCTTGAACCAATCAAGATTAAATTGTTTTGATGCTGCTCCATTTGAATCAAGGAAATAAAAAGAACATAGAAAAGAAAAAAAAAAGCCTCATAGGACAATTAGAGAAAAAATTGTTGAAAGTTGAACTTTTTAATTTTGCTTTTCTCTTTTTTCTCTTAATCTGACGTTCAAAATTCAATAACATCTTCAAGCTTCAAACTTTTTTTAATTTCATGTGTTTGGACAGATGCCCTTAAGTTAAGTAAAGGACATATTTTTAAATAAATAAAGTGAATTTTTCATTTTATTTTTTTGTGCATGTATTTTGAATACCTCATGAATATTCTTAAAATTTCATAATTATCTATGTGATTTTAAATATTGTATATAAGTATTATATATAAGAGGATAATGTTTAAAGATGATAATTAAAGTGGTCAGTAATATGTAAATAATTATTATAATTGATAATTCAATTAAAGTATGAAATCTTATCCGAACCGCTAATATAGTGAGTTATTAAGTGAGTAAAGTGTACATAATAAGATTATGTAGGTTCGGGACGATGTAATAAGAACTGCTAAATAACTTATGTTAAAATATAGCAAGTTCTAATCATATTGACCAATGGTTATATATATGAAAAATATTAATTTAGAGTTATTAGAAGACTTTTATTTATTGAATTATGTCTTTTGATTTTACGTAGCCATGAATGTTAATATTACAACATTTCTTCTTTTATAAAAAGTAGATAAATAATTCTTTTGAGTATTAATTATGGTCTTGAATAAATGCACAATTTGTGATTAAGCTCATAAATAATTACTCATTAGAAAATCAATAGCACTCAAGGATAGAGAAGTAGTTAGAGAGGTTAGTGGATTTTACCTAACTCTAATTATGAATCATTTATGAACGAGCAATTTACATTCGATGACTATATCAAATGGACAACTCTATACTATGAGTAATTATATCTATAATTTCAAGAGTGCAATTCTAAATTTTTAGTGGAGTAACATTGGAATTAATAAAAGAGCAATATATTAAATTAGAGCTTGAAATTATTGGTCCATTAGTTCCCCTCTATTCTTGTAAATACTAGTTGGACAAATAGAATTATTATTTTAATTAACTAATTTAGAATTATGGAATTTTAAATTATATTTCACTCATGATAAGTTAATTGTGAATTAATTTATAATTGCTAAATAATGAGATTATTTAATAATAAATACATAAATAATAATTAAAAATAAGAAGGCACACAATGGGTCCTACCCATGGTGTGTGGTGCATGTTGGCATAGGGAAAGGTTCCTTATGCAATTCAAGTCTTGTTCAAAAAGTTTCCTATTTCTAGAAGTTTCTATTTTTAGATAAATGTGATTTATTCAAAATTAAAAATTTAAATTATGGAAAAAATAAGATTGAGTAACAATCATTATGCTTCTTTCTCCTGGCGTGTAACACAGGTAAGGAAAAGAGAAACTTATCTCTTTTATTTTAATTGAATATGTGATATTTAAAATTAAAATAAAGAAAGCTTGTAAAATTACTTGGATCTTTCATTATTTATAAATAGAGGTCTTCTCTATTCATTCTACACACAATTAAGAGTTTTAGCGAGACTGCAAAACTCTACTAAGAAACCTAGTAGTAGGCATGTAGAAGAGAGAGAAAAAAAGAAAATGAGTTCTTTTATTACCAGTCGTGCTGTGCTCATGCGTTGAGATTAGTAGGAGAAAAAAAATAAGCAAGTGATCATTTGTAAACCTTAATTCTATCTATGCTTACAAGTACGTCCGATTGGTGCTAAGAACTAGGCGAGAAAGACGGTTTCATAAAGACGGTTTCATATAGAGAAGGTTTCCTGCTAAAAGAATATTGACATAATCACTTTAATCGGGCAAGCATAAATCATGTATATATTTTTTAAGCATTAAATTAATAAACTCTATAACATTGTTTTTCAAAAGTTTTTTGTTATATATGTTTTGCACCTTTACTACATCTCTACGTATTTTCTTTAAAATCATTTTGGAAAACCAACATCATTCATTGTTCACAATCTTCACTCTATTTGGCAAGGCAATCGACAAATGGTAAAGGCTTTGATTGGCTTCCTTGCCCTATACGATATATCTTATTGCTTTATTTTCTTTTTGCCTTTTGTTAATTGTTTTTTTAACACTAAATAGTATATGGGAAACTGTAACAAATGTTAGACTTTTTAAACTATTGGTACTAAATATCAAGTATAGTTTAAAGTGATAATAAATGTCATTTATCAGCTTATTGTTCAAATTAATAATTATATAAACTACCCCAATTTAATCTTAGGTTTTCTCTCTCTTTCCTCTCCCCTAATTTTCTCCCCTCTAAGCAATGGTGGCCGTGGATTGGGCAATGATGGCAACCTTCTAGATGACAAGCTCCTCTGTGCGACTTCGATGATGAGCTGCTTTGCACCATTGCACTTCTGTGATAAGCAATGGCAGATCTGGTCATGATCTCCTCCACGCAATCTCTTCCTATTTCTTCTTTACAATCCCTTCGTTAGTGTGCTTGGACAACGACAGCGAGTACAGGCTCGGCTACGATCTTCCATGGCAATGGCTACAAAGCCAACAGCGGTAGGCGATTGAAGCCGATTGTAATGTCTGGAAAATTCCATTAAATAATTAAGTGAAATTAGTGAAAAGATTTTTCCATAATTACATCGTTAGATTCATAAGAACATATAAGTTTTTGCAAAAACTACGCGAAAACTATAAAAAGTCAGTTCAAGATTAGAAATTTTCTGCAACACCTTAAAAATTCACAAGTTTAAATCGTAACTTAATCACGATTTATGAATATGAATTTTCTCAATTAATGTGCATTTTGAAAGTCTTAATAGCTATAAGACTTTAGTAATAAACAATGTTATGATGCACAAATTTACGTGCTCTTTGTATGAAACAGAAAGTAAAATATGATGTTATGATAGTATATTGAACAATTAAGAATAATTATTCAGTGTGCTAAATTAAGCTTTTATAATTCAATAAGTTCATGTATGGGTCAAACTAATTGCTTTTATAAGAATCTCAATTAGAAAATCTAAATTAATGTTAATTGATAAAAAGGAATTTAAGAGTCAGTATAACTACATAAAATTTCTACATAATGTCAATTCAAATCAAGTATCAACAGCTCAATGCTATGATATAGAAATAGTTGGCATAATACTCATGAATATAAGATCAATCTCGATTTTTATGAGATCACAATGCATGACAAGAATTTTATAATTCATAAGGATTATCAGAAATTTAAGAATTCACGATATCTTATACGTTCACAATTAGTTATTTATAAGTGTAAATAACTATGTGAAATTAATAATAATAATAATAATAATAATAATAATAATTATTATTATTATTATTATAAAAAATTTAATGGGGTCCACAAATATAGCACGAGCCTTTAAGGCAAATGCAAAATCATAAACGGATAAATTTCAATCCGTAAAGTGATTAAGCAAAGTTTAAAAAGCATCCATGGATTGAATGTGGACATATAAATGGCCTTTTATGATAAACAGTTCAGGTTAAACTTATAAAGCATGAAATGTGCTAAGCTTAGCATTTGATTGACTATTAGATAGTCAATTTTAAATTCCAAAAATGTATAATAAATTATAATCACTATTTTTATGAGATAAATAGAATAGGATATGTTTTAATAATAAGGAAAAATGGTTTCTATTAAAATAAGAATGATAGATTTATTTTAGAATAATAATAATAATAAATACATGTTTTATTTATTATTTAAGCATTTTAAAATCTTAAAGTTTACGAAAGATTATTTTGATCAAAGTTTAAATGCAGAATACTATTGTTAGAATATATATATATATATATATATATATATAATGTTGTGAAAAAAATTAATCATTGATTTTGGAAACAAAATCGTTAAGGTTTTTCATTTTAAAATTAAATCATAAAATTTGAGAAATAAGTTTAGAATCATGAAAATAAATTTATGACAGTTTGAAGATATTAGTAAGTTTAGAATATAGTTAGAAATTATTTATTAAATTTTAAAAAGACCAAGAATATTATAGTTTTTAAAATACGGCCATGTTTACAAAAACTTCAAAGTTACAAATCAAATTTGATCAACTCGACATGACACAATTTAAATTGTGCAGAGCACAACAGTGTATATATATATATATATATATATATACAAGTGAAAAAAGTCAGCCAATTAAACATGTGATTCTCTCTCTCTAATTTCTCTCTCTTCCATTTTCTCCTCCACTGGTCAAAAACTCAAGCAAGATTTTGGTGTTGGTTCTGACACCTCCTATACCATTGGATAAATCATGACAACCCGAGTCCAACGACATGCTACGCCAACCTTGGCGTTGCCGGAGCAGCCCATAATCACTGAACAAATCTACGGCAATCCATTATCTTTCTGACTTAGTTTCTCCTGTATCCGAGCACAATCGACATGATTTTGGTGTCAATAGTTCCATCTTGACAAGGCGAAGAAACCACCACCACTGTCCCACTCGAGTCGGAGGAGCCTCATCGGAGTCGTCGAATTTCAACATAACTCCACTGTTTTTGATCCCATCGTTTTTAGTGACGATGAGCTACACCTCTAGTACCTATAGCTTCAGAAGATCACAGTGAGATAAAACGCCTCAACTAATTGCTAGAAAAGATAGCCCAAAGTAGGGGGAATATCAACAACCGCTGCGTGAAGGGGATTTTGGCATTCTTGATGTCATTGTTCTAATTTAAAGGTACTGTCACAACCAACGAGGTATGAGGAAGCTTTTTCTCCAATTAATTTTGTGAAATCACAGCCGAAAGGTGAGGAACGAGCACTGCCATAATGCACTGCTACAAGGAGCTTAGGACTGCCATCTTAGGTAGTGGTGTGATGCACCACCCATACCAACCTGCTCAAAAAACCTTAGGGAAGGAAAGCCTAGCCCAATTTTGGGATCCCATGGCTGGAGAATCGCCGCCCATGCCACTGTTTTTACTTGAATTTCCATGTTTTGATTTGCACAATTTAAGGTTAAATTGAGTAAATTTGACCATGGCAATGAATTCAAGAGGTCAACATTCATCAAGAGCCTAAGCCCCACCATCAACTAACCACAGAAGCCACTGCACATGCCCCACGTGCTGTCGGGGATGGCCAGCCTCCAACAGACTTTGGCTTTTGAGATCCAGACCATTAATCAGCGATCTGATACTGGTTCTTAACTTGTTTTGATGCTTCAAACATGATGGTGCCCTCTATTCGAGCTAATTCTACTCCATTAGAAATCACCTAGTGCTGGTTGCACTCAAATTGAGGTGATGCAGATTGTAGTAATGGAGTCCAAAATGACATTTTAAGCAATTATAAATATGCAAGAGGCATTTCTAGTCATCCATGGTCTCTTTAGGACCATTATCGAGTAGGCTGCTTAGACTATAGAACAAGCAAGATACAAGTGGACCCCCTTAGCTCAGACTCCAAGTAAGTAGGAAAGTAAGTAAGAATTTTCCTTATAGTATAAACAGTTTATTTAAATAATTTGTTTTACTTGTTCTCATAAAGATTATGAAATGCATGATAAATGATATGTTATGCTATTCTATGCTATGTTATGTATGATAGGTTGTATTATGTTAAAGTCATGTCGTGCTATGCTACGTTGTGTTATAGTATGAGTATGATTTGTTAAGTTTAAGTCATGCCATATATTGTTATGTTATGGTTATGTCATGTGCAGTAAGTGAGGTATATTGAATTAAATTATACTACTTACTCACCTTCAGTTAATCATGTTTATGATTTACGATTTATGATTTTGTGATGCTATGTAGTGACAAGTCATACTATATACACATAATAAGTTAAGTGAAATAAATAAAGTAGGATAAGTTAAGAGTGTTGTACCAACATCTTTACCTACAAAAATGCATTATTTATAGTTCAGTTTAAGACCTTGGAGTTGTTGGAGACCTGGCAAACCCTAACCTTCCAAGGATCACATGCAATTGGTAACCCAGTTCCATTTACTAAGATAACTTAAAACTTAAATAATTAAGCATAAAACAAATGGATAAGCAAACATAAAATGTTCATGCATGTTTTTTTGAAATGTTTTCAAATATGTTTTGTGAGTCTAATTTCCTACTTGCTAAGTGAAAGCTCATTTAAGTATATATGTTCATGCTGTAGGTAAAGAACTACTCAGTAACATTTGAAAAGCAGTGGTAGCAGCGGACGCATGGTGGAGATGAAAATAGATACCACTTACACAAAAGTAATATATTTCCGCATTTTAAGTCTATGAAACTTTATGCACTTTTAATTTACAAAATTTTATGCATTTTTACTTTACAAAATTATGTATGTATTAATAAATAAATGAAAGTACGTAAGTATGGTTTAGAAACCGAGGTTGTAATCATACAACTTTAGTTTAGAAAAGTTTTAATATCTTAAAATGTTGCAACTAAAACTGCAACAAATATACAGAAAATTCAAATAAGAAGTTATAGCGTTTAATTTTAGAAATGTTTTTAAAAGCTTGTTTTAATTTTTAAAATAAGGGTTTAAAAGAAATAGTTTTAAGTAATTATTTTTACGTTTTAAAAGAAAACATTTTAATTTAGAAATATTTTAAATTAGAAATGTTTCTTAATTTAAATTAAGAAATGTAATAAAAAGAAAAGCTTTATGAAATTATTATTATTACGTCTTAAGAATTTATTGTTATCGCCGATTTAAAGAATTAAGTCTTTAAGAATTATTATTATTATTATTATTATTATTATTATGTCTTAGGAAGTTAGTACTCTTTTCAAAGAAATATTTCATGAAACCATTATTAAGATTTCTTTTTAGAAAAAAACAAACAAAAAATTATTTTGCAATTTTGAAACTTTACATAAAAGTATGTTTAAGATCAAGATTAAATAGTTAAACAATGGCCATGTAGGTAGAGTCGTCACAACAACGACGAGTGTCTAGCTAATGACGACATATCTAGTTCTTTTTTCTCCTTGGCCGACGGCGATCGCTTCTCTCGATTCAGCTATGTTGATGTGCGACCTGCTATTTTTCAGTGAGGATTAATGCTGATCCAAAAATAATTAAAAGCATATATACTGAAAAAACAATTTTAAAAAAAATTAGGCCCTACCTCTCTCTGCCTCTGTTTATCTCTCTCTTAAAAAAATTAAAAAAAAAACTCAGATTTGTGACCTTAACTTTTAATATTACTACAACATTTCGTTTCTTTTTTTTTTTTTTTTTTTAAGACTAACTAGTTCTCGGAGGCATTATACCATAATGTGCCCAACGTAAATGCAGAATCAGACTTGTAATTAGTGGTTAATATCATTAATATGCTTGTATGTTTTGTAATTCAATTAGGTTCTATATACAGGTTAATTTCATGCATATGCTATGCTTGGTATCGAATTTGCCACTAAATATTATATATGTCAAAATTTAACATAAAAATAGTATTATATTAGAGAGTAAATTTTATCTCAAATGTCAAAATTTAACACTGCAATATGGATATGTTCTTAGGTGTTTGACCATATTTTTCTAGCTTAATTAACGCATAAGAGACTAAAGTGGCCATGTGTTTCACTACATCGGATATTTTTCACGCTTAATTAAGTTTTAAATTAGGTGTTTGACCATATTTTTCTAGCTTAATTAACGCATAAGAGTCTAAAGTGGCTATGTGTTTCACTGCATTGGATATTTTTCACGCTTAATTAAGTTTTAAATATGTTTTTCACCTTATTTTTCACTCTTAAAGAGACTAAAGTCTAAAGCGTCCATGTTTTTCACGCTTGATTGAGATTATCATTACAATTTGGGTGCCCTCCTTAGGTCTTATACTCTAGACAAAGCATCAAGCCTGCATGCTCCTGATCAGTTCTTGCCCAGCTGGCTCTTATCTGGCAGATCTTAATTAATTCTTAATTTTGTTCCCCCCTTTTTTTGCGTGTGTGTGAGGAAATATCCAAAATAATGATTTTACCAATTTGCTGACTACCTTATATAATAACTAGTATCATGCACGTTGTCAACATGCGTCCAATGATTTCAGTAGCTATATATAATTTATAACTTTCTTTGCAAGTAATTTAAAAAATAATTAATTTACAGGAAACTTCTAAAGTAGCTAGGAACTGCATTTTTCTGTTACCGGTAGGAACTGTTGGATTAATTTCTTAATAGTACGATATGTGTGTGTCTTCTTTAAAAACTTACAACGTGCACCATAGAATCAGACATCAAAAAATTAATTTAAGGGCTAAAAGAAAACTTCATATGGGTGTCAAAGTAAAATTCATACCATAAATTTCCTTATTTATGATTACTTTCGTGTTTCTTAGAATTATTTTACTCATTTGAATAACTGAATATTATCAGAAAAATAAAAATAAAAGGAAAAAATAAACAAAAGAAATAAAAGGTGCATACCACCATTAAAAAAAAGTGCATATACATTAAAGAGATTGCTATGTTCCTTTCGAGGACATCATATAAAAAGAGATTATTATATATGTAGATTACGCAACAAAGATAAAAGTGAGAAATGAGAGAGAAAATAGAAATGAATAAAAAATATAGAAAAAAGTCTTTATAATATAAGACTTCATATTGGTGGTAGAAATTTTTGACTATTGGATCTGATTAAAATCACATTATTATTATTATTTTTTTAAAAAATACTGAACAGTCAAAATTTGCTATAGATTTGAAGGTCAAAATACATAACCTTACTTATAGCATTTTTTTTTTCAAATCATTGTCAGAAAAATCTATATTTATTATAGAGTGCATGTTTCTATTTTCAAAATTTACTTTTTCTATCCAAAAGCTAACAAAAATTACATCTCCCTTCTTCTTTGAACTTTTCTTTTTGTCCTTCTTTGAACTTGGCAAAGGATGTTGTCAGATATTGTAATTTCAGCAGTTCGATTTCCATTTTTTTAGCTAAACTTACAGTGGGACAAACATATTTACCCTGCTAGTAGATATTGTTGGATTAAGTTTTTAATTGTCTAATCTATTCACATTTACACTTTAGTATATATCCAAAAGATTATTAAATACAAAAAGTTCAAATCCCCTAAAGTTTAAACCCAATCTATCCTGAATGCTGGTTCGGATTGGATGTTTGATTGAAATTGCGCCAAATTAGTCCAAAACCATGAAACAAACGGGAGCAATATCTTAACGGAAATCCAGCATAAACTTTAAAAGGATTTATTTAGATGATCTTTTTAGAAGCCACAGTTTTATGACTTTCACTGTCTTTTAGAGCTAAAAGCTTTTTAATAGATTATCCAAAAAATTATAAAAACAACTATTAAACTCAGAAACCTGAAAATAACTATCCAGTTGGCGTGTAGTTGACATAATAAAGGATCGTATCCTATGAAAATATATACTCTGCAGATGACTGCTTGAAGCGGCATTGACCGGGAACTGATGGCGATAAGTGCTGAAGGGATGAAGAATGTGAACTTGGCCAACCGAAGCCGAGCAAAACTTCCACGTCAACGCTGTCACATAATTCTACTTAAAATATTAGTTAAATTAACCAAAATATAAATGATTTTAATTTGTGGGGTAAGGTTTCTCTATTCTAGAAGGCGGCTAAATTATTATCTACTGAACTCCCGAGGAAGATATTCCTTTTATGCTAAGCAATACATATACATATATATATATATATCTATATATATTTGCTAATGATGCTATTATATTCATTTATATATGTTTGATTAAGATATGAAAGCAATATACGTAATATCCTATACGAGTTGGTATTGTAATATGCATGTGAAAAGAGTTTAGAAAGAGAAAATAGTCATTTGGCTTCGAAAAATTAAAAAAAAAAAAAAAAAAAAACAAAACAAAAAGAAAAAAAAAAAAAAAAAACAAAAAACAAAAAATTGAGACGTTGATCATCAGATAAGTTCATTTTCGTTAAGCATGTTTTGATGACTACTACTTTCATAATATTTATTAGGGAAGAATCAAACGTACGATAGGAATAGACGATTGATCTTATCATCTGGGACATATTTGACTTTTTGTGTACATAGTGCAAAACAAATTATTGTAATGCTCTTCTTAATGACAGGTCCCCACAAGCAAACATTATACATTAGAGAAGAAAAACTACATTTAACGACATCTTATTTACAATATATAGTTTTTAAATGTCGTTGAAAATACATACAATGACATATCCAATAAAAATATTATTAATAACATTTGAAACAATAATTAACAACATCTATATAGATGCGGCATTAAAATGACATTTGAAACAATAATTAATGACATCTCCTTTTAACAACAATAGTTTAGTGTCATTAAATTATTTTACGATAAGTAGGAGATGTCGTCAAAGCCTTGGAGATTCTACGACACTCCTTATAGACGATATTGGTCAAGATGTTGTCTCTAAGAGGTGTCATAGAGTCTTGAAAGCTTTGACGACATCTCCTACTTGTTGTTAAATGATTTATGACACTAAACTATTGTCGCTGAAAGGAGACCTTTATTACAGTATTTATATAGATGTCGTTAATTATTGTTTCAAATGTCATTAACGACATATTTGTTGGAGATGTCGTTGAATGTACTTTTTAATGACATTTAAAAACTACATATTATAAATAATATGTCGTTAAATGTAGTTTTTCTTGTAGTGACTTGTAGACCCAACAATTTTTTTTTTAATATTTTAGGCCTAGAACCAAAAACGCACGATTAATTTGTTTATGTAAAAAAAACTTAATAAAATATTGTTAATGATTAATGGTTGTTGTTGATCTCTATAAATAAGCTTCTGAGGAAAGAAGTTTTCACAATTGCTACAAAACCTACATAGCAATTATTGAGGAATATATAATACCAATATTATGGGTAGCATTGCTGAAAGATGGAGGATTTTGAGTGGTGAGAATGACTGGGATGGCCTATTAGACCCTCCTCTGGACAATGATTTCCGCCGCTACATCATTCTATACGGCGAAAGAAATGGAGCTCTCGGCGATGCCTTCATCGCGGAGGAGAAATCGAACAACTATGGGCGATCCCGATATGCAAAGAGTGATTTCTTCTCCAAGGTGGGGTTAGAGAATGGGAATCCATACAAATATGAGGTCACCAACTTCATTTATGCGGCGTTAGAGATAAAGTGGTCATTGTCTAAATGGGAGGTTATCGAGCAGTCGAACTTGATGGCCTATGTAGCTGTGGCCACGGACGAAGGCAAGGCTGTATTAGGGAGGAGGGACATTCTTGTCGTTTGGAGAGGTACTAAGTTAGACCCAGAATGGATTAAGGATTTAGATTGGACGTTAGTGTCGGCGTCGAAGACACTTGGAGCTGCCAATAATCCCATGGTGCACAATGGTTGGTATTCCTTGTACACCGAGACAGATCCAAACTCTCCTCTCACTGCCACAAGTGCTAGGGACCAGGTATTTTCTGAATTCTTTATTATAAACTAGTCGAAAAACACACGCTCTACGTATTAACCATCTTAACCCAAAAAAAAAAATAAAAAGAAAAAAAAATGTTCTAAAAGGAAAAAAAAAAACTTTTCAGGAGTGTAGAAGGGAAAAAAAAGATGCAAAAAGAAAAAAAAAATGTTTCGCAAAAGAAACAATAAAATGTTTTGAGTTTTGAACAACCTGTAAGCACCGTACAAAACTCATTTTCTCTTTATATTTATCTTAGAGATATGTTGTATGCATGAAAAAATTAATCAAGAGCTCCTCCCATTACAAAAAATTAGACTTTTTTAGTCACAATAATTTTTAGCAAAACTTTAATCACAATATTTTTTATAACTAATTTACATTTAATAATAACTTTTAGTTTTAATTTTTATTGTGATTAAAACTTTTAGCCACGTGATTTTTAGTCACAGGCGTTTTCATGAATAAAAGCCTTATGGCTAAATGTTTTAGTCACAACAAAAATTGAACTAAAACTTGTGACTACATGCACGTTATTATGACTTAAAATTTTATTAAAAATCGTTGTGACTATTTTTTATACTGTCCCTTTCTCACTATACATCCACAAAGAGGGTATTTGGATCACTGTTTTGAACTGCTACTTCAAAGTGGAAACACTATGACAATTAAAAATTTATAAGAAAATATTGTAATAAAATCAGTTAAAATTAGAATTTTACCGGTTTCAACTGGTGAGCCAATCTTTTTATAATAAGGTATGAAAAAAAATACTCGGCAAAATATACTTTGAAACCACGCCAGATTACATTAAGTTCATAATGAATTAAAAAGTCTAATAGTATAACAAAATTATATGAGACTTTGGCGGTTCATAATTGTGCCATGTTACTCGGTGATATGTTTGAGTATTCATAAATTTCCATCTTAGAATCCCTTTATATAGTTGCTACTTTGGCCCCTTAAGATCGATGTACATACAAAATCATGTATATTCAAACAAGTAGTCTATCTTTTTCTATTGTTGGTTTGTCATTTTGGTTGGGTTCAAAATTTCATTCTTATTTTTTTATTATTTTAATAAATAAGAGTGGGGTTTGTTTGAGTTACTTAATGGTGCCAATCTAATTGTCATGTACGGAATCTTTCTGCTTAGTTCCTATCTCCCCGTTTATATTGAAGAAAAACAAATATGTATTTCAAAGGGCCGAGCGCAGAAAGCAATTTTCACTTGGTGTGTGTAAGTTTGGTAAAAAAATTTTCTACTAAAAATATATTTTGTAAATGATAAATATGAGTTGTCCACACTCAACTTAATCTAATTAGAGGACAAATGCTTATTATAAATTTCACTGATCAACACTAATGATTTCTCAATTGCAAATTTAGAATGTTATCATGTAAGACTGAATGATCCCTTTTATTTAATAAACCTATCCATCATAAACTAAATATTATTATTATTTTAACGGTTTTTTCCCTTGACATAAAAATTAATCAAGGATTTTTGAAATTTTACAAGAATAGTTACATCCCAACCGTATAATAATGGAAATAAAAATTAAAAAGAAACCATTAAATGCAAAATATATTCCATAATATTTCATTATTGTTAAAAACTCTTTGAAAAGTTGTACCTAACTCTTTCTGAAGTTCAGCTACTATGTGATTGGATCATGATTATTTTTAGAGTATTTGTCAATTTTAATGTCAGGGACTTAAATTATTATAAAATTAATGTTTAGGGAATAATTAATTAAAAGTTAAAAGATTTAAATAACACAATGCCCATAGTTGATATACTAATAGTACTAATAGGCAATATGTATACCTAAAATAAAATACAGCTCTATATCTACTTATGATAAGAAGACCCCTTAACTTGCATGACAATTAATTTATCTTTCAAATCTAAAATATACCCCAGATTGTGGCTGAGATAAAAAAACAAGTGGCTGCATACAAGGACGAGGAGTTGAGTATTACTTTTGTTGGCCACAGCATGGGAGCCGCAATAGCAACACTGAATGCAACAGACATTGTTTTCAATGGATTCAACAAGGTCTCAGATCAGCCAGACAAGGTTATTCCCGTCACAGCCTTCTGCCTTGCCTGTCCTCGGATCGGAGACTCTGGCTTCTCTAAGGTCTTCGCCGGACTCACCTCCAATCTTCATGTCCTCCGCATCAATAATGCCGCTGACGTTGTGCCCAAATATCCTTTTCTTTTCTATTCTGACGTGGGAAAAGAACTGGTTATTGACTCTCACACTTCATTTTTGAAGAATGGTTTCTTCATTGAACATCAGTTGGAGGTTCATTTGCACACAGTTGCAGGGTACCAAGGAAAGGATAATGAATTCGACTTAGTGGTTCCTCGCGATATAGCACTCTTGAACAAATATCGTGATTATCTGAAAGATGAATATCGTGTAGTTGCAAACTGGTGGACCGAAAAGAACAAGTCTATGGTTCAAAATGAAGATGGCACTTGGGAGTTGAAGGATAGTGAGGAGTAATAATGAACGATCTCTAAATAATTTGGAGTGTGAGAAAAATAATTAGTAAATAAGGTAGCAAGTATTGCTTACCAAATGAATGTTCTGCAATAAGGATGATAATAGTTCCAAGGGGGAGTTGTTTAATGAACTGCACTGTGCAGCTTGTTGCAACGTAATTAATAAAATCCAATTCGTTACAACATAATCAATTGTTACAAACTAGCTTCAATGAAACTCAAAACAAAGTCGTCCTCATTCGTCAACACTACTTTAAAATAATTTAAACTTCACAACTTCGGAAGCATTGTATTACATCACTTATTCGTAAAATCAAGTTAGAACAACAAATAAGATAAGTTGATTACCAAACAAAGATTTGCATAACAACTTATAATTAGTGATAGGCGTGCACATATTAATAAAAATTATCAATAAAAATGTTGGAGTCAGATTTGGAAAGGCACAAATCACCTAAGGTCTAGTAAGAGCATGGCCTTAAGTTATATGGTGAGCCAAGCTAGCCCAACTAAGTAATGCTCATCATGCTCGATCCGCATTAGATGACTGATTAAACAAGGCATCCGTTGTGTGTTTGATATGCTCATCATTTATAATCCAGATTGGATACCGTTGTGTGTTTGATATGCTCATCATTTATAATCCAGATTGGATTATATTCAACAAGAGGTGAACTTTAAGATCATTGTAGCTGATTTGCTTGCCATGATATGAAGCGATGAATTCGGAGTCAGAAACTGCCCAACGGAAGTATAAATCTACTAAGTCACTTGGTTATTCTGGATGAAGTGGTTTAAAATTCGTGTCTAATAGACACTCAACACATGTCCCGCTCTACCAGGCACTACTCAAAACCATTCCCATTGAGAAGAACCCACTTTCTCTTATGAGGCCTCTATAAATCGGTCAAGGGGGTTTTTCTAGGCAGATATATTCATTCTAGATTTTACCATCAAACTCTTGCAAATATTTTGCTTCTCTCTTCATCGCCTAGACTCTAATTCTTCTCTACTTATACATGTATTATTTTGAGGGCTACTGTAACTTGTAAAGGCTTGTTTAATAGTAAAGAATAAACTCTTCAATAGTAAGCGTAGCTCAACATTTGATTGAACTAACATAAATCTTGTGTGGTAGCCTTTATTTTAACGCCATTTATATTTTTACGCTTATTATCAGCCTTTTCGGTTCTTGATTACACGATTAACCTAATTTTTGAGTATGCTAGGACCAAATAATGGTTATCAAAAGGCCCAATCAATTTGAATTATTCTTAATTTATGTATTAATCTGGTTTGGTTTACTGTAGATCCAAAGTCTATAAAAAAATAACTATTTATACCATTTAAATAATTACATGAGTTAGATTTGCAGATTCCATGAATTGAGAACACATGAACAATTTACAATTTAATTCAGAACTTTTTGTTTTAGATTTCTTAATCCATTACTAATTTAAAATCCTTCCAATCAATTCCGGTAGATTGGTTTTATGACTGGACGAAGTCGTGAACCTGAAACCATTACCAACCAAAAAAAAAGGTGTTATAAAGGGGCTTCGAAAGAACTCTTGAAAGAGGATTCTGTGAATAACCTAAATGCAATCACTCAAAAATATTGTTTGCATAATTACATAATTATTGAGTTATAATATCTGAACGTATCAATGGTATATAAGAAATTTAGGTTCACTTCGTTTAATCAGGAATTAATATCAATGGGCGGGGTATAAAAATTGACGTTTCATTCCCTAATTCTTTGTATTGGTTGGGTGCAGCTAAATTTCCTTTAATGATTTTATGAGTAACACGTGATCAAATGAGAACTATACTACGTTATAACACCTGATAAAATGAGAATAAAAAATTCACCGGTACTATTTTCTCTTTCCCTTTATGTGAAGTAAAGGATACCCTAAAAATTAAAAAACAAAAAACAAGCGAAAGAACAAAAAACAAAAAATTAGCATTGACCAATGTATGAGTAAATTTAAATACATAACACATTCGTTGAGAGTATTGCTTTTATAATAGAGCATCTATAGGGTCTACACCTCACTTGATTTGATGTATCAACTTTTGGCTTATCAAAACAAAAAGTGCATAGCAGCACTACCGGTATTAAGCACTATCACTAATAAGAGGTGGGCACCACCTATAGGCTCCACACTGAGGGACCCACCCTCCATTAGTCAGTGAAGGTTTTAGGATTTTATTTTAGTGGGGGCACGCGAATTATATGTTATGCCACATTTTTAAAAAATGTGTTTATTCATCTCACGTTTTAAAAAAAGTTTTGTCATAATACTGTTTATGTTGCTTTTACAAAAATAATTAGTGTGAATATTTTAAATCTTGTTTTTTAACTAATGTAAATGGACAAATTATAGCACTATTTCATCACTTTCTTTTGCCTTTTCTCTCTTCTATCAACATATTTTTTTAGAGACATAAGTTTCAAACATTAATTTCATTTAAAAAAAGTATGTTTCAAAATACGAAATTATAATAGTTCTCTAAGAATACCATATACAAATGTTAGAGTTAAAAAAAATATAAATTTCTAATATGACTAATCTTAATTAACTAACAAATCATTTAAAAAAATTAAATAACTTATTAAAATTTTCCTTGATGGATTTTACACGTTTTGATTTTGCCTTGCTATTTTTCATTTTTTTAGAAAAATTTGTGATTCCAATTTTCTTTTCAAGTAATTCTATACTAATACAAAAGTAATATGAATTGTTTCATAGTATGAGAAAAAGGGGTTGTATAAGAAGTAAAGAAATTTATTTACTGTGTATAATCAGTTTGAAATTAACCAAGGAAATTATGTTGTGAGCTTGACAAAATAAAGGCTCATTTGGCACAGCTTATGTTTATGCTTTTAGTCAATAGAAAAAGAGAAACAAAAGCTATTGCTTTTAAGTAAGTGTTTGGAACCACATTTAAAAGAGATTTAATGGATAAAAATGGCTTCAATTATTTTTAGAAGTTACAAAATGTTATATTTAAGCTTATAATGTATTATTGATACTTTAGTATAAGTTTTAAGTATATTTTTAATGTGTTTGAAGTCAACTCAAAGCGCCGCATCACAGCTCATATTAAAGGCCACCACGTTAGACTTTTTTGCTATTTGTTATTCATGGCACCGGAAAGCTAGCACCGTGACAGTCTCACAGTTAATGTGTAATGATTTTGTGTTTTTTGTGTTATTCTGAATTGGCATATTCATTGGTTGTATACTTTTATACAAACCTGAACATGTATTAACAATGAATAGATCTGTTGTCATAAATGTATTGATACATAAATGACACCTTTACTAATGAAGAGATACTTTTAGATTTAAAGAAATACCTTTATGTAAAGGTTGTATGAATTAATTTGTTGCTTCCATTTATCAAATGGCACCCTGTCCTTTTTATAAACATTAGAATTATTATAAAATTCATATATTGTTCTGAAATATCATATTGTTGTTAAATATAGTGTTCAATTGTTTATTATATCTTAGGGATAATTTGCTATAAAAATGCTTTAGCAAACTTGAATAAGTGAGGGTAGATAAAAAATTTAAGAAAATTATTTTATACATGCCTCAAACACATTCCATTTGTAGAAATTCTTAGCCTCCTTTCTTTCTACTCTCATAAAATTCCAAACACAACGCTTTCGAGAGGACTCATCGGTTCACAGGGTTGATGGCGCTGGCCCTCCTATGGTCCTTCAACATCCTCACCACTTCCTACGATTCGAGAACCAAATCTAACAACACCAAAGACCTCATCCCTTTTTTTATTAAACAATTAGGATTCCGGCTCATTGTTATCATCGCTCTAATAATTATCGTCTCTTTGATAACTGTAAGACGCGTACCGGTTAAAATCACTTCTCCTTCAGGACACACCTCTATAATCAAGTTTAAGGGAGGAGTGAGGGCCGGCTTGTTGGGAAGAATCAAGCCATCGTCGCTCTCTAAATGGCATGCCTTTGGCATAATTTCTGATGGCAAGAAAGAGCACGCGATGCTGGCTGGAGCCGTGGGAGACTTCACTAGGTCATTAGTTTCGAACCCGCCGAGCCACTTGTGGGTTTGGAGAGTCCATCTGGCATGATTGCCTTATCTAATGAAAATGTACAAGAGAGTTTTATTGGTTGCTAAGGGTTCCAGAGTTTGTGTTCATATCGTTTATATTGCAGCAAAGTTCGGTGGAGGTGTGTCTGCTTTCGGCGGCTAAAGGAATTGAGCAAAATTTTGGGAAGGAGATCAATGAGATGGGGGGTGGATATCCGAAGGAGAAGGTTATAGTTCAGGACATTGCATTGTTGGAACGGCCTAATGTGTCGAAAATGAGCATCGAAGCTGCGGGAGAGTGGCGAGCGGAGGTGGTGATTGTGACAAGCAATCTGGAAGGCAGCAGGGACGTGATTAACGAGTTCAAGGCAGTTGGAATTGCTGCCTTTGGCCCCGCATGGGACTCTTAATTTTACTCGTTGTCTTGCATGCCATTTTGATCGGTTTACGTTTCTCTGTTACTTGAGCAAAAGCTTCTATATATGGTGAGACACTAGGAAAACGTCTCACCATGAAAACTTAGATATATTTGTCCTCTTATTATGGCCATCTATAACCGAGTGCTATTACGTATGAGTACACCCTTGTTGTCCGGTAGGCCTGTTGATTTTTCTTGTAAACTAGATAAGAAGTTGCCATTTTGGTTCGGGTTAACTGGCATCAACTACCTGTACGAATATAGCGGTATTTCTCTGAAGGGGGGCTTTGCATTTTATATTTCTTGACGTAAGGAGATTAATGTTACAAATCGGTATACAAGTTATTTTATATATTATATTTTATTTTCGGTACTATTGTTTTCGTTTTATTTATTAATAATTTTTATTTTGCTTTGAATTGATCAATATGTTCAAATCAAGATTTTTGAAAAGTGAGAGAGTTATTCCTAAGTATTAGATAAACGTATGATAAGTTTGTTTTAGGCTAATTAATTGATGATTTTAACTTAATATTTTGTTAGTTCAAAGTAATTTATAAGAATGATAGTATTTTATGCTCTTTTGTAGGTTTTGAGGAGAAAAATGCATAATGGCAAGTTGTGGGGCAAAATGGACCGAAAAGTGAGCAAAAGTAGACTCGGAGATGAAATGAAGTCTAGACGCCACTTTATGAGCGCCTAGGTGCTCCTGCAGGAGGAATTCTAGTATTAAAACCCGAGATCATAGTGTCTAGGCGCTAGAATTACAAAGCCTAGGCATAAAAAATATGGAGCCTTGGCGCCGTTGTGATCTTAATTCAATTTTGAGTTTAATTTCATTCCAAAATTACCCTTATAAACTCTAGCCTATAAATAGAACATTATGAGGGGTTGAAGAACGGTTTTTAAGAGAGAAAAATTATAGACAAGAGGGAAGAACTCGTTGCTTTGGAGAAGAAGAATAGTGCAACCCAAAGACAGAATCCATTTTCGTATCTAAACATAATTCTTTTCCTTCACTCATCATGTTTAAGACATTATTTAGGATTTTTTTGTTTCATTATAAACTAATTTTCCTTTTTCTAGGGCTACGATGTAGCCAAATTATGAATATTCACTTTTATTTAATTTGATTCAACTTGATGTTTATTCATTATCTATGCTGAGTATTTAATCTGATCTTAATGCTTGTAAAAGTTAGCACACCTTTTGCATGATTTGTGATTTAATTTGAGGCAAAAAAAAGATAATTAAATTGGACTGTGATTCAATGCCATGAGATCATCATAGGATAGAGATATCTATGAGACTTGTGTAACGTGGTGAATTTTTTGTTCTTAATGAATTTTTATAAGTTTAGAGTTTCCACAAAGATGTAAGAAATTTGCTAACTAGGATAAATTGTTAATGCTTCAGAAAGATTAGCGATTGCCTAAAAGAAATTCATTATCGACATAGGAGTAAACAACAGTTGATTAAATTAGACAAATTGGATAGGATTAATCACATGAGTTGAAAATCCTAGATGTCTTAGTACATTAAAATTTATATGTTAAAATGGTACTTTATTATTTTCATTAATTTAGTTTGTCTTTCTTTTGTCATTCCATTATTTGACTGTTCAAATGATTTTATAGTTAACTAATTTCCGTACTTAGCTAAATTAACGCAATCTTCATGGGAATGATACTCTACTAACTTTTTATTACTTGTCTATGATTCTGTGCACTTGCAAATTTTTTTTGTAATATTTTTGGTGCCGTTGCTGGGATTGTTATTTAATTTAGGTAATATCGATGCCAATTAGCTCTAGGATTACTTTGAACATTTTTTATTTGTTTTATTTCATTTTTATTTGTTGTAATTTTCTTTATTTTTGAGTCATTTGTTTTCCAAGGTACTTTATGATGTTTCATCATTCTTTGCAAGTTTTTACCAACAACACATGGAACCATTTTATGTAGCTTGAGAGCAATTTAAAGATACGCTTGAGCAGTACCAACATCACAACCTACCAAAGTGGGCTCTTCTCCAAATATTTATTAAAGGATTGCATTTTAAAGCTAGAGATTGGGTGGAAAAAGGCACAATTTCAGACGGTCATTCTTTCTTTTCAAGAATCGTTGATGAAGCTTATTACTTAATGGAGGATATGGCGGCCTTTAATTATCATTGGCATTTGAATTCTTCAATCCACAATTCTTGTTGGAAGAGGAACCAAAATCTTTCATGGAATATCCACCCTAACATGATGGAACAATTCTGTAGCCAATATCAAGAAGAGTAGACACCTTTGGAAGTTGCTTTAGACCATTTAAAGGGCACTCTAGAGAGAAGTCATGAAATCTCCAACTCTAGGCTATATCTTGATGAACAAATCTGTTTAAAGAGCACAATTTTAGAGAGTCATCTAGAGGAGGAAGTTGCAACATTAAATCTTTATGGTGACCATGAAATGATAAAGGATGTGGTTTTGCTTGACGATGATTATGTGAAACCTTGAGAATTTGAGCGTCTAGAGGAAATAGAACCTTAAGATGAAGAACAAGAACCCCTTTGAAGTTGTGTTAGCTCAACCATTTGCTGATTGGGCTCTTGCTTGATCAACAATAATCTACACTTACTAAATCAAAAGGAGTCTAACTAGAACTATGACTTTTGTGAAGATCAAATCAAAAGCATGCTAATGAATAGCCAAACGGAAATAGAAGAGCAAATAGAAGAGTTGTTAGAGAAATTCCTATATGAGGAAAAGCCATGAGGGTCGTTGGAGAATATGGAAGAGCATAAGATCCTTGATCTAAGCTCATCAATGGTTCCAACATATAGATCACTAATCGATTCATGTTGGCCATGGACATCACCTCCATCACATCTCACATTGTTCAAGCTCGAGCCAATAATACAATTCCCATCAAAAGCACATCATTTGAAGACATGTAATGTTGGTGCAATATGCAAATCACTTCTCAATCTTACCAAGCTTAAGGGCATCTATAACCAAGACCCATATGTGTTGTTCTTTAATACTTACTATGGGCAAAAGCTACTCTTTACCAGTATTTTTCTGAGAGTCAGGCTGATGACTATAAAACAAGCGCTTCATGGGAGGCAACCCAAGCTCTCTATCTTTTTCTACTTTAGTTTTCATCATGTTATTTAGTTTGTTAGTTGTTGCTTTTAGTTTTAGTCTATTTTATAACTTAATCATAATGTAAGTCTTGTTTTCGACGATTTCAGGTTTTTACGAAACATCAAGGTGCTTAGCCTGCTAAAAAATTTCAAAAATTGAAACCATATTTGCAACTTGACACAGATGATGAACCATATGGCCATGCATCTGAACATGAACTTGGACAACTTTTCCACAGTCTCCGCTTTTAATGAAGATAATGAAGAGAATGAGGACGAGGAGGAATAGGATACCAAAATCCTCAGTTTAGGGAGTGTTCTTTCTTTTCTCATTTTTGTTTTCTTTTATATTGAGGACAATGTATTGTTTAAGGCCGGGGGTGGTGTATTACTTTATGTTTTGTTTGTGTCAATCAGTCATTATGGTTTAATTAGGTTTTGTCTTTAGGTTTCAATTTTTTCCTTTGCATTTGATAGTAATTAGGATAATAAGGTTGTGTCGTTTGAGCATTGTTTAGTTTGAAGCATAGGAGGCCAAAGATATGATGATGATTGAAATTGAATATGGCTCTTAGGGGATAATAATTGTTGTTGTTTTTTCTTTGTTTTTCTTATGTTGATTTACCATACTATGATTCTTTAAGCACTTTCTGCACTCATGCCTTGATCACCTAAGTATTCTGCACTTCGAGGAAGTTTATATTGATTAAGTGATTTTTTTATCTCAAATGAACGCTAGAACCTATTTGATAATCACTTTAGGTGAAATCCTAGGCTACACAACATTAGGGACATGATTTAGGCCATTTTTGAACCGTTTGAGCCTTTCAAGCCTACCATTAACATGATTCAATCACTAGTTACCCTTGTTGAGCCTTACTATCCATTTTCTTTGTTTTCCACATAATTAGCCTAGCCTTTGAATAATTTGGTCCAATTTTGTCCTTTACCCATAAGCGTGATTTGATTGTCTAAGAAATTGTTTGAAGGTATTTGGCATTATGGGAGGATGGGTGGAGTTTTGAGTAATGCTATCAAGGGTTATATTCATTATTAAAAAAAAAACAAAAACAAAAAAAAAAAAAAAAAAGAAAGAAACAAGGGAACACCTCAAATAAATATGGACGGCAAAGGGAGTGCAATATAAGTTTAGGGGTGTATTTGGAAAGATGAAACGATGCTTTTATGAGGTCCTAAGACAAATTGTGTGTTTATGGATTAATTTTGAGCCACATTATATCATTTATCTCACCTTTTTACCCTAACACATTTCAAGCCGAATAAATTGCTAATGTTCTTTAATGTTATGATAGTCTACATTAGTGGAGAATGGTTTGAAAAATAGGCCTATGGGGTTCACAAATTTCTCTAATCTAGAGATCTTCCACAATAAATTTGTTGACATAAATTAATCTGAGTGTAGTTGCATAAATGCTAGAGGCATTACACACACACACTTAAGGAATTAGGAGTATGGTAGGATTAGAATTTGAATTGAAAATTTACATGATTGCAATGCTTAGAGTTCCCTTTGAGTCATAGACTTTATGCAATCTTTGAGGCCAAGTATGATGAAAATTAAATTGATACTTAAACTATGTTGTATGTTAGTGTCAGCCCATCTTTTCATCTCGTTTCTTTGTTCTTATTTTGTGTCGTTTGCTCAAGGACTAGCAAAATCTTAAGTTTAGGGGGGTATTTGATAAGTTACTTTTAGGCTAATTAATTAGATGATTTTAACTTAATATTTTGTTAGTTTTGAGTAATTTATAAGAATTTGATAATATTTTATGCTCTTTTGTAGATTTTGAGGAGAAAAATGCACAATGGTAAGTTGCAGTGCAAAATGGACCGAAAAGTAAGCATAAGTAGACTTAGAGATGAAATAAAGCCTAGACACCACTTTATAGGTACCTAGGCGCTCCTACAAGAGGAATTCTAGTATTAAAACCCAAGAGCATAGTGTCTAGGCACTAGAATTATGAAGCCTAGGCATCATAAATATGGAGCCTAGGTGCTGTTGCGATCTTAATTGAATTCTGAGTCTAATTTTGTTCTAAAATTACCCTTGCAAACCCTAACCTACAAATAGAACATTATGAGGGTTTGAAGAACGGTTTTTAAGAGAGAAAAACTGTAGACAAGAGAGGAGAACTCACTGCTTTGGAAAAGAAGAACGGTGCAAACTGGAGACGAAATTTATTTTTGCATCTAAACACGGTTCTTTTCCTTCACTCATCATGTTTATGACATTATTTAGGATTGTTTTTAGTCTCATTAGGAACTAATTTCCCTTTTATAGGGCAACTACATAGCCGGATTATAAATGTTTACTTTTATTTAATTTATTCAACTTGATGTTTATTCATTATCTATGCTGAGTATTTAATCTGATCTTAATACTTATAAAAGTTTGTACACCTTTTGCATGATTTGAGATTTACTTTGAGGCAGAGAAGCGATAATTAAATTGGACTGTGATTGAATGCTATAAGATCATCATAGGATAGAGATATCTATGAAAATTGTGTAACGTGGTGAATTTCTTATTCTTAATGAATCTTGGTAAGTTTAGAGTTTTCATAGAGATGTAAAAAATTAGCTAACTGGAATAAATTATTAACGCTTGAGAAAGATTAGCGATTACCAAAGAGAAATTCTTTATCGGCATAGGAGTAAACAATAATTGATTAAATTAGATAAATTAGATAGGATTAATCCGATAAGTCAAAAAACCCTAGATGTCTTAATACATTGAATTTTTCATATGTTAAAATTGTACTTTATTATTTTCATTAATTTAGTTTGTCTTTCTTTTGTCATTCCATTATTTGATTGTACAAATGATTTTGGAGTTAACTAATTTTAGTACATAGCTGGATTAACGCAATCCTCATGGGAATGATACTCTACTCACTCTTTATTACTTGTCTACGATTCTATGCAACATGCGAGCATATAGTGACTTTAAAGTTGGTTAATTTTTGGATTTTAAGTTGTAATTATCTTGTACCCTTTTTAAATACTATCGTAAGCATGTTAACAAAAAAGAGTTAGAAATTGAGGAAAAAAAAGTTAAAAAACTAAAAAAAAAAGGGGTCTTGGAAGAAAAAAAGGAAAATAAAGTTTCAGAAGAAAAAAAAAAACATTTCGTGAAAAAAATGTTTCAAAAAAAAGGTTAAAACGTTTTAGGTTCAAGTGTCATGAGAGTATCATCAAAACTTATTTTCTTTATATATATATATAATATTGAGGTTTTTATTTTGAGAGAACATATTTGGAGGTTTGAGTTTTCCAAAAATGTAAGTACCTTAAAGGTAAAACTTTTCTCAAACCAACCTAATAATGTAACACGTAAGAGTTGAAACTGTGCGGTTCCGTACGGTAACATATTACCTCTTTCTTTATTGGTGATTCAAAAGCGTATAAATGGCCTTATTTAGAGGAAATCTCTTGCACATTATTTACTTTTCTGCAACAATTATATATATATATATATTTTTATCAGCTCATAGGTAGGAGAAGACATCGATTTACATCACTAGTGTAGAGAATATTTTGTATCTAATACTACCATTGCGATAGAGACAATAACTACGTTTGTCAAATTTAAATTTATTATCCAACTAGTCAAATTAAATTTGTTACCAGAAAAAACGAGTAGCAATTTGAGGAGGAAAAAATAAATATTATTAAAATAGGACACGTATGAGAAAAACAAACAAGTAGAACAAAAAAGTAAAAGAACAGGAAAGAAAATGTGAGAAAAAACCTGAAAAAAAAAATCAGCGTTTCAAAGCTCTCGAAATCCGTTCTCTCTTTATATTATTGTTAAAGATTAATTTAGTCCAAAAACTAAAACTGTCAAATAAAATTCAAAAGTTTAGGAACAATGGAGTAATATTTCTAAGAAATAAAAAGTTCAGAGTCTGAAATGACACAGTACTTGAAGCTCTTGGCTGGTAGTGTTGATAACTCTAATTAAATTTATCTACTCTCTTTATTTTATTTTATTTTATTTTATTTGTATATAATGAAACAAATAACCCTAAAGCTTTTTCCCCTCGTTTCATTCATTTGAATGCAAGGAAACCATAAACAATCAAGGCTGTAACTTTTCTTCTTCAACTTATATAGAAGATCGTCCTTCAATAGCACAAACACCAGAGGATTTTTCTCTCCGATCCCTCTCCTTCCTCGATTTCCCCTTTTGCTCACGAAGAAATTTTCCCACTGCCATTTGGTGAGGAATCGAATGGCAGCTGGTGCGGCGTGTAAGGGATCAGTGTCAGTCCTTTGTTTTAAAGGAAGAAATGCAGAAAACGGAAGTGACTCCAAAATCCCAAGAATCCCAGGTGTTCGAGATGAAATATGTAGTTCAAAGCTCACAGGATAATCATTTTTCCTCATTGCAACTTGAGATCAAGAAACTGCGGGAGGATATAAGGATGATGCACAACGACTTGATGTAACTATGCTTTTGTGCCAGTTGTAAATTTGAAGATTTTGCGTGAGATTGATGTTCAGGAACTTCTATGTTATGTTTCAATCTTTTTGTGTCTTCATTTCTAATTGGCTCCAATTTTTTGCAGTCTCTTTTGGGTGAATTAGTGAAATAACTCTTACAAGGAGTTGGATCGCAAAAAAGAATAATAATTTTTACGGCATTTTTTTACCCCCTTAATGAGTTCATTTTATGACCGCCTCCGAAGTCCCAAGCGTGGCTGCATAAGAGATCATTATGATCGATCAAGGTCCAATAGAGTTTAGGCGCAAATTGAGTATTTGTGTATGCATAGATTAATCAATAAAGTAAAACATTCAATTAAAAAATCATTCATTTTAATCTAATTTAAAAACTAATTAACATTAGTTATTTTTAATTTAATTAGAAGATAAATATTAAAAAAATAAAAACCATTTAGTGAAGAAAATTTTCCGTCAATGTTCCTTTATAAAGAAACAACAAAAACTTCGGATTTCAAAGTGCAACTGTTTTTTAAGCCTGTTTCTTAATAAATGATTTAAAGATTTGTCAAATGGGGAAATTGTTATTCTTCGAAATGCTAAGTGTGATTGATTAATTTGTGGCATATTATGCTTAACCCTTGTCCATTAATAAATCGTTTATCAGTGAAAGATCATTGGTATATTAGTAATTGACCATTAAAATCTAATCAAAAGAAGGGTATTTTAGCTTAAAAAAATCTGCCATTCATTAAAAGGAATGGCTAAAATTAGTCATCCTCCCATTTTTTTTCCCGAACAAAATAAAGTGTCATTTTTAAAACAAGTGATCCACGCTAAGGTTGTAATGTATTTTTTTTATGTTTGGTGAAGACATTGCATCACTAAAGCAACAAAACTTTTACGCCGACTTAAAAAATTTTAACATTTATATTTTAGCAATGACATTATATACTGAAACGTTACATCAACGTTATATACTTGGTCTTGTGGCGATCTTTATAATAATTTGAATAATCTATCTACCATTTAGAGCTTGTTTAGGAGGGCTTTTTAAAAGCTATTTTTGACTTCTTAAATCTAAAAACTGCTTTTGGAAATGTTTTTGCTCTCAAGAAGTGCTTCTTGTCAAAGTCATAAAATGTAGCTTCTCAAAAAAGCACTTTTGAAATAGACTTTGAAACTTATACCAGAGTATCAATAATATATTATAAGAAAATATAACATTTTTCTAACTTAAAAAAAAATTGAAATTATTTTAATCCATTAAATCTCTTTCAAAAATATAGACCCACATACTTACTAAAAAGTTATATTTTTTGCTTTTTTTTTTTCTACTGACTAAAAGCACAAACAAAAGTTGTGCCAAACGGTCCTTAATCTCTTTACCAAACGATATCCAAATCCTTTTTTTTTTTTATGTCTGTGTTATCCCCAGATCTACTAATCATATAAATTACCATGATGCGTTGGATCCCTATAAATTAGATTAATTGTTATTTACAAACAAAACGTTCTTCATCAAACCAAGAAAAGAACAAACAAACAAGTTGAGAAATGTTCAACAAGGCAAATTAACATTAGTGCAATGACAATGTAAAGAGGCTCTTTCACATTGTCATGACCCTAAATCCAGGGTGTGATGTGGCAGATTAATTAAGTTAATAAAACCAAATATATTGGGTTATTTTGAAAAACGTGATAGTTTGAAACTTTTTAAAGAAATTACCGTTAAATTGGAGCAAATAAAATTAAATAAAATAATAAGAACAGATAAATATAAGTCGGGCCCCACCGGACCCACATTAGTGCACACATATGGCATCGTCAGTAATGAATTACAATCACAGTCCATTACGAGAAATAAAAATTTAAATATTACATGCCTTGATTTAAATAAAGAAATGACCTAAACAGAATTCCTACGACTCATGTGTTTGCCCTATTGCTTCCCAGTCGATCCTAAGCTGCAATCCACCTAGGGGAAAGGTTTTAAAACAAATAAAAATGTGAACGAAAGGTTCAGTAGGACTAAGTTTAGAAAAGATTAATTTAAACATAAACTTCGTACTTGAATGTAATTTATAAAAAATTCAAAAAAATAAATAAAACATATTAAATTCATTCTTGCCATTTAAAGTCACTATTCATCTAGAAATGTTCTTATTAATCAATCCTTTGGCAAAACCATAATATCACTACTATAGTGGCCTAGCTGGGTTTCGGGACCTACCCCCAAGGTCGCACTCTATACAACCTGATCTCTGAGTATGGCATCATGCCCTAATATACTTATATCATTATTAAGGTCCCATGTTACTAGATATCCTCATTTACATTCATTATTTGATGCATTATGATCATTTGTTTTTCAACAAATAATGAGAAATACTAAGAAGTTCACCTCAATCTTTCATTAAAAAAAATCATTTTGAAAGAAATCATTTTGTGGCCAAAACCTTTTTAAAATCAGGGCTAACAAAGAAATAGGTAAAAGTCCTACTTCAATATTCTGCATCATGACTCAACACCATAGTCCCAACCCGCTATACGTTAGCTCCATGGAACCACGATCAACCTTAAAAGTAAACTAAACTTCATCAATTTCTAACTTAGAGTATTCTATGCTACTATGCTATTTCATTGTATCTTAGTATGCCTTTAAAGTTCACAAAATCTTATTGCCAGGTCAAGGTCTCCATATCTGTTTTAAACAATAAAAATGGGTGAAAATGATCAATTTTTGGAAGCCTAGTCGGCCTACCAAACTGCACAGTTTAGCCTACCGGTCGTTCGGCATCGACCTGCCGAACTGGCCCAAGTTTGGCCTGTCGACGGTATGAATCTGGCCTACAGTTGCTCATAATTGGCCTATCAAACTGGAAAAATCTGGGGACTCGAGACTTCGAGTCTCGACCTCCCCAAACTCAAATCCTCATTTTAAACCTATTTTTCAACTCCCAGAGCATGCATGATGCTCATAAATGATAGAAAAACATACTAGAATACATTTAAACACTTTTAAACAAGTTTCACATAGAAATTTTCAAATTATTTTGAAAATGAGAAAATGAGGAAAAACTTTATTTAGCTTGATTTCATCAAATCAAGCTTAAATTCATGACGGTTTGAGTTCTACTAACTTAGATTGAAGGTTTTCTAAGCCAAAACACACTCGGATTTCAACATTCAAAGAAAATTGAAAAATTTGAACAAAGGTTTGAAGTTTAAAAAATAAAATAACTAACCTCAAATTTGAGCTTTAAATCGAGTTTGTGGAGGCTCAATCTTGCTCCTAAGCTTCCAGTCCAACTGAAGATCAAAGCTCTGGCTCAAATTTTTGAAAACAAAAATGAAAGAGAGAGAGGAAACGAGGAAGAGAGGGAGAGAGAGAGAAATAGTGAGTTAAGAGAATGAGGGAAGAAGAGGAGAGGGAGAGAGGTATAAATAGAGAGAGGTGAGTAGTTTTCAGAATGAAAACAACATCTGGCACATAGTTTTCATAAAAAGGACATATTCGATATTTGGCATATTGTTGTGTTTAAAAATTTAAAATTACAAATAAAAATAACCAAATGCAAAATAAGTTAAAATATTACAAAATAATTAAATTAAGTTCAAATTACATTAAGGCATACTAATTCACCATTTATACACTAATCATACCTAATTAAATTTATGGGTGTTAAGCTCTCCATCTAAGCACCAACCGACATGACTTAAGTGTCAATTGTTCTAGCTTGATGAGGTAAAGAGACACCATCATTGTCTCGCTTGATTTCAGCCGGTGGAGCCTTATTGGAATCGTTGGATTTCGACACAGCTTTACCGTCCAATCACATCATTTCCAGTGGCGGTGGGCTACATCTCCAACACTTATAGCTTCAAAAGTTCATGCTTAGATAAACGCCTCTATTAATTGTAGGAAAAAATCGTTCGACGCTGAAGAGTGTTGAGCTTCATCGACGACTACTACATGAAGGATAGATTTTGGCATTTCTAATGTGCTTGTGCTAAATTGAAGGTGTTGTTACAACCAAAGAGGCATGGAGAAGCTTTTCTTCTAGTTCATTTCATGAAATCATGGCTGGAAGGTGAGGAACGAGCTCCGCCATCATGTACTGTCGCAAGGAACGTGAGACCATCGTCTCAGGTGGTGGTGCGTCATACTAACCTACTTAAAAAACCTTGGGGAACAAAAAGCCCAGCCCAATTTTGGTATCATGTGGTTGGAGAACTGCTACCCATGTCACCATTTTTACCCAAATTTCCCTATTTTGATCTACATAGTTCAAGGTCAAATTGAGTAAAATTGACCATGAAAATGAATTCAAGAGGTCAAAATTCATCGAGAGTCGAAAACCTACCATAAAACGACTACTAAAGCCATCGTACGTGCCTTACGTGTCACCGTTGATGGCCAGCCTCTAGTGGACTTCAAGTTTTGAGATTTGGACCTCCAATCAGTGATCCAAGATTGGTTCCTGACTTGTTTCAATGCTCTAAACGTGATGGTGCCCTTTGTTCAAGCTACTCCATTAGAAATTACTAGGTACTAGTTGCACATGAATTGAAGTGACACGGTTTAGAGTAACGGAGTCCAAGATAACATTTTAAGCAATTATAAATCTTCTAGAAATATTTTTAGCCATCTATGGTCTCTCTACGACCATTAGGGAAGAGCTTGTTTGGACTATAGAACAAGCGAGATATAATTAGACTCGCTTAGCTCGAAATCCAAGTAAGTAGAAATCCAGCCTATATTATAAACAGTTTATTTAAATAATTTGTTTTACATGTTCTCATAAAGATTATGAACTGCATGATCAATGATATGTTATAGTCATGTCATGCTATGCTACGTTGTGTTATAGTACGTGTATGATTTGCTAAGTTTAAATCATGTCATGTGTTGTTATGTTATGATTATGTCATGTGCAATAAGTGAAGTAAATTGAATTAAATTATACCGCTTACTCACTTTCATTTAATCATGTATATGATTTATGATTTATGATTTCGTGATGCTATGTAGTAACATGTCATACTACATACATGCAATAAGTTAAGTGAAATAAATAAGACAATATAAGTTAAGGGTGTTGTACTAACCTCTTGACCTATGGAAAAGTATTATTTCCAATTCTGTTTAAGATCTCAGAGTTGTTAGGGATCTTACAAACCCTAACTTTTCGAGGATTGCATGCTACTGGTACAAATACCTGGGCCCTTTAGTAAGATAAGTTAAAAATTAAATACATAAAACAAGTCGATAAGCATGCATAAAATAGTCATGCATGTTTTCATGAAATGTTTTCAAATATGTTTTGCAAGTTTAATTTCCTACTTGCTAAGTGAAAGCTCATTTAAGTATGTTCATGTTGTAGGTAAAGGATCGGTTAGCAACATTTGATGGACAGTGGTAGCGGCAGACGCATGGTGGAGATGAAAATAGATACCACTTGCACAAATGTAAGTATATATTTTCGCATTTTAAGTTTACGAAATTTTATGCACTTTTAATTTACAAAATTTAGTGCATTTTTATTTTGCAAAATTATATACGTATTAATAAGTGAAAGTACATATGTATGGTTTAGAAACCAAGGTTGTCATCATACAACCTTAGTTTAAAAAAGTTTTAATGTCTTAGAATATTGCAACAGAAACTGCAACAGATATAAGGGAAATTCAAATAAGAAGTTATAGTGTTTAATTTTAGAAATGTTTTTAAAAGCTTATTTTAATTTTTAAAACAAGGATTTAAAAGAAATAGTTTTAAATAATTATTTTTATGTTTTAAAAGAAAATATTTTAATTTAGAAATGTTTTAAATTAGAAATGTTTCATAATTTAAATTAAGAAATGTAGCACAAAGAAAAGTTTTATGAAATTATTAATTTTACGTCTTAAGAAATCATTGTTATAATGGATTTAAAGAATTAAGTCTTTAAGAATTATTGTTATGTTAAAAGTAATAATTACTATTACATTATTATTATAAGTTAGTATTTCTTTTAAAGAAATATTTTTTGAAACAATTATTAAGATTTCTTTTTAGAAAAAACAAAAAATTATTCCACAATTTAAAAACTTTACAAGAAAGTATGTTTAAGACTAAGATTAAGTAGTTAAGTAATAGCCAAGTAGGTAAGGTCATTACACCGATGACGAGCAGTTAGAGAATGACGACAAGTCTGGTTCTTTCTTGTCCTTCATCGATGGTTATCACTTCTCTCGATCCAGCGATGCTGATGTGCAACCTGCTATTTTCTGATGAGGATTAATGCCGATTCAAAAATAGTTAAAAGCATATATGCTAAAAACAATTTTAAAAAATTTAGGCCCTACATCTCTCCGCCACTGCTTATCTCTCTCTTTAAAAAAGTTCAAAAAAAAATCTCATATTTGTGACCATAACTTTTAATATTACTACAACATTTCGTTTCTTTCTTTTCTTTTCGTGAGACTAACTAGTTCTCGGAAGCATTATACCATGCCGTGCCTAACGTAAATGCGGAATCAGACTTGTAATTAGTGGTTAATATCATTAACATGCTTACATGTTTTGTAATTCAATTAGGTTCTATATTTAGGTTCATTTCATGCATATGCTATGCTTGATACCAAATTTGCCACTAAATATAATATATGTCAAAATTTAGCATAAAAAATAGTATTACATTAGACAACAAATTTCTCTCAAATAAAATTTAACACTGCAATATGGATATGAGAGTAAATTTCTTCTCACATGTCAAAACTTAACACTACAATATGGATATGTTCTTAGGTGTTTGACCATATTTTTCTAGCTTAATTAACGCATGAGAGACTAAAGTGGTTATGTTTTTCACTACATTGGATATTTTTCACACTTGATTAACTTTTAAATATGTTTTCACCATAGAGACTATAGTCTAAAGCATCCATGTTTTTCACTACATCGAATATTTTTCATGCTTAATTAACTTTTAAATACGTTTTCACCATATTTTTCACGCTTAAAGAGACTAAAGTCTAAAGCGTCCATGTTTTTTACTACAATGGATATTTTTCACGCTTAATTAACTTTTAAATATGTTTTTCATCATATTTCACACTTAAAGAGACTAAAGTCTAAAGCGCCAATGTTTTTCACTACATTGGACATTTTTCACGCTTAATTGTCGTTTAAATATGTTTTTCACCATATTTTTCACTCTTAAAGAGACTAAAATCTAAAGCGTCTATGTTTTTCACTACATTGGATATTTTTCATGCTTTATTAACTTTTAAATATGTTTTTCACCATATTTTTTATGCTTAAAGAGAGTAAAGTTTAAAGCGTCCATGATTTTCACTATATTGGATATTTTTCAAGCTTAATTAACTTTTAAATATGTTTTCACCATATTTCACACCCTTAAAGAGACTAAAGTCTAAAACGTCCATGTTTTTCACTAGAATGGATATTTTTCATGCTTAATTAACTTTTAAATATGTTTTTCACCATATTTTTCACGCTTCAAGAGACTAAAGTCTAAAGCATCAATGTTTTTCACTACATTGGATATTTTTCACACTTAATTAACTTTTAAATATGTTTTCACCATATTTTTCACACTTAAAGAGACTAAAGTCCAAAGCGTCAATGTTTTTCACTACATTGGATATTTTTCACAATTAATTAATTTTTAAATATGTTTTTTAATCATATTTTTACGCTTAACGAGACTAAGGTCTAAAGCGTCTATGTTTTTCACTACATTGGAGTTTTTCACACTTAATTAACTTTTAAATATGTTTTTCACCATATTTTTACGCTTAAAGAGATTGTAAAGTTTAAAGCGGCTATGGTTTTCACTACATTAGATATATTTTACACTTAATTAACTTGTAAATTTGTTTTTCACCATATTTTTATGCTTAAAGAGACTATAAAGTCTAAAGAGGCCATGGTTTTCACTACATTGGATATTTTTCATGCTTAATTAACTTGGAAATATGTTTTTCACCATAATTTTTACGCTCAAAGAGACTGAAGCCTAAAGCGTCTACGTTTTTCACTACATTGGATTTTTTCACTCTTAATTAACTTTTAAATATGTTTTTCACCATATTTTTCACGCTTAAAGAGACTAAAGTCTAAAGCGTCCATGTTTTTCACTACATTGGATATTTTTCACACTTAATTAACTTTTAAATATGTTTTCACCATATTTTTCATGCTTAAAGAGACTAAAGTCGAAAGCGTCAATGTTTTGTTTTTCACTACATTGGATTTTTTCACGCTTAATTAACTTTTAAATATGTTTTTCACCATATTTGTACACTTATATAGACTATAATGTCTAAAGCGGCCATAGTTTTGACTACAATGGATATTTTTAACTCTTAATTAACTTGTAAATCTGTTTTTCACCATATTTTTACGCTTAAAGAGACTACAAAGTCTAAAGTGGCCATGGTTTTCACTGCATTGGATATTTTTAATTAACTTGTAAATATGTTTTTCACCATATTTTTACGCTTAAAGAGACTATAAAGTCTAAAGTGGGCATGGTTTTCACTACATTGGATTTTTTCATGCTTAATTAACTTGTAAATATGTTTTTCACAATATTTTTTACGCTCAAAGAGACCGAAGTCTAAAGCATCTACATTTTGCACTACATTGGATATTTTTCACGCTTAATTAACTTTTAAATATGTTTTTCACCATATTTTTCACGCTTAAAGAGACTAAAGTCTAAAGCGTCCATGTTTTTCACTACATTGGATATTTTTCACGCTTCATTAACTTTTAAATATGTTTTCACCATATTTTTCATGCTTAAAGAGACTAAAGTCGAAAGCGTCAATGTTTTGTTTTTCACTACATTGGATTTTTTCACGCTTAATTAACTTTTAAATATGTTTTTCACCATATTTGTACGCTTAAACAGACTATAATGTCTAAAGCGGCCATGGTTTTGACTACAATGGATATTTTTAACTCTTAATTAACTTGTAAATCTGTTTTTCACCATATTTTTACGCTTAAAGAGACTACAAAGTCTAAAGTGGCCATGGTTTTCACTGCATTGGATATTTTTAATTAACTTGTAAATATGTTTTTCACCATATTTTTACGCTTAAAGAGACTATAAAGTCTAAAGTGGGCATGGTTTTCACTACATTGGATTTTTTCATGCTTAATTAACTTGTAAATATGTTTTTCACAATATTTTTTACGCTCAAAGAGACCGAAGTCTAAAGCATCTACATTTTGCACTACATTGGATATTTTTCACGCTTAATTAACTTTTAAATATGTTTTTCACCATATTTTTCATGCTTAAAGAGACTCAAGTCTAAAGCGTCCATGTTTTTCACTACATTGGATATTTTCACGCTTCATTAACTCTTAAATATGATTTTTCATCATATTTTTCACGCTTAAAGAGACTAAAGTCACGTCCATGTTTTTCACGCTTGATTGAGATTATCGTTATATTTTGGATTGAGATTATCGTTAAAATTTGGATGCATACCCTCCTTAGGTCGTATACTCTAGACAAAGCACCAAGCCTGCATGCTCCTGATCAGTTCTTGCGCAGCTGGCTCTTATCTTGCAGATCTTAATTAATTCTTAATTTTGCTCCCCTTTTTTTGTGTGTTTGAAAATATCCAAAATAATCATTTTACCAATTTGCTGACTCCCTTATATATTAACTGGTATCATGCACGCTCTCAACGTGCGTCCAATGATTTCAGTAGCTATATATAATTTATAACTTTCTTTGCAAATAATTCAATAAATAATTAATTTACAGGAAACTTCTAAAATAGCTAGGAATTGCATTTTTCCTGTTACTGGTAGGAACTGTTGGATTAATTTCTCAATAGTATTATATGTGTGTCTTCTTTAAAAACTTACAACGTGCAACATAGAATCAGACATTAAAAAATTAATTTAAGGGCTAAAACAAAACTTCATATTGGTGTCAAAGTACAATTCATACCATAAATTTCCATATTTATGATTACTTTAGTGCTTCTTTGAATTATTTTACTGATATGAATAACTGAATATTATCAGAAAAATAAAAATAAAAGAAAAAAATAAACAAAAGAAATAAAAAGGTGCATATTATTATTAAAAAAAATGCATATATTATAGAAACAGTAAAAGAGGTTATTATGGTCCCTTCGGGGACATAAGATAAAAAGAGATTATTATATATGTAGATTACGCAATAAAGATAAGTGAGAAATGAGAGAGAAAAAGATGAATAAAAAATATAGAAAAAGGTCTTTATAAAATAAGACTTCATATTGGTGGTGGTAGAAGTTTTTGACAGTTGGATGTGATTGAAATCACATTATTACTATCTTTATTGTAAAAAAAAAAAAAAAAAAAGTATACTGAAGAGACAAAATAGATTTGAAGGTCAAAATACGTAAGTGTATTTTGTTTCAAGTCATTATCATAAAAATCTATAAGAAATTATAGAGCGCATGTTTCTATTTTCAAAATTTACTTTTTCTATCTAAAAGCTGACAAACATTACATCACTTGTCTTCTTTGAACTTTTCTTGTTGTCCGTCTTTGAACTTGGCAAAGAATGTTGTCAGATATTCTAATTTTTTTTGGCTACACTTACCGTAGGACAGACATATTTACCTACTAATAGGCACTGTTGGATTAAGTTTTCAACTGTCTAATCTAATTCACATTAATACTTTAACATGTGAATAGAGACCAAAAGTTCATATCCCTGAAGTTTAAACCCAATCTATCCTGAATGCTGGTTCGGATTGGATATTTGATTGAAATTGCTCCACATTAGTCCAAAACCATGAAACAAACGGGAGCAATGTCTTAATGGAATCTATTTAGATTAGCTCTTTAGAAGCCACTTTTATGGCTTCGTCTTTTAGAGCTAAAAGCTTTTTGATGGATTATCCAAAAAAATAACAAAAACAACTATTCAACACCGAAACCTGAAAATAACTATCCAATTGGAGTGTATATAGAACGCTGACGTAATAAAGAATGGTATCCTATAAAAATATATACTCTGCAGACGACAGCTTGAGGTGGCATTGACAGGGAACTGCCGGCGACAAGTGCTGAGGGGACGAAGAATGTGAAGTTGGCTAACCTTAGCCAAGCGAAACTTACACGTCAACGCTGTCAAATAATTTAACTTAAAATATTAGTTACATCAACCAAAATATAAATGATTTTAATTTGTTGGGTAAAGTTTCTCTATTCTAGAAGGCGGCTAAATTATTATCTATTGAACTCCCGAGGAAGATATTCCTTTTATGCTAAGCAGTGCATGTACATATATATATATATATATATATATATATATATTTGCTAATGATGCTATTATATTCATTTATGTATGTTTGATTAAGATAGGAAAGCAATATACGTAATATTCTATACAAGTTGGTATTGTCGTATGCACGTGAAAAGATTTTAGAAAGAGAAAATAGTCATTTGGCTTCGAAAAATTAAAAAAAAAAAACAAAAAGGAAAAAAAAAAAAACTGAGACGTTGATCATCAGATAAGTTCATTTTTGTTAGGCATGTTTTAATGACTACTACTTTCATATTATTTATTAGGGAAGAATCTAACGTACGATAGGAATAGACGATTGATCTTATCATCTTGGACATATTAATTTGACTAATGCTCTTCTTAACGACAGGTTCGCACAAACAAACGTTGTGCCAAGCTCGTAGACCCAACAAATTTTTTATAGTTTAGGCCAACAACCAAAAACGCACTATTAATCTGTTTGAGTACAAAAACTCAATAAAAGCATTGTTAAAAGGAAAGAAGTTTTCACAATTGCTACAAAACCTATATAGCAATTATTGAGGAATATATAATACCAAATAATGGGTAGCATTGCTGAAAGATGGAGGGTTTTGAGTGGTGAGAATGACTGGGATGGCCTATTAGACCATCCTCTGGACAATGATTTCCGCCGCTACATCATTCTATACGGTGAAAGAAATGAAGCTCTCGGCGATGCCTTCATCACGGAGGAGAAATCGAGCAACTACGGCCGATCCCGATATGCAAAGAGTGATTTCTTCTCCAAGGTGGGGTTAGAGAATGGGAATCCATACAAATATGAGGTCACCAACTTCATTTACGCGGCGTTAGAGATAAAGTGGTCATTGTCTAAATGGAAGGTTATCGAGCAGTCGAACTTGATGGCCTATGTAGCTGTGGCCACGGACGAAGGCAAGGCTGTATTAGGGAGGAGGGACATTCTTGTCGTTTGGAGAGGTACTATGTTGGACCCAGAATGGATTAAGGATTTAGATTCGACTTTAGTGTCGGCGTCGAAGATACTTGGAGATGCCAATAATCCCATGGTGCACAATGGTTGGTATTCCTTGTACACCGATACAAATCCAAACTCTCCTCTCACTGTCACCAGTGCTAGGGACCAGGTAATTTCTGAACTCTTTGTTATAAACTAGTTGAAAACCAAGCGTTTTATAATAAACTAGTTGAACCTCGCGCTTTATTATAAACTAGTTGAAAACCACGCGCTCTATGTTTTAAGCATGTTAACAAAAAGATTAAAAAAAAAAAAAAAGTTCTGGAGGAAAAAAAAGAAAGAAAACTTTTCAGGAGTATATAAGAGAAAAAAGTTGCAAAAAGAAAAATAAAAGATGCTTTGCAAAAAACATAATAAAATGTTTTGAGTTTCAAGCATCCTATAAGCACAATGTAAAGCTCATTTTCTCTTTATATTTATTATTGGAGATATATTGTATGCATGAAATAATTAATCAAGAGCTTCTCCCACTACAAACAATTAGACTTTTTTAGTCACAATAATTTTTAGCAAAATTTTAGTCACAACATTTTTTTTTGACTAATTTATATTTAGTTATAACTTTTAGTTTAATTTTTGTTGTGACTACAACTTTTAGCCACGTAGTTTTTTGTCACGGATGTTTTCATGACTAAAAACCTCATGGCTAAAAATTTTAGTTACAATAAAAATTGAACTAAAAGTTGTGACTAAATGCATGTTATTATGACTTAAAGTTTTGCTAAAAATTGTTATGATTAAAAGTCTAGTTTTTTATAGTGTCCCTTTCTCACTATACACCCACAAAGGGAGTACTTGGATCATTGCTTCAAACTGCGACTTTAAAGTGAAAATATTATATTAATTAAAAATTTATAAGAAAATATTGTAATAAAATCAATTAAAATTAGAATTTTGCCGATTTCAACTGGTGAACCAATCAAATAAGATATGAAAAAAAAATATTCGACAAAATATACTTTGAAACCAAGCCAGATTACATTAAGTTCATATTGAATTAAAAAATTCTAATAATAAAACAAAATTATATGAGACTTTGGCGGTTCATAATTGTGCCGTGATACAAGGTGATATGTTTGAGTATTCATAAATTTCCATCTTAGAATCCCTTTATTTAATTGCTAGATTTGGCCCCTTAAGATCGATGTACATGCAAAATCATGCATATTCAAACAAGTAGTCTATATTTTTCTATTGTTGGGTTTGTCATTTTGGTTGGGTTCAAAACTTCATTATTTTTGTTTTTTAATCATTTTAATAAATTAGAGTGGGGTTTGTTTGAGGTATTTGATGGTGTCAATCTAATTGTCATGTACGGAATCTTTCTGCTTAGTTCCTATCTCCCCGTTTATATTGAAGAAAAACAAATATGTATTTCAAATTACATTTGAGCCATGGGCCGAGCGAAACAAGGAATTTTCACTTGGCGTGTGTAAGTTTGCTAAAACATTGTTCTACTAAAAATATATTTAGTAAATGATAAATATGAGTTGTCCATACTCAACTTAATGCTTATTATAAATTTCACTGATCAACACTAATGATTTCTCAATTGCAAATTTAGAATGTTATCATGTAAGACTGAATGATCCCTTTTATCTAATAACCTATCCATCGTAAACTAAATATGTATAAACTTGTGATTTGTTAAGACTTAGCCAAAGGGTCAATAATCGTAATGCAATAGAAGATCATTACCATTAGTTTCTAAATTTTGAGCATTGTATCCCTTTCATCCATAAATTTTATACTTTCAATTTTAAAAATCTATTTTGTTATTATTTTTTTTACGGTTTTTCCCTTGACATAAAAAATGATAAAGGATTTTTGAAATTGTACAAGAATAGTTACATCCCAACCGTATAATAATGGAAATAAAAATTAAAAAGAAAGCATTAAATGCAAAATATATTCTATAATACTTCATTATTGTTAAAAGCTCTTTGAAAAGTTGCACCTAACTCTTTCTGAAGTTCAATTACTATGTGATTGGATCATGATTATTTTTGAAGTATTTGTCAATTTTAATGTCAGGGACTTAAATTATTATAAAATTAATGTTTAGGGAATAATTAATCAAAAGTTCAAGGATTTAAATAACACAATGCCCATAGTTGATGTACTAAAAGTACTAATAGGCAATATATATACCTAAAATAAAATACAGCTCTATATCTACTTATGATAATGAGACCCCTTAACTTGCATGACGATTAATTTATCTTTCAAACCTAAAATATACCCCAGATTGTGGCTGAGATCAAAAAACAAGTGGCTGCATACAAGGGCGAGGAATTGAGTATAACTTTTGTTGGCCACAGCATGGGAGCCGCAATAGCAACACTGAATGCAACAGACATTGTTTTCAATGGATTCAACAAGGTCCCAGATCAGCCAGAGAAGGTTATTCCCGTCACAGCCTTCTGCCTTGCCTGTCCTCGGACCGGAGACTCCGGCTTCTCAAAGGTCTTTGCCGGACTCACCTCCAATCTTCATGTCCTCCGCATCAATAATGCCGCTGACATTGTGCCCAAATATCCTTTTCTTTTCTATTCTGACGTGGGAAAAGAACTGGTTATTGACTCTCAGACTTCACCATTTTTGAAGAATGGTTTCTTCATTGTACATCAATCGGAGGTTCACTTGCACACAGTTGCAGGGTACCAAGGAAAGGATAATGAATTCGACTTAGTGGTTCCTCGCGATATAGCACTCTTGAACAAATATCGTGATTATCTGAAAGATGAATATCGTGTAGTTGCAAACTGGTGGACCGAAAAGAACAAGTCTATGGTTCAAAATGAAGATGGCACTTGGGAGTTGAAGGATAGTGAGGAGTAATAATAAACGATCTCTAAATAATTTCGAGTGTGAGAAGAATAATTAGTAAATAAGTTAGCAATTATTGCTTACCAAATGAAGAATATGAATGTTCTGCAATAAGGATGATAATAGTTCCAAGGAGGAGTTGTCTAATGTACTTCACTGTGCAGCTTGTTACAACATAATCAATAAAATCCAATTCGTTACAACGTAATCAATTGTTAAACCTAGCTTCAATGAAACTCAAAACAAAAGTCCTCCTCATTCATCAACATTACTTTAAAATAATTTAACCTTCACAACTTCGGCAGCATTGTATTACATCACTTATTCGTAAAATTAAGTTAGAACAACAAATAAGATAAGTTGATTACCAAACAAAGATTTGCATAACTACTTATAATTAGTAATAGGCGTGCACATATCAATAAAAATTATCAATAAAAATGTTGGAGTCAGATTTGGAAAGGCACAAATCACCTAAGGTCTAGTAAGTGCGTGGCCTTAAGTTATATGGTGAGCCAAGCTAGCCCAACTAAGTAATGCTCATCATGCTCGATCCGCATTAGATGACCGATTAAACAAGGCATCTGTTGTGTGTTTGATATGCTCATCGTTTATAATCCAGATTGGATTATATTCAACAAGAGGTGAACTATAGGATCATTGTAGCTGATTTGCTTGCCATGATATGAAGTGATCCATTCGGAGTCAGGAACTGCCTAACGGAAGTATAAATCTACTAAGTCACTTGGTTATTCTGGATGAAGTGGTTTAAAATTCGTGTCTAATAGACACTCAACACATGTCCCACTCTACCAGGCACTACTCAAAACCATTTCCGTTGAGAAGAACCCACTTTCCCTTATGAGGCCTTTATAAATAGGTCAAGGGTGTTTTTTTAGGCAGATATATTCATTCTAGATTTTACCATCAAACTCTTGCAAATATTTTGCTTCTCTCTTCATCTCTTAGACTCTAATTCTTCTCTACTTATACATGTATTATTTTGAGGGCTACTGTAACTTGTAAAGGCTTGTTTAATAGTAAAGAATAAACTCTTCAACAGTAAACGTAGCTCAACATTTGATTGAACTAATATAAATCTTGTGTGGTAGCCTTTATTTTAACGCCATTTATATTTTTACGCTTATTATCACCCTTTTTGGTTCTTGATTACAAGATTAACCTAATTTTTGAGTATGCTGGGACCAAATAATGGTGATCAAAGGGCCCAATCAATTTAAATTATTCTTAAATTATGTATTAATATGGTTTGATTTAATTGTACATCCAACGCCTATCTATAAAAAGTAACTATTTATACCATATAAAACAATTACATGATTCAGATTTGCAGATTCCACGAATTAAGAACACATGTATAATTACAAATTAATTCAGAACTTTCTATTTAAGATTTGTTAATCCATTACTAATCCAAAATCCTTCCAATCAATTCTGGTAAATTGGTTTGTGATTGGACGAACTCATGAACCTGAAAACATTATCAACCAGCGAAAAAAGAAGGTGTTATAAAGGGGCTTCAAAAGAACTCTTGAAAAAGGATTCTGTGAATACCCTAAGTGCAATTACTAAAATATCTTTTTTACATAATTACATAATTATTGAGTTATAATATGTGAACTTATCAATGGTGTATAAGAAAATTTGACGTTCCCTTCCTTCAATCAGGAATTAATATCAATGGGGTATAAAAATTGACATTTCATTCCCTAATTCTTTATATTGGTTGGGTGCAGCTAAATTTCCTTTATTGATTTTATGAGTAACACGTGATCAGATGAGAACTATACTACGTTATAACACCTGATAAAATGAGAATAAAAAATTCACCGGTACTACTTTTCTCTTTCCCTTTTATGTGAAGTAAACGATACCCTAAAAATTAAAAAACAAAAAATTAGCATTGACCATTGCATAAGTAAATTTAAATACATAACACATTTGTTGAGAGTATTACTTTTATAATAGAGTCTCTATGGGGTCTACACCTCACTATGATAAATCAGCTTTTGGCTTTATCAAAGCGAAAAATATTTAGAGGCACTATTGGTGTTAAACACCGTCACTAATAAGATATGGGCCCCACCTGTAGGTCTACACTATAGGACCCACTTTCCCTTAGTCAGTGACGGATTGAGGATTTCTTTTTAGTGGGGGCACATGAATTACATGTTATGCCACACTTTTAAAAAATATGTATATTCATATCACGTTTAAAAAAAAAAGTTATGTCATATTACTACTTATGTTACTTATAAAAATAACTAGTGTGAATATTTTAAATCTTGTTTTTTTTTTTAACTAATGTAAATGGATAAATTCTAACACTATTTCATCACTCTCTTTTGTCTTTTCTCTCTTTTGTCAAAATATTTTAGAGTCATAAGTTTCAAACATTAATTTCATTTATAAAAAGTGTTTCAAAATACAAAATTTATAAAAGTTCCCTGAGAGTACTATATACGAATGTTAGAATTAAAAAAATACAAATTTCCAATATGACTAATCTTAATTAACTAACATATCATAAAAAAAGAAAATTGAATAAATTATTACAATTTTCCTTGATGGACTTTACACGTTTTGATTTTGCCTTGCTATTTTTCGTTTTTTTAGAAAAAATTGTGAATCCAATTTTCTTTTCAAGTAACTCTATACTAATACAAAACTAATATGAATGGTTTCATAATATGAGAAAAGGACTTGTATAAAAAGTAAACAGATTTATTTACTGTGTACAAACAGTATGAAATTAACCAAGGAAATTATGTTGTGAGCTTGACAAATTAAGGGTCTATTTAGTATAGCTTCTGCTTGTACTTTTAGTCAGTAGAAAAAGAAAAGCAAAAACTGTAGCTTTTCAGTAAGTGATTAGAACAATATTTTGAAAGGGATTCAATGGACCCAAATGGTTTCAATTATTTTTAAAAGTTACAAAAAATTTTATATTTAAGCTTATAATATATTATTAATACTCTGGAACAAGTTTCAAGTGTATTTTTAATGTGTTTGGAGTCAACTTAGAATGCCGTAGTGCTCATATTGAAGGACGCATCGCTAGAATGTGCAAATTGCATGGAAAAAAGCAGTGAACCTAGTGCCAAGGCGCCGAGGCACCGGGCTGCCCAGGCGTTGGCACCACGGTGCCTATTCGAGGGAAACAAAATTTTTGCTATTTGCTATTCACGGCGCCACGGCACCAGAAAGCTAGCACCATGACACTCTCCCAAGCTGATGTGCAATGATTTTTTGTATCTTTTGAGTTCCAAATTGGTGTATTCATTAGTTGTATACTTTTATACAAACCTGAACATGTATTAGCAACGAACACATCCATTGTAATAGATGTACAGATACATGAATAGATACCTTTACTAATGAAGAGATACTTTTACATATGAAGAGGTACCTTTAGGTAAAGGTTGTATGGATTGATTTCTTGCTTCCATTCATCAAATGACATCCTATCTTTTTATAAATGCTAAAATTATTATAGAATTCAAATCTTGTTCTAAAACACCATATTATTGCTAAACATAGTGTTTCAGTGTTTTTTGTATCTTAAAGATAATTTGCTACAAACTCTTTAGCAAACTTGAATAAGTGAGGGCAAATAAAACATTCAAAGAAAGTGTTTTATACATGCCTTAAACACGTTCTATTTGTAGAAATTCTTAGCCTCTTTTCTCTCTACTCTCACAAAATTCACCAACAGCCTTCCCACTTATTTGCCACAAGGCTTTCGAGAGGACTCATAGGTTCGTGGGGTGGACGGCGCTCGCCCTCCTATAGGCCTTCAACATCCTCACAACCTCCTGCGATTCGAGAACCAAATCTCACAACACACAAAACCTCATCCCTTTTTTGATTAGACAATAAGGATTCTGGCTCACTGTTATCATCACTCTAGTAATTATCATACCTTGGACAACTGTAAGACGCGTACCGGTTAAAATCACTTCGCCTTCAGGACACGCCTCGACAATCAAGTTTAAGGGAGGAGTGAGGGCCGGCTTGTTGGGAAGAATTAGCCCGTCACCGCTCTCCGAATGGCACGCCTTTGGCATAATTTCTGATGGCAAGAAAGAGCACGTGATGCTGGCTGGAGCTGCGGGAGACTTCACTAGGTCATTGGTTTTGAACCCACCGAGCCACTTGTGGGTTTGGCGAGTCCATTTCGCAGGATTGCCTTATCTAGTGAACATGTACAAGACAGTTTTATTGGTCGCTACGGGTGCCCCGGAATCTGTGTTCCTATCGTTTCTGTTGCGGCGGAGTTTGGTGGAGGTGTGTCTGCTTTGGGTGGCTAAAGGAATTGAGCAAAATTTCGGGAAGGAGATCAAAGAGATGGTGAGCGTCGAAGCAGAGAGAGCGCGGCAAGCGGAGGTGGTGATCGTGACAAGCAATCTGGAAGGCAGCAGGGACGTGGTTAACGCATGCAAGGCAGCTGGAACTGCTGCCTTTGGCCCCGCATGGGTCTCTTAATTATACTCATGGTCTTGTATGCCATTTGGATCCACTTATGTTTCTCTGTTAGTTGAGCAAAAGCTTGCATATATGGTGAGACACTAGGAAAACGTCTCACCAGAAAAACTTAGATATATTTGTCCGCTTATTATGGCCATATATAACCGAGTGCTATTACGTATGAGTACACCCTTGTTGTCTGGTAGGCCTGTTGATTTTTCTTGTAAGGTACATAAAAAGTTGCCAATTTGGTTGGGGTTAATTAGCATCAACTATCTGTACGAATATAGATGTATTTCTCTGGAGGGGGGCTTTGCATTTTATATTCCTTGACGTAAGGAGATTAATGTTACAAATTTGTATATCAGTTATTTTATATATTTTATTTTATTTTCGATATTATTGTTTTCGTTTTATTTATTAATAATTTTTATTTTGTTTTGAATTGATCAAAATGTTCAAATCAAGATTTTTAAAAAGTGAGAGAGTTATTCCTAAGTATTAGATAAACGTGCGAGTATATAATGGCTTCGAAGTTGGTTAATTTTTTTATTTTAATTTGTAACTATCGTGTACTCTTTTTTAAGTACTATGGTATTTTATGCATGTTATATACGTGCATATTAAGCATGTTAAAAAAAATGGTAAGAATTGAGGAAAAAAAAAGTTAAAGAACTGAAAAAGAAAAAAAAGATTTCGAAAGAAAAAAAGGAAAACAAAAGTTTCAGAAGAAAAGAGAAAAAAAAAGTTTCAGGAAAAAGAGAAAAAAATGTTTTGAAAAAAAAGGCCAAAATGTTTTGGGTTTCGAACACGCTGAGAACACCACGCGAAACTCATTCTCTTTATATATATATATATATATATGTAAATATATATATATATATATATTGAGTTTTTTGTTTTGAGAGAACGTAAATTGAGGTTTTAGTTTTGAAAAAGTCTAATTACTTTGAAGGTAAAACTTTTCTCGAACCAACCTAACAATGTAACATGTGAGAGTTGAAACAATGTGGTTAGAACCACATGCGATAACATGTAACCTCTTTCTTTATTGGTGATTCAAAAGCATATAACTGGCCTTATTTAGAGGAAATCTCTTGCACATTATTTACACTTTTACAACAATTTATCTTTTTTTTTTTTTAATCAGCTTATAGGTAGAAGAAGACATCGATTTACATCACTAGTGTAGAGTATATATTGTATATAATATTACCATGCGATAGAGACAATAACTATGTGAAATTTTAAATTTATTATCCAACTAGTCGAATTAAACTTGTTAACAAAAAAGGGAGTAAAATTTGAGGAGGAAAGATAAATATTATGAAAATAAGACACGTGTGAGAAAAACAAATATGTATAACAAAAAAGTAAAAGAATAGGAAAGAAAATGTGAGAAAAAAAAACCTAAAAAGTAAAAAAAAAAAAAAAAGTTTTAGCATTTTAAGCACACTGTGAGCGCTTGCCAAAATCCATCCCTTTATATTATTGTTAAAGATTAATTTAGTCCAAGACTAAAAGTATAAAAAAAAAAAATTCAAAGTTTAGGAACAATGGAGTAATATTTTTCTAAGAAATAAAAAGTTCACAGCCTAAAATGACATAATACTTAAAGCTCTTGGCTAGTAGTGTTGATAACTGTAATTAAATTTATCTACTCTCTTTATAATACATAATTTTTTATAATTATATTTATGTATATAGTGAAGCAAATAACCCTAAAGCTTTTTCCTCTCATTTCATTCATTTGAATGTGAGGAAACCATAAACAATCAAGGTTGTAACTTTTCTTCTTCAACTTAATAATGTTAGGATTGGTGCCCTATAAGCATTGACATTGTACATAGTGTTAATAAATAAATAAAGTGACATTTATAATTGTTTTGGTTGCTTATGCATATTATGAATACTTTAAAAAACACCAAGAAAATTTCATGATTATTTATGTGACTATGAATTAAGCATATAAGTGTTATATGCTTAGGGTAAAATTTATAGATAATAATCTAAATGTCCATAATAATTAATTAAAATTAGAGATCTTTAATTAAATATTACAAATATGGTCCAATCTTATTTAGAATGAAATAATCTTATCTGGGCTATTAATGTAGAGACATTGGATTGGAAGTACTTTATATAATGAGATTATATAGGACTGGACCAGATAAATTATGAATCTCTAATAATCATCCCTTACAAATAGAGTATTCAAATTTATTTGATAGTCTTAATCCTGAGTATTTATTAGACTCCTATTTATGACATTATGTTTTTTGAGTTACATAGTAAGATTTATCTAAACACAGATCATAACTTAACATCTTAGAAACATAATGTAATAAATAGCTAAGAATAATATTATACAGATATGGAATCCATTCCTTCCTTTTAGAAATTAGAAAAATGACTCTCTTGAGTGATGATTAGAAGTTTGAACAGTAGAGCATTCATTCATAATAAGATTACGGATTAACTACTCATTAGAGAATTATTGGAACTCAAGAATAAAGATGTCATAAGAGAGGTAAACAAAAATTAAACCTAACTCTTATCATGAACTATTTATGGAGGGCTGACTTATATGTAATAATTATATGAATAGACTACTCGTTAATTTTCTTTGAGTAATTTCACTATAATCTCAAGAGTTCAGTTTCAGGTTTTTAGGAGAGTAACACTGAAATTAATAAATTTGGTGCATTAATTAAAGAGTTCAATTGATTGTCAAATTTATTAAAGCTTGAGTTATAGGTCCTGTCCCCAATGCCACCTCTATAATGCTATATTGGATTTAATATATAGAATGAATTATATATATTTAATTTAGAATTATTGAATTCTGAATTAATTATTTCGCGCTTAAGATATTAATGTGACAGAGAGAAATATTCTCTGTGACACATAATGTAATGTGAAAAATGTTATCACATCTAACTAAGCATTAGTTAATTAATTAATTGGTTATATTTAATTAATGAGATTAATTAAATATGTTTTTAAATTAATTAATTAATAATATTTGAATAAAATATTATTTAAATATAATTTTAATTTTGTGTGTGACACATGTGTGAAGGGACCATATTTTATCTTTTTCAACTTGGACACAAAATTAAGTAATTAATTGATTAATTTAAAATTGATTTTAAATAAATATGATTTATTTTTTTAATTTTAATTTAAATATATGTAAAATTTATATATATATTATACCTAAATCACGTTATATATATATATATATATATATATATATATATATATATTATATCATAGAATCACGTTTACGTGATTCACGTGATCCTCGCCCTTTTTTTAACGTATATATTATATATATATAATATTTAAAAAATCCAACCTACCTGATTCATTTTTTTAAAAAAAAAAAAGAAAGAAGGATAAGAAACGTGGAATATATCCCTTTCTCATATATTTGATATAGTGGTTATTTGATTCAACCACTAAAAAGTTTTGTGGGTGGCTATTTTATTTAAAATAAATTAAAATTAATTAACTGTTCAGATATAAAAAGGTAGAGGTAACAGTTATCTCATTAATCAATCAATCTCTCTCACCTAACTTTTACAGAATACTTAGAGGAGAAAATTGAGCGTTCTTTCTCTAAAAAAAGGGTCTGTTATCTTATGTGTTGAGTATATAGCAGATCGAGATCCAAAAAAGTGAGGTTGATTTATTCTTGCAGTTTGACGCCTACCTGTCTTTTCACTAGTTTAAAGGCTTTGCTTGGAACATCATGGTGTCAAAGGAAAAAGCTATAATAGATCTTTAAAAGGTTGATAAAAATTCTCAAAACTTTATATATTAATTAGCTATTTTTGATTAATTAAAATTTTTATTTATCAACGATCCCTTCCTTCTACTGATTTTCATATTTAATTCCTACAGATAAAAGGATCGTCCTTCAATGGCACAAGCACTGAAGGATTTTTCTCTCGGATCCCTCACCTTCCTCGTTATCCGCTTTTGCTCGCAAAGAAAGTTTCCCACTGCCATTAGGTGAGGAATCGAATGGCAGCTGGTGCGGCGTGTAAAGGATGAATGTCAGTCCTTTGTTTTAGAGGAAGAAATGCAGAAAATGGAAGGGACTCGAAAACCCCGAGAATCCATGTTGTTCGAGATGAAATATGTAGTTCAAAGCTCACAGGATAATCATTTGTCCTCATTGCAACTTGAGATCAAGAAACTGCGGGAGGATATAAGGATGATGCACAATGACTTGATGTAACTATGCTTTTGTGCCAGTTGTAAATTTGAGGTTTTTTCAAGTGATTGATGTTCAGGAACTTCTATGTTATGTGTCAATCTGTGTCTTCATTTCTGATTTGCTCCAATTTTTAGCTGTCTTTTTGGGTGAATTAGTGAAATATCTCTTTCAAAGAGTTGAATCTAAAAAAAAAGTAATAATTTTTACGGCATTTTTTACCCCCTTAATGAGTTCATTCTGACTGTCTCCGACGTCTGAAGCGTGCCTGCATAAGAGATCATCATGAACGATCAAGCTCCCACAGAGTTTCGGCGCAAATTGAGTATTTGTGTATGCATAGATTAATCAATAAAGCAAACATTCAATTAAAAAATCATTCAGTTTAATCTAATTTAAAACTAATTAAAATTAGTTTTTTTAATTGCATAAAAAGATAAATATTAAAAAAAAAATACAAACCATTTAGTGAAGAAAATTTTCCGTCACTGTTCTTTATAAAAAAAACAACAAAAACTTCGGATTTCAAAGTGCAACTGTTTTTTAAGCCTTTGTTTAATACATGATCTATATTTTTGTTAAATTGGGAAATTGTTATTCTTCGAAATGCTGTATGATTGATTAATTTGTGGTACACTATGCTTAATCCGTGTCCATCAATAATTCAATTGTCTATCAGTGATAGATCATTGTTATATTAGTAATTGTCCATTAAAATCTAATAAAAAGAAGGTTATTTTAACTGGAAAAAAAAAAGTCTGCTATTCATTAAAAGGAATGGCTAAAATTAGTCATCCACCCATTTTTTCCCGAACAAAAGAAAGTAGCATTTTTAAAACAAGTGATCCACGCTAAGGTCGTAATGTATTTTTTGATGTTTAGTGAAGACATTGCATCACTAAAGCAACAAAACTTTTACGCCGTTCTTAAAAAATTTTAGCTTATATATTTTAGCAATGACATTATATACTGACGTTACATCAACGATTAAGTGTTTGCACTAAAAATGCTTGGTCTTGTAACCATTTTCATAATAATTTGAATAATCTGTCTACCACTTAATCTCTTTGCCAAAAGATATTCAAATCCATCTTCTTCTTCTTCTTCTTCTTTTTTTTGTGTGTTATCCGCAGATCTACTAAATACATAAATTACCATGATGCGTTGGATCATTGTAAGTTAGATTACTCGTTATTTACAGACACCAAAAAAAAAAAAAAAAGTTCTTCATCAAACCAAGAAAAGAACAACAAAGAAGTTGATAAATGCTCAAAAATGAAAATTAACACTAGTGCAATGACAATGTCAAGAGGCTCTTTGACATCCACAAGCATAAAATCAAATGGCAATTAGCTAAACAATTAACTTTTGTGAGAAACAATATGACAATCTTAGTGCATCCTTTAGGGGAGAGGATGTGAGAGGAGGAGTTGTAAAAGGACAATGGACCAAACCCATTGCAATAATACGATAAGCAGCTTCTGTCAAGTGAATTCCGACCCAGTTTGCATAAGAGGATGGATCTTGGCACACTGTGGTTCCACTGTGTCCACAGCTTGCAGACCTATTTAAGTTGTAAGGTCCGCCCCCTCCGCAGCAAACCTTGAATAGAGTCTCCTCGTGAAATCCTCTGTGAGAGATACAGCACGTAGATGGATCGAAAGAGTTGGAAAAAAGAGAAATTAGTAGAAACACAATTAAGTTTGAAAAAAAAACCAAAAGAAGAAAAAAATAGATCTACAATAAAAAAATATATATATGTTAATGCTCAATCTATAATTGTTTTGCTTCTTCCTCGCACAATAAGTTTTTTAGATCTTCTTTTAGGGGTTATTCAACTTTTTATACCATATCTTTTATGTTTATTCAAAACATATACCTCTTCTTTTAAATCTTATCAAATATATACCTTCAAATTATATTTAGTACATAAAATATACCTATATTTGACCAACATTAAATTTTGGCCTACAACCCGTGTCGCCGTGCTCACCCCTTGGCCTAGATCAGATGAAGTATAAAACATTTGGAAAGGTAAAAAAAACACCCATGTCATATCAAAGAGAAAAAAAAAACAATTGATTTGTTATTGTTGGAAGTTGCTACACAATATATACCCGCCACAATCAGTTAATCAAAACGTAAAAGACCCAAATCCAATACTCAAATGCCCATATCCATGAGTGCCAGTGTGGCATCTAGTCCTTGCTAGTATAATCCCAAGATTCAAGAAGATCCGAAAAAGAGGCTGCATTTAAAGCTATAACAACAAGGATAAAGAGCTTTTATATATGCCAATCCCAGCCCAAGAATGAAGATGCAAAAGGAAAAAACATCCACCCCAGAAACAGCCACCCGGTGTCGACAAAATCACGAGTGACTTTAATGACCCTCCTCGCCCAAACACATGACCACCACCACCGCGCCTCAGCCAGCTCGTAACAACACTGCTCCTCACAGCCCAGATACATGACAAAGACACTCTCTTCCTGCATATGATCTCGCCACCGAAGCCCCCACCCAGACCCCTTCCTCCCAAACATATCCCTCACCCCCGGATTTTGCTACCGTGGCGTGTATTTTATCTCCCAAGATCTTCACGCAACCTCCCCAACGCATCACTAATGTTTTGTTTTCCTCACGTAAAAATCACATAATCTTTTTCATTATTTTCTTCATGTTGTTCTTTTCCTTGAGGGTATTTTGGACATTCTAAGTCAAAGTCGAGTTTTAATCAGAAAGAGTTATAAATTTAGCTTGTCCATTTAGTGTAATTTGAAGGTAAGTTTGATGAAATCAAAAACCAAAAATACACTTTTTGAATACTCATAAAACATAGGATATGAAAATGCAGATAACGCTTTTTAAACAATTTGTTCTGTTTATAAACCTCATGAGTTTTCATACTACATTTTTTTCCAAACAAGAATAATTGAACAATAAAGAAATCAAAATTGTATATTTTAAATATCTCATGATAGCTAAAACATCTTAAACTAAATATTAGGGGTGTTCATCTATTGATTTTCATTAGTTTTCGACCGACAACGGTTGATTTAAGAAAAATGAATTAAGAGCCAATTGATTAGATAGAAAGTTGGTAGATTTTCGACCGACAACAGTTGATTTTGTAACGGTCGGTTTTCAACTAGACTAACCAACAAGGATACTAAAAGTAATCCAGCATTTGAAGAGCAATATCATGATCTTTGTTTAATCCAAATTTAATGTGTTAGAGAAGTTTAAAACCTCATTATGAGATCAATAATATATAAATTAAAAAATCTAACAAATACTCATTTAAATTCAAAAGTTTTACTTTTTATTCATATATTAATGTATCTTTAATAAGGGTTTCATATATTAACAAACCGGCCAACCGACCTAAAAAAAACTCTTCCGATAACCGACAGTTAACTTTGTAGGCCGTCGATTTCTGACCGATCGACTCAGTTAGCTTTTCGCTTTTTGAACCGACTTGTTTGGTTTTTTTAGTCAGTTTTTAATTTTCGGTTTTTTGAACAACCTTACTAAATGTAAGGGGTCAATGTGGAACAAATGCTCATCATCAAGAACCAATAATGTAAATAAGCTTTTATTTGATACTAAAAATTGTTAGAGGAGATCCTTTCCACCCAAAATAACAACAACAAGAAGAAGCTCTATTGTTATATCATCTTCAGTATATATGTTAATACTAATGATATATTTGTCATTAAAAAGTATGAAAATAGTATATTTAATATGCTATTGTATTTTATACTTTAATACATAATGCTATTTCATATGTCATGTATACCTTTTATCATAATTATTAATTTTATAAAAGTAAACTTTCAATAATAAACTAATTTAGTGAAAATGTTGTAATATTAAAAAATAATATATTAACTAGTAAGAATCAAATGCTAAATTTTGCTACTAAATTTAGCGTATAGCAATTTTAATATTAAAAATGACATTATATTATAGAGTGTTTTTTACTCTTAAATACTAAAATTTAGCATTAGCACATCAATATAGCATTGTACTAGAGATGTAGTTATGATAAGGAATGCATTTTGACGTTATTGGTAAATCCTGTTATTCTCAGTTTTCACTGTTGGCTCACTTAAACTGATCTACAGCTCTCCACGTTCAAAATTTAAAATGTGCAATGCAGAACTATTTTCTCATTAATCAGAACATCAAAAAACTAGTCCAACGGTAAATTAATAAAAAAGGGGACCCATCTTCCTACCATATAAGTTTTGCCTAATAAAAATACAAGAGTTCAGAGATAAGATCTTTGTGGATGGGTGGTCATGACTATCCCGTATGTCCCATTGGGGATACCCAATCCTCCACTATCAATCGCATTGATTGTTGTAACTGGCCCACTACATCATTAGATCCTTGGTTCGTTTCTCCGAAACATAAAGAAAAATTTCAACCATGAATGTTACCTCAAAAAAGGAACTTACGCGCCAGTGCGCTATAATAATAATAATAAGAATTAAAAGTTGAGTTGTTAATTGTATAAAAGTTGACTGACCATATTGAATTATGAGTATAATAATTAAATAGGATTATGAGTATAACAATGTCACATCAGTCCTTGAATTTTTAACTTGATAAATTACGTCTTGAATTTTGATTTTTAGGCAATTTTAATCCTTAATATTAGAATTGACGACTGAGTTTTGAAACTTCTCAAAGATAATTACATCCCAGTAGCATAAAATAAATATCTATAGTAACATGAAATTACGGTTCTGATTACATAATTAACTTTTCATGCTATGATATGATAAGTATTTACAATGATGGCCTTAGTTATTGCTTAAACTACCATGGGGACCAAAGCTTCAACTTGCTGCATGGTTCCGCCGGAAAAGAAGGCGCAGTTGTAATTATTTCCACCAATCTCTCTAGCGAGAAAGAGGGAGTTCTATAAGTAGCTGTCACAATCTGAGGTGAAATTATATATAGAGAGTTAAAGAAAGTCAAATTGGGACTTCTGTGTGGTCCAAATAACTTAATTGTGTGGTGCTGCAAAGGAAAGACTTAAACCGACGGAACCAGTCAAGCTGGACGCTCAACGAATTGTTTGTCCACGAAATGGATTCGATTTTCCATGGATAAAAAAATTGCCGGTCAAGTGCAATAGCTCCGGCAACGGCAAAATTTACTCCGTGCTTGAAGTTTCGGCCGGCTTCACTGAGTGCCATGTAGGGTGGCAAATAGGGCAGCCCAAATGTTGAAGCTTGAAAAGATTAACAATATTGATCATGATCAATATTTTTATACATACAAGTATTAGTACTGTAGCATAATTTCTTATTTTTATGTATAAGGAAGCAATAGTGTTTTTTACAAAAAGGTCGCGTCAAGTACCAAGAAAATCAACCACTAGACGTCCACCGGAGCATCATATTGTCCGGTCGGATGTCGGAAGAAGGTCATCGCATAGGGAAGCTTGCCTCTAACTGGGAACGCGATGGCACCAGAACGAAGGAAATTTCCTGTGTCGCTAATAGAGTCGCTAAAGTTGAAAATCGCATCATATTTTTTTGAAAGTAGTACTACTTGATGAGAATACTGTCCCAGAATATAGATAAATGATTACAAAAAGTAAAAGAAAGTTCATGGCTACTGGTTGGAGATCAAGACAGATGTGAGATAGAAAGAAAAATAATTATAGATAGAAATTAAAGATGCATATTATTTGTACGAAAATGTAACCAATCAAAAAAGGAGTACGGCTTGTGAACGGTGGGTCTCACTACCCACTAATTTTTACTCTGAAGTATGAAGTATGTGATAGATTTATACTATTTAAAGTTGACACTCAAGAGTTCATAAAGATTGTACGTTTTTGCTTTAGTCTACATGTTCTCACATAGAAGCTTTACAACATGGTACGTTATTGCTATGTGCAGATATTAGAACAGTTGAAACTAAAAGACTCCATATGTGTCACTGTGGATTTGGAGGGCGGCTGTTAGCAGCAGAAACTCTGGAACCCCATTCCAGCAGCTCTTTACTGGTGTCGTCCTTGTGCACAAAAACTTCAACAAAGCATAAAGAATCCTTGTGTTCTCCTGTTGCTGTTGCAATGGCTTTGATAAGTTCATCTTCGGTTCGAACCTGAATTAGGATGATATTGCATTTCTTTAGTTTCAAAAGGACAACTTTTGTCAAACAAAGTTCATAACCCGGCACCACTATATCCCTTTTAGTGTACCATTGAATCTTCAGGCTTTTAGCCTTAGGACACATCACATGGAGATGCTCCTCAAAACAACACAGTTAAAAGACAAAAAGGGACCAAAATGAAAATTCCAAATGTGTTGTATTGTAATAAGTACTTAAAAAGTAGTCCATTCATTCTAACCTTGGCAGTCCAGCACTTGCCTTTGCCGTTGTGGATGGCGTCGACAAGTCCAGTGTAGTCCCAGTTTTTTATGACATTGTATGGCCCATCATGAATCTCTACTTCGATAGTATAGCCTCCATTGTTGATGAGAAATATAATGCTCTTTTGTGCGCATCTTATCATTGTTGAAATATCTTGAGCAGTTACCTGATGAAACATTACTTATTTTTAAGTTTGAAAACTGAGTTCACATCTTGAAAACAAGCTAAAAATATTCTTGAATTTAAGAGAAATTTTAAGTTTAAATTGTCAATTTATGATTTAAAATGAATCTCCAATTTTTTGTCTCAAATGCCTGCTCATATAAAAGTTTTGGGGGTTTGAATCATTGTGGTTTGATCATTTAAGTTTGAGATGGAAAGTTTAAAAAGTAAGGTTTAAAACTGGAATCTAAATTAACGTTTGGACTATCAATTCATGATTTAAAATGAATCTTTTAACTTTTTTGTCTCAAACATGCTCATATAAAAGTTTTGGGGGTTTGAATCATTGTGGTTTGAACTTTTAAGTTTGAGATGGAAAGTTTAAAAAATGTGATTTAAAACTAGAATCCAAATTGACGTTTAGATGTATAATTGATTTTAAGTTTGAAAAGAAAATAAAATCTGTAATTGTGATTGGATAGTTCAAAAAAAAAAGTCGCAAACCACCTAATTTGTGAGTTTGTTGAGTTTGGAAATTTTGAAATCAAGGGGGACTAAATCTGAAATTTGAGGTTTTTTCTCTCAACTGGTCCTGTCAAAGCTTTGAAACAACCCCTTATTTTTTAAACCAAACACCTCCTCAACTTGAAAATTGGGTTCAAACCTTTTGAACTGCTCAAACAAACACCCTCTTTGAGTTTGAAACCACGAAACAATAAAACAAACGCCCCTTTAGTTTCCATGATCAATTTTCCACACACACGAAAAAAAAAAAAAAAGAGAGAGAGAGAGAGAAGAGAAATTCAACAGAAAGATTGTACTTTCTATGAAATGTTACTACAATATTATACATGCATTTCCTAAGCAGATTTGAACTGGGGAAAGTGGTCAAGAAAATTAATTTCCAGTGATTCCTATTTAGTTAACAGAGCAGGTTAATTGGCCAATAATCCTCTGGTTTTTTCACTTATTTACATCTTGAAAGGACAAAACTAATAGATTCAAAGCCATTTTAGTTGCGACAAACAACTCAAATCAAGTAATCCAATCATGGTTAAAAAGGGAAAGACAATTCAAACTGAAGGAAATTACATGTTTATACTTTCAAAAATTTGTGTCTTTCTCTTACAATTATAGTGCTAACCTGGAAACTACCGTCGCCAATGCAAGCTATCACACGTTTATCTTTAGCAGCCTGAGCATATCCAAGGGTGGCACCAACAGACCATCCAATTGATCCATATTGCATTTGAAATTCATACCTGAATGGAAATACGACGAATGGTCTTGGCCACGTAGTTTTTAAGAAACACAAAAGATGTTTAGATAAACAAGTCTTTGCAAGAGTTTCTTACCCACAATTCTCAGGAAGGCGGAGTTTCTGACAATTAAACCATGAGTCCCCGGTTTCGGCAATCACTGCTGTATCTCCACTGAGCATCTCCTGCAAAGGAATTCCAATTAATGAGTGAAAAGCCATAAATTACAATACAAGAAGTTACTGTGAAAGTTTATGAATGTTCTTATGTTTTAATAACGCAGCTATTCTGTCCTCTAACCTTGGTTTCAACAAGAGACGAGAAAAAATAGTATGATAACCTAATTGTCCTAACTCACCTGAATGTGCTTAAATAGAATATTAACCCTTAGAAGTTCATTCTTTTCATGCTTTAAAGGAATGCCAGGGGGAACATATATTCGGCGATAATTCTCCAAGGCAGTGTTGTTTTTCTTCAGCTTCTTAGCCAATGCTCTTAGGAAGTCAGCCATGAAAACCCAGCCAAATGATGGACCGTTCCCAATAGTAACGCGATTAGACTCCACCATGATAGCCTTCTCCTTCTTGATCAGCAAGGAGTAACCTACAGAGCTGTAATCATTGAGGATTGGCCCAGCAAATAGATAGGCATCTGCAGACTCCACAATCTCGCCACAGAAGCTGGTGCTGACGGCACCCCAGTAAGTCCCAATGAAGGAGGGATGGTGCTCCGGCACCAACCCTTTGGCCGACGGCATAACCGCAACTGGATAGCCACTAGCATTCGCAAGCTCTACAAAGGCTTCGTGTGCCTTGGCTACTCTAATTTTTGGGCCACCCACAAGAACAGACTTCACAGCTTTGTTCAGGAAACCTGCGGCCGCTTCAACAGCCGCTTCCAATCCTAACTGATTGCTCACCCTGGTTAATGATAATAAACATCAAAAGAAAAAATTATAAGTGCATGCTTAGAGAAAATGTCATATGTGATAGTGTGTGTGTATATATTTTGATAGGTTGCTAAGACCAGCCAACAAAGAGAGCAACAACAAGTGGTGAAAGCACTAAGGGCATGTTTAAAATTGGAAAGGTGGAAGGTTAGAAACAAGAATAAGGATGATCCATTCTTTTTATAGTGTTTGCTTATCCATTAGAAAGTCCAATTGGAGATAACTTTGCTCTCGTTATAGATTTCACGGAACTTAAGAATAAGAAACTGATCAATTTAATGATAACTAAAGTGTCATTGTATACTAAATTATCATTGGCTTATAACATGTGATCTTAAGTAAAGGCTACATATTTAAACTTGACAACCAATTCCAATTAATAGAACTTCAATATCAACGGGGCTACAATCGACGTTCTCTGTCCTTATTTCTCGTAATGTGTTCTCTGACCTTCACTTGTCACGATTACACAAAATGGGCAACTTTGTATTGATGAAAAAACCGCTTAAATTAATAAAAACGCATGAATGTACTATCAATGCATACAAAGAAAGCCTACATTTCAGATAAAGAATCATCATAAAAAAAAAAGACGGATATACGTACTTGGGAGCAAGAAAGAAGGGAACAGGGTCCCTGGCGAAAGTGGGGTGTGGAATTCCAGGTAAATTACAGCTTATGCTGATATACACAGGCTTGCTTTCTTTCAACGCCGTCGATATCGCTGTGTCTATTTGCTCATGCGCCTCATCCAAATGATTCACCACTGCCTATACCCAAAAAAACAAAAAAAAAATTGTACTTTTCAAACATCTTTTACTCTGTTTTTACACAAATGAACAAAAAAAGAGACATATTTTTGTCACCTGAGCACAAGTGACGGTTTGGAAGCAGCGAAGCTCCTGAGAGAAATCGGACAACCCGATAGTGTGATGGAGGATCCGGTTAGTGCCGTAGTCGTTGGAGTTGGGCCCACCGACGATGCAGATGACGGGCAGGTTCTCGCTGTACGCGCCGGCGATGGCGTTGACAACGCTGAGACCGCCGACGGTGAAGGTGACGACGCAAGCGCCCACGCCCCGGGAGCGAGCGTAGCCATCGGCAGCGTAGCCGGCGTTGAGCTCGTTGCAGCAGCCGATCAGGTTGAGCTCCGGCTCGGCGATCAGGTGGTCGAGGAGCGCCAGGTTGAAGTCGCCGGGAACGGAGAAGACGTCCCTCGCGCCGATCTCCACGAGCCGCCGAGCCAGGTGGCGCCCCAGCGTGCCGCTGGACGCTGCCGGACGCAACGAGCTGGGCCGTGCCGCCGAGCCGATGTTGTTCGCTGTGTCCATTTAACGGTTCTGGACCTTGATAACAAGAGAGTTGGTTTAGTTTTTAGTTGTTTTTGTGTGGGCTTTTGGGGTTCCTATTAATACACTCAGCAAGACAGCGGATTTTGGAAAACCGTGGGAAAAGGGGTCATTGATTCGGAAAGATAATTTTATACCGTAACAAAATTTTATACTGTAATACATTATAATAATGTATAAAAACTTTACATTATTATATTAAGTTAGATATTTCTAAAACAAACCCATATTTTTTCTTTTATTTTTTCATCAGCGTGGACTGTTAGTTTTTTGGGCCATTTGATTCCTGTGAAGATTGGTTGGGAGGTTTGACGTAAGTGATTAAGGGATTATGGACCACTCCTGTGTAAAACAAGGGCTACTTAAAGGCTGTTTTCAGTTTCCGTCGTCTCTGTTCACTGTTTTTTAATTTGATTATTCGGCAAGTGTAGAAAAGTAGTAAACTTTTTTGGCAAGCCAATGAACATGTTGCAAGGCTCTAGAATATAAAATTACGCGAGAGATTTTGCTTCGTCAAGAAAGCATGTTTGAAAAACAAGTTAAGTTTGTTATAGTCAGTATAAAGTTTTACTCGTTATAGTAATTTGTTACAATATAAGACTTACACGTGTCATAGTGTTTAAGTTTTGATTTCAAATTCTAAACGATATGCCAAACGAACCCTTTATCTTTTTAGCAGTTTACAAATGGAGAACATTCGCTTGTTCTGCATTCTTTTTGCTTTATCATATTGGCAAGTGATCCAATTTGGTGAAAGAAACAATCAGCGTGTCCATACGGTATTGAATGTCCTTACATTGATAGACATTTCTCAATGCTAATATTGGATTTGGTTTTTTAAAAAAAAAACATTTAGTATTGATGTAGCACACAAGCAATAGCGTGCATCTTGCATAATCTTTTATAAAAAATCAGTCATCCAAGTGGCAATAGTTTAAGATGTGGATCATGGCCATGTATCAACACATGCGCGACTGGCTTGTATGCATTATAAAGTTTTCAGGACATTTGGATCGCGGATTCTATTTAAAAATATTGTTGTAATTTAAATTTTATGATAAAAAAGATTATAGTATAACTTATTTAAATTGAACATTTTTTTCCGGTTTGAACCGATGAATCAAATAAATAGTAGGATTGATTATAAAAATTCCTCATCAATTATATTTTTTGTAATACTATACGTCATAACTTTTGTTTCTTGAACATTAAAACATAATATTTATCCTCTCTAGCCTATGAAATATTAACAAAAAAACTCTTTGAATTATGGTTTTGAGCAAAAGTAAAATGATATTAGACAAATAATGGGATTGTTGAGTTGTTTAGTGAATCATTAGACTGTAGCTTATCTTGGTGGTTCACAAAAAAGTGAAAGAAAGAATTATTTGTTTTAAATTTTTTAAAGGTTCTTCAGTTTAAATTTGTAACCATTATTATTTTTATATTATATCTTTTTAAACTCAAAATAGTTTATTTATGATAAATTTATCAAAATAGTTTTATATTATATCTTTAAATAATTTTATTTAAAATTTAGGGACTAAAATAATACAAATTGCATAATTGAATGGCGAAAATGACATTAACCCTAAAAACAACGCAAAGTATTATTTGTGGCATCTTCGAGCGCCCACAACTACTTATCCCACTATATATCCATTTAATTAAAATAAAGAACGATACGGTATATTTAATTTGCAAGATAGAATTCATCATCCGATTTTTAATTGTCGTTGGAAATTTCAAATTTCGAAGTATCATGAAATATTCCCAATATCTGTTGTAAGTTCTAGGTTATGGTTATAGTTTAAGCGATTTTTGTTACATAATAGTATAAAATATTTTCCAAAAGTGCATATGTGTATTTCAATGTCTAGGGAAAAAGAAAATGGAAAACTCAGACAATTGGTACCCATTTTTGCTCCAATTGGACAACAAATCTTTCTGTAACTGAGATTATATGAATGCGCTAGCCACTCCCCTATTTTAAGAAACTTCTATTTATATAAGGCAGGAATCTAAAAGGAAGAACAAGATAATAATAACAATAACCTTGTATGTCCAAGTAATTCAAAAATTAATATCCATTGTAACACCAAATTTATTGCAGCGCCATTTCTTGTCATTTGCTGGCGTGGAAGTTCTCCGGCTTGATTTACCAGAGGCCCCATTCAGAAAAGCTTCGAAGTTTCCGCTATTATTTTATTTATTTATTATTATTATTATTATTATTATTTCAAAGGGAATAGAGTTCCTTTCCTGGAGCAAGATATTACAAGAACTAAATACACATCATGGTCAAAAGAGAATTTCAATTTTGGTTGTATAATAACCACAAACAAATCAAACTAGTTCACCAACAGATATAACACTAACAGCAAGAAGAGGAGTATAGAAGAATCAAGAATTCAGTCCTTCATCAATCAGAAAAATTGATACAAATCAAGATATGCGCCTTGGAAACCAATATATGAATCCCCATCTCACTAAGTGAATCAATCAAATATATTAAGCATACTATATCCTAAAATACAACAAATATTTTATATATATATATATATAAGAACCTAACAAGGGATCTTAGATGTAAACCACTTCATAACCGCAAAAGGAGCCTTGATCAAAGCCAGTGCAAACTCAACTATGATAGTCACACACAAGCAGCAAGGGCATATGCAAGTTAGCACCAACCTGGAACATCCGCAACGAAATTAATCAAATCAAAACCCAGATATAGGATTAGTTTGTAAAATAAAACCACCTAGAATGAACAAAAAAAATTCAATATATTAATACCCGACGATCCAAATGACAACGCCGACGAGGGAGATGAGGAGGGAGACGAAGGCGAAGGGCAGGCCTAGGAGAAACCCCAAAGGCCTGCATTCGCAATCCTCATGACAACAACAGGAGCCCATTGTTTTCTTGGTTGTTTCTTTGTTGTTGTTAAACTATAGGTTGTGATTAGGTGAGCTGAATTGGAGAGGGAGTATATAATCGACGATAATGTAATAAATATATGTTCCTTCCAGTTTAAGACAAAGAAAGAAATATTAGAAAAACGTGTAATAGCAATCGGCTGCCGCTAATCATATTACACGGCGTCGATGCTTGATGGAAACGGATCAACAACAAATAATTAACAAACCACACACTGACACCTTAATTTTCCCGTCGACTTTCATGACCACCAACAAATAATTTCTTTTATTTTTGTTCAATTTTTTTATATTCTATTCTTTATTGGCATACCTCTGAAAAAAAAAATAATAAAAATAAAAAAAAAAACATCTTTCGCAATGTTTTTGAGGAACGTATTTACATAGTGATCAATATTAATCATACATTTTAATTTTAATTAGTTTTGAAAAATACACCCTATCTATATAGGTAAGTGTCTGTTAATTGGGACAATTACGTTTTTTGGCCCACTCTATGGAATCCCAATTAGTTTTTTTTTGGCCCACTCTACGGAAGCGGAGTTCTGATTTATTGCAAGAAATATTTGCCAATAATTGATACTGGATGGCTACATCATGAATTGCATATCTGTCCCTACATGGGCCTCGTACGCGTGATGATTTAAGCCCATAGAATCTTAAAATCCACATCCATCAAAGAGATCAAGATTAAATATTATGGTTTCAAATCGTATGTCCAATTTTGATCTCCTAAATAATGTCTAATAAATTATATTATGACATGTCATTTAAAAGTTTGATTTAATATTTACTTGATGTTTATATGTTTTTTTATTAAATGATGTATCATAATATAATTAGTGGGACTGTGACACCCGTTATTCTCCTAACGGGTATTGAGGTAATTAAATTAATTTTAATGTATAAAAAAAATTGCTTCATTTAAATTTATTTTATAATATTTATTTTTATCTATTTTTAAGTTTTCTAAAATTCTCCTATATTTATTTAGTATGATTACTAAAAAGCCTTAGAACTTCTAATAAATCTCAAAAATGTCATATTGGCATTATGTGTGTTAAAGTCTTTAGATGAGACATAAGGATATCTTTTCCAACTACTCTTGACCCTCATTTTCTTTATTTCCTCCGTGACATGCTTCAACATGTCTCCTCTATAATTGTTTCTATCACTTCTTTTCAAAGACTTCATCTTTTCTTCCTTTCTCTTCCACGGTTCCCACACTCTTCTTCTCATTTCTTTGCTGAAGCAAAATACTTAGAGAACTTCTTCAAGGCAGCCATAAAAATCAGCCACCATCACCTCCATTTGAGCAAGAATTTCAGTCATACCGAAGTAAAGGAACCTGTTTTGAAGCCATTTCAAGCTTCCAACTAACCATAATCCGAGGTTAGAATCTTATGAACAAATTTAGTCTTTCATTTATAAATTTTCTTTTATACTAAAGGATTATTCAAATTTGCGTTCTTAAACCTAAGTATATGTTTGTTGCTATTTTGGAGCATATGTATGAAGTCTAAGTGTATATGCCCTAGACAGAAAATTTATATTGTTAAACTTTGTAATACCTCTATGGGCAGTGGTTATTTCTTGAAATTCTAAGATTAAATTAAAATGAATTTTATGAATTGGTTTGCATATTTGAAAAGTAGCATCCTAGGCTTTCTAACGAGCTATCATAAACCTAAATCGGAGTTGTATTTTATTTTCTAAGAATTATTCAATTTTTGTATTGGAAACTAGTAAATCTGCCAGTTTGTTATGGTATACCAACTACTAACCTGAACCAAGAACCCATCTTTGCTCACCACCTAATTCTTTAATGTCTTGCAACCTTTCCAATATTATCCTAAGTGATTGATGAATCTTATTAGGGACTAAAACATATAGGTTACTTGTTCACATTTTATATTGTGTTAAGACAAAAATTGTTTACTGTGGTATTCAAAAGAGATTTATATAAAAGCTTTAATGGCATACTAGTAAGATAGGTTTACACATGATTTATTTATGAATGTAGTTGTATGTTGTGCTTTAGTTTTAATTGTCCTTATGCACGCCTTAGGATCAAGGGAGTATGGAGCTAACGTTAACTGATTACAGGATTAAAAGATTGTTGATAAGCTTGAAAGGTAGGGATTCTATTACTCATCTTTTGTAAGGTTTTTATAGAATTAAAATTGATTGTTTTGCCGCAATATATATATCTATGTTGAACTGATATTATATGAGTATCACATATGAAACTATGACATGGACTCGTCTTGTATTGTACGGCGAGGAACATAATGAATTTACACATGTTATAAATTGAGAAGCATGGTTAGGAAAACTAACTCTATTGATAATGATTCAATATAGAGAAATTGTAAGACATGAAGAGGGCGACGGTTACGTCCTTGGGCATGAATACCCTAAAAGGTAAAATAGGGGGAAGGCAATGACGCTTCCTTGGGTTGAAAGTCCCAGAACACACTGTACAGGAATCGATTTGGTGAGGACTCGGGGCTTGATGTCCCCTCACCGGAACACCCTTGGAATGTTTATAGGGTGATCAAGTGCGCCCATTTGGGTCTCGATGAGTTGAGTGATACTCAATTTAACATGGATACCTAGAAACAATGATGATTGGTAATATTTGTATAAATGTGTAATTATGACACTTGGTAATGATTAACTACGGTATCCATAAGATGTGATCATAATAAACCTCATAATCTGAAATATGATGTGACTTACTAACCATGCAGATTTTAATGTGGTAATGATAAAAACCTAAAGGTGGGTAATGGCTTTCTCTACTGAGCATAGTGTTGCTCATTCCCTTATGTTTATATCTTTTCAGGACTCACTAAGTGTGAGGTGGCTACGAGAAATATAGTTGACGAAGCGATGTAACTATATTACATTGGGACTGCTCAATTGTAAAGAATGTTCTTCATGATAATGTAAGCATCAATTGTTATTTTCTGTGACTGTATTACAATGTGTTGAGGGTTAAAATGATGATGACAACAGTTTATATTATTAAATTTAAGGTGCTACATTAAAACTGTGGTTTATTTATCGTTTATATTTTTATTTTTGAGTTGAGAGTTTTCATTTAAGTCCCCGGGCAAATTTTATTTTTAAGGTTTTACTTTTATTATTTATTTTTATTTTATCTCATTAAAAACTGTTAACCCCCATATAGGGGCGTTACAGAATTTTTGGTATCAGAGCCTAGGTTCGGTTAACCTAGGGAGTGTAGCACCACTTTAAAAAAATATATTTTTGAGATGGTTTTGAAGCTGAATTTTCATTGTCATCATCAAAATGAACCTTCACATTGATTTATACAGTCTAGAAGGATGTAACATGGAAAGGCCATAGAATGAAAATATCAATAGTTATATGAGTACAATAATTATATTGAAGGAAAGTATTAATAGTTATAAGGGAATGATAATTATATGGAATGAGTTTATAAGTAGAATGCTTATGAGAGATTCGTATAATATTTGGATCTATAAGCATATCTAATTCGTATAAACGATGAGAAATTCGTATAGATACGAGGATTTAAAAGCCTTTTGTCTCGTGAAAAACAATAAGAAATATAAGGCTTGATTTATTGATTTTAAAGTTTGGCATAGATATGCCAAATTTTTCGTAATTGATTCAAACCTAAGTAATGATTATGTGTGGATTCGATGGAGCACATAAGTGTCAATATCTTTTCTTAAAAGTTCTATATATTTGAGGAATATGATATAAGTTGGGAATCATGGTATTGAATCTTGAGAGAGATAAATGTTAGACTTTTGGTCTGTTGAGACTGTGTAAAGCCTAGAATGCATGAATCTCAAAATTGGAATATTTCGTTACGTACATTGTATTTAAGTGTATCAGTGAATCCTTTGGTTACCTAAGGTTTTGTTATATGAGGAAATTATATATTGTATAAGTAGAATTGTGAGGATTGTAGATGTTCTTAAGTAGTAACATCAAGTGTCTTTGTTCGTTGATATGGTCTACGTTGAAAGACGTAAATCGTATTGATTTCAAGGTTAGTCACATTCTAAACCCTTGGTAGCAATGATGATGAATCCATTGATAGATGTTAAGTATTATGAATAACATATGGGTGTATGCATTGTTCAATAAGGTTTTGATTAAAACAAAATTATTTGAGTTGCTGGAGGATTATGTTGTTATGAAATGATTTTAAATATCATTCAGGAAGATCCTTGTTGTCGTTAAATTAGATTTGTTGTTTATAGTTAACTTATCTATAGTGGCTTTGAATTGGGTTTAAGATTCATACGAATTGGTTTTCAATTTTATGTTTGTTATTTAACTCGTTCTAAATGTGTTAAGGCCGAAACAACCTGACCATTTTCAACTAAGAACATTTGGGCCTAGTTCAAATCTTAAATCAGTTTGATTCACACTGTCTCTCCCACGTGGTTTCTATACGTGTCATATACAGTGGTTTAATCATTGTTTACAAATACGTTTACTGTGCATAGGAGCTTATTTCTCTGAGTTCACTTTTTCTCTCTTAATTTGTTATTTTCTCTTTAAATCGCAAATCCTCTTCTTTTTCATTAAAAATTCTTCTTTTCTTCTAAAAGAAGAAGGAATTCTAGGATTCTGCAATTTACTATCTTAATTTTTCCTTTCTATTTACTCTTCTTTCATCTCATCATGGACCCAAAGTACCAACACCTGAGAAAGTATTTCCCATCACTCTCCCAAAAGATTCTCAGAAAGAAATACAAGGCTAGAATTACTCGGTTGTGGATTCTTATGCGTTTTGGTATCCCTTGTGATGTGAGAATGTTAATAGAGGGGAAAATCCGTCCGAGTGACTTTAGTCAAGATGTCGGTTTACCAGGAACAGGTACTAGTCGTAGTGCAATGAAAAGAAGAGCTCGTGCCATCGTGGTTACTTGTAACAAATGTGGAAGACAAAATTGTAACGGTAAATGTACTTCACCTGGTTATATGTCTACGAATAGAGAGGATAAAATAAGGTTTTGTAGGGATGGACTTTCAAAGGAGAACTTGGATAGCATCCATCCTCCTCTCCACGGTCACCCTAGTGGATATGTTCAAGGAGCTATTTTTAAACTCTGGCCTAAATTTTATACAGAAAGACAACGCCTCAGGAATATGGTATTTCTAGATCCTGTTTGCCAAGCCATAAGAAAACTGGATGGGGAATAAGTCATCGCACTATAAAGGTTATTTAGTCTTTGCTTATTTGAAGCAGTTTTAGCTGATGTTCAACAGTTTGTGTTTTTCTTTTACTCAGAATATTTGCTTTTGTGTTTGAAATAATTGTGATTATTAGATTGATACAGTAAGTGTTAATATCTTATTTAATTTATGATTTTCTTAAATATATATATAATAAAATATATTATCTTATCAGACACGTTACATACGGTACAGTAATATGTTTGAATTTTGAAAAACTTATCCAGATATTTCAAGATTTGTGTCTCAAATTTCAAAAGTTCTACAGTATTTGTCGTTTATATTAAATTTCTAGACTTGGTGTATATTTGTCAAAAAGTCTACAGTTGTATCATGAGGGTCTTCTGTCGAATTGTTCTCAATTGTCAAAAGTTATACAATTAGAGTTTAATCTTTTTTAAAAAGTGAATCAGATTTTCTGTAAACTATTAATCACCTTATCTTACTTTCTTATCCGCACAAGATTTTGTTTAAATCTTTGGATTACCTTTTCATTACCTACTCGTCTATCTCTTTAGCCCTTTTTGTATATTTCTCATCTTTAAAATCTCATGTAGAACCCGAAGTCTAAGTGGAGCAGACATTAAGCAACCACTTCTATAAACCAAATATGTCTACCTCCCAGTCCACGAAGAAAATAAAGAATGTCTGTGTCTTTTGTGGTTCCAGCTTTGGAAAAGATAAAGCTTATTTAGAAGCTGCAAATCACTTAGGGCAAGTCCTAGCACGCAAGAAGATTAACATAATCTATGGGGGTGGTAGTATAAAAATGATGGTAAATATGGCACTAGCAGCTAGGTCTAGCGACGCTACTGATGTAAGAATTTGGCCTCATATTCCAGTTGAAGGAAACCTTTGTAAGGAAGCCATAGGTAAGGGAGAAGGAGTCAGGAGTATCCCTAAAAATTTTAAAGACATAATCTATAATTCTGATGCTTTTATAGCATTACCTGGTGGTCTAGGTACTCTTGAGGAAATATTTATAGTTGCTTGTGGGCAATTGTTGGGCTTTTATTCCAAACCTTTGGGTCTGCTGAACGTAAAGGGTTTTTATGACGGTCTTTTGAAATTTCTAGATTACGCTGTGGAAGAAAACATCACTACAGAATCGGAGAGACAAATCTTTGTTACTGCTTCAACAGCTGAGGAATTGATAGATAAAATGCAAATCATACATCCAGAATCCGACACTGCAACATCCAAGCTTGAATGGGAAAGGGAAAGCCGGGAGCGGCCAATTGATTTGAATCTCCATCTGTAATCTTTTTGTTTTATCTTTGGCATGTAGGCATGTGTGTCCGTATTTCGTGTGTTACGAATAACCGTTTGCCTTGTATTCTGTGTTTCTTGTGGTACGTTGTTGTTCAATCTTTTAGATTCATTGAGCCTAATGCCGGGATGGCTGGATACGGAGTACTTGATGCTCTCGAAACGCATCCTTCTTAAGGTCCGATCTTTTGTTTATCGATGTTTTTGTATCCTCTAAGCATGCATGATATGGATAGCTGGTATACGGAGTGCCTTGTACTCTCGAAACGTATCCGTATTATGTTTGTAATGTGTAATATTCTGTTAATATTATGTGGAAGTACCAGAGTCAGTTATGGGGATATTCCATATGAAATATGAGTATATTATTTGGATTGAATGTTTGTGTCATGAGGATAGCTGTTTAATGAAAAATATGTCGGGTATGTTTGCAACCAGAGATTCCGTTTAATATCTCTATGAATAAGTTTAATGTATAGTTTTGAATAAAAGTGTTTGTGATATATGTTTTATGATTATGTTCTAGTTTATTAGTTGAGGTATGAAATCAAATATATTTGACTTTTCTTTACTCAAAAAGGAAAAGGAACCTAAAGATGAAGTATATAAAATTTCTCTGGCAATCTCCTTAAATGTGATTGTAAATCACAGTCCATGGACAATGAAGGACTGGAATCATGGTATGGTCAATATGTATGCCTGATCAGATTCTTAGACTATTACACGGTGTTATAAGTTGAAACTTGTCAGAAATACTCTCATTGAGGGATTTAGGAGTAAGATTTATTATGCAAGTAAATGAGTGGAGATACGATAACTTAAATTTGGAGGACAAACAACATTAACGGTTTAGACTCGGAATTGGAATCATAATGGAATTAAAATTTTTACTAGTATTGCTAGAATTGAAATTTCGAGGACGAAATTTCTTTAAGGGGGGTAGAGCTGTGACACCCGTTATTCTCCTAACGGGTATTGAGGTAATTAAATTAATTTTAATGTATAAAAAAAATTGCTTCATTTAAATTTATTTTATAATATTTATTTTTATCTATTTTTAAGTTTTCTAAAATTCTCCTATATTTATTTAGTATGATTACTAAAAAGCCTTAGAACTTCTAATAAATCTCAAAAATGTCATATTGGCATTATGTGTGTTAAAGTCTTTAGATGAGACATAAGGATATCTTTTCCAACTACTCTTGACCCTCATTTTCTTTATTTCCTCCGTGACATGCTTCAACATGTCTCCTCTATAATTGTTTCTATCACTTCTTTTCAAAGACTTCATCTTTTCTTCCTTTCTCTTCCACGGTTCCCACACTCTTCTTCTCATTTCTTTGCTGAAGCAAAATACTTAGAGAACTTCTTCAAGGCAGCCATAAAAATCAGCCACCATCACCTCCATTTGAGCAAGAATTTCAGTCATACCGAAGTAAAGGAACCTGTTTTGAAGCCATTTCAAGCTTCCAACTAACCATAATCCGAGGTTAGAATCTTATGAACAAATTTAGTCTTTCATTTATAAATTTTCTTTTATACTAAAGGATTATTCAAATTTGCGTTCTTAAACCTAAGTATATGTTTGTTGCTATTTTGGAGCATATGTATGAAGTCTAAGTGTATATGCCCTAGACAGAAAATTTATATTGTTAAACTTTGTAATACCTCTATGGGCAGTGGTTATTTCTTGAAATTCTAAGATTAAATTAAAATGAATTTTATGAATTGGTTTGCATATTTGAAAAGTAGCATCCTAGGCTTTCTAACGAGCTATCATAAACCTAAATCGGAGTTGTATTTTATTTTCTAAGAATTATTCAATTTTTGTATTGGAAACTAGTAAATCTGCCAGTTTGTTATGGTATACCAACTACTAACCTGAACCAAGAACCCATCTTTGCTCACCACCTAATTCTTTAATGTCTTGCAACCTTTCCAATATTATCCTAAGTGATTGATGAATCTTATTAGGGACTAAAACATATAGATTACTTGTTCACATTTTATATTGTGTTAAGACAAAAATTGTTTACTGTGGTATTCAAAAGAGATTTATATAAAAGCTTTAATGGCATACTAGTAAGATAGGTTTACACATGATTTATTTATGAATGTAGTTGTATGTTGTGCTTTAGTTTTAATTGTCCTTATGCACGCCTTAGGATCAAGGGAGTATGGAGCTAACGTTAACTGATTCCAGGATTAAAAGATTGTTGATAAGCTTGAAAGGTAGGGATTCTATTACTCATCTTTTGTAAGGTTTTTATAGAATTAAAATTGATTGTTTTGCCGCAATATATATATCTATGTTGAACTGATATTATATGAGTATCACATATGAAACTATGACATGGACTCGTCTTGTATTGTACGGCGAGGAACATAATGAATTTACACATGTTATAAATTGAGAAGCATGGTTAGGAAAACTAACTCTATTGATAATGATTCAATATAGAGAAATTGTAAGACATGAAGAGGGCGACGGTTACGTCCTTGGGCATGAATACCCTAAAAGGTAAAATAGGGGGAAGGCGATGACGCTTCCTTGGGTTGAAAGTCCCAGAACACACTGTACAGGAATCGATTTGGTGAGGACTCGGGGCTTGATGTCCCCTCACCGGAACACCCTTGGAATGTTTATAGGGTGATCAAGTGCGCCCATTTGGGTCTCGATGAGTTGAGTGATACTCAATTTAACATGGATACCTAGAAACAATGATGATTGGTAATATTTGTATAAATGTGTAATTATGACACTTGGTAATGATTAACTACGGTATCCATAAGATGTGATCATAATAAACCTCATAATCTGAAATATGATGTGACTTACTAACCATGCAGATTTTAATGTGGTAATGATAAAAACCTAAAGGTGGGTAATGGCTTTCTCTACTGAGCATAGTGTTGCTCATTCCCTTATGTTTATATCTTTTCAGGACTCACTAAGTGTGAGGTGGCTACGAGAAATATAGTTGACGAAGCGATGTAACTATATTACATTGGGACTGCTCAATTGTAAAGAATGTTCTTCATGATAATGTAAGCATCAATTGTTATTTTCTGTGACTGTATTACAATGTGTTGAGAGTTAAAATGATGATGACAACAGTTTATATTATTAAATTTAAGGTGCTACATTAAAACTGTGGTTTATTTATCGTTTATATTTTTATTTTTGAGTTGAGAGTTTTCATTTAAGTCCCCGGGCAAATTTTATTTTTAAGGTTTTACTTTTATTATTTATTTTTATTTTATCTCATTAAAAACTGTTAACCCCCATATAGGGGCGTTACAGGGACATTATTTATGATACAAAACATTGGACAGAGGATTTGATTCCGGTTAAATACCATCTTTTAAGATTTGCTTTTCATAAATGTCATATATGTTTTATTTATGGTACAACTTAACATATTATATGAATAATAGTATGGCATTATTTTTTCTAAACGTAGCATGAATAAACACAAATTTTAAAAATGCAGCATAATTTGTAATTTTCTCTAAATATATTTGAGAGTTTTTGGACCCAAGTTGTAACATTAAAGTTCTAACTATTATAGTGTAAAGCTCTTATATCTTATAGTGTAAAACAAAAATATATTATAATATAAAATTCTCACATATCATGATACTTAAGTTCCAACTTCGTTTCTAAACACTTTTAAAAGTTTTTTAAGATATTGGAGCAACCAATTAGAAAACCACACAAAGCTAGTAAACCATCGATCCGGATAGAATAATTATAAAGAGAAGATGTCGTATTAATTTTACCGTCTATCAATTATTAAATGTCTTCGTATAAGCATGTCCATCACGGTTGAATTAGAGGAATTCACCTCTAAGGTGCATTGACTTTAGATGAATGAAAAAGGGGATAAAGTTTGGGATCATTTAATATATTAGCACAAATAAAAAAGAAAGATCACTTGGTCAAACGCTCGACACTACTAGAAATTATAGAATTGGCTACAAGCCTAAATTTGTAGCTAATAATAATTTTTTTGTGATAAAATTAAATTTGTAGGCAAAACTTTGCCAATAAATTATTAAAATTAGAATTTCCAAATTTGATAGGTTTGTAGCTAAGTATAAGACAAAAAAGAAATTCTAACGGAATATATAAGTTATAGCTACAAATTGATTTGTCTCTAATATTAATTCTGCATACTTAACTAAATGGCTAATCTTAGTCATAAATTAAAAAAAAAAAAAAGAATCTAAACAATATCATATCCCAAATTGCAATCGTCTCCTTTACTCTTTCTCTACCCTTTGCCTTGAAGGCCCTCAGGCCCTATTTGTTAGATCTAATGCTCTGAGAATTATATGATGTAATTGTTTTTGAGACATTTAATCGATAAAAGTTTGTTATTTGTGTCACACATCAATATTGTCTTCTTTATATTCATTTATATTAAATATGTGATAAGCAAATATAAGTCTGAAACTACCGTTTTAAATCTTTGAGATCATACATATGATGAACAAATTACACAGAAGACATGGATTTTAAAGTGATAGTCTAAATGTAAAAGGCCCGCAATCAAGAGAATAAAGTTGACCGCTTTATTCATGTTAAGAACATTATATTGTCTATTTTTCTTATGGGAGATGGCTTGTCTTAATTATTGGAGTAGGACTCTGTGAATAGAAACATTGGTATACTGTCATTTGTGATAATATATTGGATCGGGATTAAAGTTGAATTGATTTAGTTAATAATTTTGTCTGAATAAATTAATCAACTTTAGACAGTCATATGTGTTACATCTTAATCCTGAAATGACTTAGTGAGTTTGTATTTTTGACCTTTTTTTTTTATGTATCAAAGGGTAACATCTTGAATTTGATAAAGATACACATACCAATATGTTGGAGATATGAATTGATTGACGTAGACTCGTTATTTATAGATATGAAATCCATAGTTCTTTTTTAGAGTTAATATTCTTATAGGCATCATCTTGGATTTGAAAAACTAGAGCACTCAACTATTTAGATACATTTATATAACCGAATGGTATACTATTTGTATTGGTTATGAATAGCAAGTATTCTAATTGTGAGATAATAAAACATAAGATAAATATAATAAGGAACGTAAAACAAAACTTATCCTTACGTCGATTATAGATATTCTATGAGGATGTTATATCTATATATATATATTAATATGTCATAAATGATTAATTTATTGAAGTTTCGTAATTTATTTATAGTTCGAGAGTGCAACTCTAAACTTTCAGTGTAATAGGTTTAGAGTTGATAATTATAAAATGTATGTGTCGGGGACATGTCATTTTAGAACTATAGGAACTTGATGTATATTTTTTCCATTGGATCCTCTTTGCTAGCTCACATACTTTCTTGTCACGAAACGATGTGTTTGTTTTACAAATTAATAACTTACGTTAATTTTATGATAGGCTAAAAATCGGTTGATCGGATTTTAATAATTCATGATAGTTTATTTGTTGAATTAATTTTATGAACTAATTCACGATAAACATATTGAATTATTTGAATATATTTTATTTGATACGGGATTATTTGTATATGACTGTTTTAATCAGATAACTTCTACCTTGGGTTATTTGAATTAAAACTCTAACTCTATAAAAGGTTCTAAAGTCAAATAGAATAGTAATTATCCAATGGGGTAGTCAAAAATTGATGGACGGGTGGATCGGTTGCTCATCTAGAGCTTGAAAAGGCCGACACCAGGTTAGCTATAACCAAGCAGTTGACGTCCTAAACTAGAGTTGGTTGATCGCCCCTACCATATCAGTAAAATACATTTTACATGTTTTTGCTAAGGTATTTGATCTTGGATCGAATTTTGAAGCCCAATCAGATAAGAATAAATGTCCTACCAACCACTATATATAGGAAACGAGTTTCTATAGTTATTTAGATCATTAGAGAAATTTAAAGAAAGATTTCTCGAGAGAGAAACTCTGAAACTTCTATAGAGTTATTGTTTAACATTAAAACAATAGCTTTTGGTTTTCTCTTTTATGGTTGGAAGGAGAAGTTACCTAAAGGAAGGCTGAACGACATGTGCCACTTACATTCAGATCGTGGAAAAAAGAATAGCAAAAAAGACCAATTGGTTTAAGCTATTCCAGTTGCGATTCTCATGTAGTAGTTTTGAAAATTGTGTTCAGTCAGAAGTGCAGGTTACGATCTATTAGAGGTACGAAGATCTTTAATTACTTTATCATATATAGCATGTCTAACTTCTTTTCCTCTTTTACAAAAAAGGCTATTATATTTTTAGGGTAAATGGCTCAGTTGGTTCCCAATCTTTTAAAACTTACAATTTGGTCCCCAATAGTTTTTATTTAATTGGGTCTAACATTTTAAAAATGGTACAATTTAGTCTTTAGCTGTTAAGTTTGGATAGAAAAACTGTTCGACATCATGTTTTAATTGAAATTACTAATATACCCTTTAAAATAATTGATACGTAAATTAATAAAAGTTAAAACACAAATTCATTAAAAATATAAAAAAAACCAAAGAACAAAAAAGAAGAAGAAGAAACAAAACACCCAGTTTTTCATCTTTTTCTTACTCTGATCTTCTTCTTCTTCGTCTTCTTCCTCTTCCTCCTCCTCAAATTGAACCAAACACCATAAACCAAAAAAAAACTACAAAACCCCGCTGCCCACCGCCCCCCTCTCGTGCCGACGACCTCTTCTCCGCGTCAATGACTGCAAGTGGTTGGGAAAATTTGAATCGCACAAGGTCATGCTCGACGGGAAAGAAGCTATGATGCCATTGGATAGATAGATTTGGGAGAGGTCGTCGTTCTTCGCTCGTGGTGCCATCAGGGGGCGAGGGGCTGTTGATCTCTTCTAGGGGCTGTCGATTCCATTAGCGGCATCGTTGAATGGGCGAAGGGCCGTTCGGTGGGGGAAGGCAGTTGGGTAGGGAAGGCTGTCTAGTGGGGGAGAGCTATCGGATGGGGGAGGACCATCGAGGGCTGGGGGCGTCAAGTTGGGTTTTGATATTTGTTTTGTTTGATCTTTTTTTCTTTGTTCTTGAGAAATCACCTTCAATAGAGGTTTTGGGTTGTGGTATTTGTTTTTTATTTGAGTTTGGAAAAGTTTTTGTTTTGTTTTGTTTTACTGATTTTTTAAAGAAATAAATATAGTTTTTAATATTTTAATTTTAATTTTTTAAAAAACATAATAGGTATTTTATTAAAATATTCACTAAAGTGGTCAAAATATTTTTTAATGCTCAAACTTAGTGGGCAGAAATATTTTTTAATGCTCAAACTTTATATCAGTTCTTTCTCTCTCTGTCCCTCTCTATTATCTTTCTCTATCCTCCTCTCCCTTTATGGTTTTTCTGATTGGCCCATCCACTCTCTGGCATTGATCCAAAGTAGCAATGTTGTCCATCGTGATGCCGCTAAAACATCGTCTCCCACTGTGACGGTGCAAGGACATTGCTGATGAGGACTGGAAATCATCGGGCCTAGCTCTGATGGAATCAATGCTAGGAAATCATTCCAGCTCTGACAAAATTGACACCACAAAATCATTGGGCCTAGTCAATCTTCTACGTCGAGCACCGTCACACTGTCATGACCGTCGAAGAATAGCATTACGTTGAGGAGTTGTCCCATCAAAAGAGAGATTTTTCACCAAGACATTGATCGAGCAACAGACGATGACATTTATGGCAACAAAGGATGTCAATGTTGCCAAGGTTTTGTAAATTGGAGCTTGGCAAGCCTATCTGTGGCATTAGTGATGTCGTATGTGTGATGGTGACAATGGTTGGTGGTGGTTGGCGACAAGCAGCTGAGGTCATTTTTTTTTTTTATGTGGTTTTTTTTGGTTTTGTGGTGTAATGTTGAATTTTTTTTATGTAAAAAATAAAACATTTACATTATTTCTCGCTGACAATGTATCTCGATGATGTCTAGGTACAATATTGGTAAATTTTTATATTTACATAAAAGTACTATATTTCTATGTAAATATTGTATTTTTTAGCCGATGGCCAGATCGTCGGTGCCAATAGTGTCCGATAACATCGTTAGTGAAATTTTACATTTACATAGAAATATAGTATTTCCACATACATAAGTTATTTTTGACCACCGGTGTTCTATGACCTTGCCGGTAATTTTTTATTTACATAAAAATACTGTATTTTTCATGTCAATATAGTATCTCCCGACTGCTAGTGCTGATGATGTCCGATGATATTGATGGTAATTTTTTGTACTTGTTGCGATATAATTTGGATGAGCCCAAATCAAAGAAGCAAGGCCCAATGCTTAAAGCCCACTATGCGATTCAAACAAATCGATCCCGTCAAGAGTGTTCAATTTAGCTCATCGGAAACATTCAATTAAACTTGTTAGGTGATTATGAGGAAGGTTCGATATGTTCTATATGGGTTATTTGGTATTATGTGGTTCAACAGAGATGCTTTTTTCGATCTGCTCGATATGAGGATAGTTGAAGATGGTCAACAGTTCAGTGGAAAATTAGAACTATTTGCTCGTTTGGATCGACATGCTGGATTCGAACTCGAAAGTGTCAAGGATAGAACCACTAACTCACGTAGTAGATCATGGAAATTGGTCCGAAACTTGTGCCCTATAAGGAGTTGACACATGTCCTACTACCACAAGCATTAACGAGTTCTACTCCTTCACCAGTTGAAGTCCATGATCTCAAGAGGGACCTCTATAAATAAAGGTCGGGGGAACATTTGAAGGCATCCCAAACTTTCATTTACACTTCCGATGCGCTGCAGAAAAATTTTCATTCTCATAAAGAAGACTTTGCTTATTTCAATTCATCTATTTTTAATCAAAACTCTTGTATTTGTATCAAATTCATCAATTAGTGGAGAAAAGCATAATGCAGGCAGCTTTGTTCAAAGAGTGAACAACAAATCATGCATGTGGTATCTTTATTTTTGTTGCATTTACTTTTCAACTCTTATTTTTGACTTGTTATTGCTATTATCAATATTATAATCTTGTTTGTGAGTTTTCTAGGGCCTAATAACAGGGATTTAAGGGCCCAATTGTTTTTATTTTGCTTGCAAATATCATTTTAACCTATTTTAAGTTAATTGTAGATCCAATGTCTACAATACTTACATAGAATATAGTATTTTTATGTCAATATTATATTTTTCGGTTGCCAGTAGTCTGTGTGTGTTGCTAGTAAATTTTTGTATTTATATAGAAATACTATATTTCTATGTTAATATATTTGTCCCAGCCATTGACAATGATGTCGAGTAATGTCATTGGGAAATATTGTATTTTTGGAGAAATATTATAGTTTTGAGGAAATACTAAATTTCTTGGCCACCATCAGTGCTAGTGAGGGAGAAAAATGGGAGATAGAGAGGAGAAAGAGGTAAAAGTATTTTAAGATTTTGATTATCAATTTCTCATGAGATAAATCTTAATTTCTGTTAATAAGCTATTTACTACACATTTTAAAAACATATGACATTATTTATTTGTTCTTAATGTAAATCTCCTGTTTTACTCTTTCTCCCATAAATCTATGGCAGGGTGAACACTCCAAATATTTCTAACAAAGTCCCAAAAAAAGCTGGAAATCACACTAAATTAGCTGCATTTGACGCAACTTTATCGGTGACATGATTCTCCTCTCTATAAAATATAAGAAACCCTAAAAACTATATTGTCAAGGTACGAGATCACTGCAAACCAACTAGCTCTATATTTCTGCGAAATTATCAAGCTCTTTTAAGCTTTAGAAGATCGAGTACAAAAGTAGAATCACATTCTAAACTAGATGATTATTTGCATTACGAAAAACTCTCACGAGCTCGATCTACCTCATATGCAGAGGCAATAGCTAGTAATATTCTTAAATGTTTTTGAGAATTGGATTATGTTTTCAAAATATTTTTAAATGTTTTGAAAATATGTTTGCTAAAGAGAATGGTTTAAACATAAAAAATCAAAACCTCATAATCTCGAAATAAGCACATCCGAGTGAGATAATGTATTTGAAAAGTTTTCAAACGCTAGTAGGTGTAAGATTCCCTGATTGGTTGTGTTTTAAATGCATGGTGCCATACAAAATTCATGTCATATAAAGGATGATGTATGGGGTAGGTCCCGAAACCTCGATCAGGCCACTACGGTGGTGTTAATATCAGGCCTTGCACAAAGTGAGTATTAATTTATGGTTTGAGATAATCATATGAAATATATGGTAAGAACCCTCGGTTTAAATGAAGATGTCTAGATTATGTATGCATTGTTATAGTGTCCGATGGGACCAGACTGTATCTGATGGATATTAATTTCTTACGATTTCGAGGTTATTTCAGATATTTTTTCCTTGGTCGTAATATGTTTTAACTTAACTCCAAGTTATTTTTATTTTTATTTTTTTTTGCCAAATTCTGTTTGTTTGGTTTTAATATTTTCACAATAGTGTTCTTAAAAATAAAAGTTAATACTTGATGTTTAATTTAATTTTAATTAATTATTTTTAAATTAACCGTCAGTCACCCCACCGGTTTGGGGCGTGACAGTATTAAAAAAAAAAATACTATCTTGAAGTCGTTTTCCAATCATCCAAAAATGCAAAGCTTCCCATGCAATGTGCATTCGCTTATTATTATTATTATTATTATTTTTATTTTGTTTCCTTTCAAATGCATACAGAATCCTTACCAAAAAAGTAATGATTTGTTTGCATTACCAAAAAAAAAAAAAAAACTTGAGATTAGCTACAAATCATTTTTGTAGCAATATGTGAAAATTTGTAGCTAAAACAATTAGCTATAAAATTTTGCTTTGTAGCTAAATCGTAGCTGTATAGTCGTCAATAAAGTATTTAGCTACAAATTTTTTACATTAATAGCTAAATGTGATTGATAAGTTAGTTTTAGGCTAATTAATTAGACAATTTTCACTTAATATTTTTGTTAGTTTTGAGTAATTTATAAGAATTTGATAATGTTTTATGTTCTTTTGTAGGTTTTGAGGAAAAAAGATGCATATTGGCAAAGTGCGAGACAAAACGGACCGAAAAATAAGTGAAACTGGACTCGGGACAAAATGGAGCCTAGACGTCAGCTTATGGGCGCCTAGGCGCTCTTACAGATGAAGCCTTACACAGAAAACCCAAGAGCATAGCGCCTAGGCTTCACAATTTGGGCGCCTAGGCGCCATTTGGAAGAATCAGTGTAGCGCCTAGGCGCTACAATCTTGGCGCCTAGGTGCTACTTTGAAGCCTAGGCGCCATATTCATGAAGCCTAGGCGCCAGTTCAGAAAAGGATACGCGGGCAAGTATAGCGCCTAGGCGCTACAATCATGGCGCCTAGGCGTCGTAATGAAGCCTAGGCGCTAGAAAATCGAGCCTAGGCGCCATTGCGATCCCAGTTCAAATTTTAGTGTAATTTCATTCCAAAATTAGCCTTTCAAACCCTAGCCTATAAATAGAACATTATAGAGGGTTGAAACACGAATTCTAAGAGGGAAAAACTACAGACAAGAGAGAAGAACTCATTGCTTTGGAGAAGAAGAACGGTGCAACCCGGAGACAGAAACCATCTTCGCATCCAAATAGAGTTCTTTTCTTTCACTCATCATGTTTAAGAGATTATTTAGGATTGTTTTTAGTTTCATTAGGAACTAATTTTCTATTCTAAGGCTTCGATGTAGCCGGATTATGAATGTTCACTTTTGTTTAATTTAATTCAATTCGATGTTTATTCATTATCTATGCTGAGTATTTAATCTAATCTTAATGCTTGTAAAAGTTTGCACACCTTTTGCATAATTTGTGATTTAATTTGAGGCTGAGAAGCGATAATTAAATTAGAACATGATTGAATGCCATGAAATCATCATAGGATAGAGATATCTATGAGACTTGTGTAACACTATGAATTTATTGTTCTTAATGAATCTTAGTAAGTTTAGAGTTTCCACAGAGATGTAAGAAATTTGCTAACGAGGATAAATTATTAATGCTTGAGAAAGATTAATGACTACCTAAGAGAAATTCGTTATCGGCATAGGAGTAAACATCAGTTGATTAAATTAGATAATTTGAATAGGATTAATTTAGGTGAATATGATGCCCTAGTCTTTTATTATTTATGTTTCATTTATATTTTTTTTGTTTTGTTATTTTTCTATTTTATATTCAGTTGTTCAAATAGAATTAGAGTTAAACCAATTTCGGTACTTAGCTAGATTAACGCAATCCTCGTGGGAACGATACTTTACTCACTCTTTATTACTTGTCTACGATTTTGTGCACTTGCAGATTTTTCACGACAAGTTTTTGGCGCCGTTGCCGGGGATTGTTATTTAATTTAGTTAATATCGAAACCAATTAGCTCTAGAATTACTTTGAATTTTTTTATTTGTTTTATTTCATTTTTATTTGTTCTAATTTATTTTTAAGTCATTTGTTTCCCAAGGAACTTCATGATGTTGCATCGGAATATCCTTGCAAGTTTTGTCCAACAACATATGGAACCATTTTATGCGGCTTGGGAGCGATTTAAAGATATGCTTGAGCGGTATCCACATCACAACTTGCCAAAGTGGGCACTTTTTCAAATTTTTATTGAAGGATTGCATTTTGAAGCTAGAGATTGGGTGGAAGAAGGTGCAGTTTCCGACGGTCATTCTTTCTTTTCAAGAACCGTTGATGAAGCTTACTACTTATTGGAGGATATGGCAGCCTTTAATTATCATTGGCATTTGAATTCTTCAATGCACAATTCTTGCTGGGAAAGGCACCAAAATCTTTCATGAAATATCATCCCCAACATGATGGAACAATCCTGTAGACAATATCAAGAAGAGAAGACACCTTTGGAAGTTGCTTAGATCGTCTAAAGGCCACTCTTGAGGGAAGTCATGAAATCTCCAACTCTAGGCGATATCTTGATGAACAAATCCGTTTAAAGAGGACAATTTTAGATAGTCATCTAGAGGAGGAAGTTGCAACATTAAATCCTTATAGTGACCATGAAATGATAAAGGATGTGGTTTTGTTTGATGATGATTGTGTGAAACCTCAGGAATTTGAGCGTTTAGAGGAAATAGAGCCTCAAGATGGTGAACAAGAACCCTTTGATGTTGTGTTAGCTCAACCATTTGTTGAGTTGGGCTCTTGCTCGATCAACAACGATGTACACTTGCTAAATCAAGAGGAGTCTATCCAAAACTTTGACTTTTATGAAGACCAAATCACAAGCATGCTAATGGATAGCCAAAAGGAAAAGGAAGAGCAAATAGAAGGGTCATTAGAGGAATTCCTACATGAGGAGAAGCCGCGAGGGTCGTTGGAAGATATAGAAGCACATAAGACTATTGATTTGAGCTCATCAATGGTTCCAACATATAAGACACTAACCGATTCTTGTTGGCCATGTTCATCACCACCATCACATCTCACCATGTTCAAGCTCGAGCCATTAATGAAGTTCCCATCAAAAGCACATCATTTAAAGACATTTGTTGTTGGTGCAACGTGCAAATCACTTCTAAATCTTGCCAAGCTTGAGGGCATCTATAACCAAGACCCATATGTGGTGCCGTTTGACACTAACTATGGGCGAAAGCCGCTCTTTGACAAGCGCTTCTTTGAGAGTCAGGCTGATGACTATAAAACAAGTGCTTCTTGGGAGGCAACCCAAGCTCTCTATCTTTTTCAATTTTAGTTGTCATAATATTATTTAGTTTATTAGTTGTTTCTTTTAGTTTTAGTCTTTTTTTTGCTACTTAATCATGATGTAAGTCTTGTTTGTAGTGATTCCAGGTTTTTGGGGGACATCAAGGTGCTCAGCTTGCTAAAAAAAAAAATTCAAAAACTGAATCCATATCGACAACCTGGCGCAGATGATGAACCACATGGCCATGCATCTGAACATAAACTTGGACAATTTTTTCACAGTCTTTGCTTTCAATGAAGATAATGAAGAGAATGAGGATAAGGAGGAATAGGCTGCCGCAACCTTCAGTTTAGGGAGTGTTCTTTCCTTTCTTATTTTTGTTTTCTTTTTACATTGAGGACAATATATTGCTCAAGTTTGGGGGTGGTGTGTTGCTTTATGTTTTTTTTTTTTGTCAATTAGTCACTATGGTTTAATTAGGTTTTAGTTTAGGTTTTTTTTTTTTTCTCTTTGCATTTGATAGTAATTAGGATAGTAAAGTTATGTCGTTTGAGCACTGTTTAACTTGAGTCATAGGAAGCCAATGATAAGACGATGGTTGAAATTGAATATGGCTTTTAGGGGATAATAATTATTGTTGGTCTATCCTTATTTTTCTTGTAATTTGTTTGTCATACTGTGATTGTTTAAGCACTTTGAGCACTCACGTCATGATCACCTAAGTATTCTACACTTAGAGGACTTTTATGTTGATTAAGTGATATTTTTGATCTCAAATGAATGCTAGAACCTATTTGATAACCACTAGAGGCGAAATCCTAGGCTACACATCATTAAGGACATGATTTAGGCTATTTTTGGACCGTTTGAGCCTTTCAAGCCTACCATTGACATCATTTAATCACTAGTTACCTTGTTGAGCCTTATTAACCATTTTCTTTGTTACCCACATAATCAACCTAGCCTTTGAATAATTTTATCCTACTTAGTCCCTCACTCATAAGCATGATTAGTTTGTCTAGGAAATTATTTGAAGGTAGTAGGCATTATGGGAGGATGGGTGGAGTTTTGAAGAACTTATCAAGGAAATATGTTTTCCTATCATTCAATCATGGGTGGAGTTTTGAGTATTGTTATCAAGAGATTATGTATTCATGTTTATTCATTGTAAAAAAAAAACAAAAAAAAAAAGAAAAGAAAAAAAAGAAAAAAATTTAAAAAAAAAGAAAAAGAAACATCAAATAAATGTGAATGACAAAGGGAGTGCAACATAAGTTTGGGGGTATACTTAAAAAGAAGAAATGAGGTTCTTATGAGGTCCTAAGACAAATTGTGTGTTTATGGGTGAATTTTGAGCCACATTATATCATTTATCTCACCTTTTTACTTTAGGCACACATTACAAGCCGAATAAAGTCCTAATGATCTTTGATGTTGTGATAGTCTACATTAGTGGAGAGTGGGTTTGAAAAATAGGCCTATGGAGTTCATAAATCTTACAAACCAAGAGATTTTTCATAATAAGCTTGTCGACATAAACTAATCCGACTGTAGGAATATAAGTGCTAGAGGCATCACACACACACACTCAAGGAATTATGAGTATGGTAAACTTGAGATTTAAATTGATTTTTTTTCATGATCGCAATGGTTAGAGTTTCCTTTGAGTCATAAACTTTATGCAATCTTTGAGGCCAAGTATGATGAAAAATTAAATTGATGCTCAAACTATGTCAGGTGCTAGTGTCAGTCCTGTTCTTTTGTCATGTTCTTTGTTTTTCGTTTTTGTCTTTTGCTCGAGGACTAGCAAAATCTTAAGTTTAGGGGAATTTGATAAGTTAGTTTTAGGCTAATTAATTAGACGATTTTCACTTAATATTTTTGTTAGTTTTGAGTAATTTATAAGAATTTGATAATGTTTTATGTTCTTTTGTAGGTTTTGAGGAAAAAAGATGCATATTGGCAAAGTGCGAGACAAAACGGACCGAAAAATAAGTGAAACTGGAGTCGGGACAAAATGGAGCCTAGATGCCAGCTTATGGGCGCCTAGGCGCTCTTACAGATGAAGCCTCACATAGAAAACCCGAAAGCATAGCGCCTAGGCGCCACAATTTGGGCGCCTAGGCGCCATTTGGAAGAATCAGTGTAGCGCCTAGGCACTACAATCTTGGCGCCTAGGCGCTACTTTGAAGCCTAGGCGCCATATTCATGAAGCCTAGGCACCAGTTCAGAAGAGGAGACGCGGGCAAGTATAGCGCCTAGGCGCTACAATCATGGCGCCTAGGCGCCGTAATGAAGCCTAGGCGCCAGAAAATCGAGCCTAGGCGCCATTGCGATCCCAGTTTAAATTTTAGTGTAATTTCGTTCCAAAATTACCCTTTCAAACCCTAGCCTATAAATAGAACATTATAGAGGGTTGAAACACGAATTCTAAGAGGAAAAAACTACAGACAAGAGGGAAGAACTCATTGCTTTGGAGAAGAAGAACGGTGCAACCCAGAGACGGAAACCATCTTCGCATCCAAATAGAGTTCTTTTCTTTCACTCATCATGTTTAAGAGATTATTTAGGATTGTTTTTAGTATCATTAGGAACTAATTTTCTCTATTCTAAGGCTTCGATGTAGCCGGATTATGAATGTTCACTTTTGTTTAATTTAATTCAATTCGATGTTTATTCATTATCTATGCTGAGTATTTAATCTAATCTTAATGCTTGTAAAAGTTTGCGCACCTTTTGCATGATTTGTGATTTAATTTGAGGGTGAGAAGCGATAATTAAATTAGACCATGATTGAATGCCATGAAATCATCATAGGATAGAGATATCTATGAGACTTGTGTAACACTATGAATTTCTTGTTCTTAATGAATCTTGGTAAGTTTAGAGTTTCCACAGAGATGTAGGAAATTTGCTAACGAGGATAAATTATTAATGCTTGAGAAAGATTAATGACTACCTAAGAGAAATTCGTTATCGGCATAGGAGTAAACATCAGTTGATTAAATTAGATAATTTGAATAGGATTAATTTAGGTGAAATCGGATGCCCTAGTCTTTTATTATTTAGGTTTCATTTATATTTTTTTTGTTTTGTTATTTTTCTATTTTATATTCAGTTGTTCAAATAGAATTAGAGTTAAACCAATTTCGGTACTTAGCTAGATTAACGCAATCCTCGTGGGAACGATACTTTACTCACTCTTTATTACTTGTCTACGATTCTGTGCACTTGCAGATTTTTCACAACAGTGATACTTTTACTTTGTAGCTAAAAATTATACTTTTAGCCACAAGTCATTTTGTCACCGAAGACTAGTATTTTTCTAGACAAATCAACAATTTTGTAGCTAAAAATGGTTAATTAGCTACAAAACTAATCTTTTCACTAATTCCTAACCCAAATTAGTGACAAAATGTTGATTTTGTAGCTAAATCATTATTTGTCCAAAATAGTACACAATCATTCTTACACACATCTATCTTCACATAGTCAAGACCCAAGTCACGAATGATCGTGTTAGCTTCGTAGCAAGATTTTGGGATAGCATCACCATTTGGAATTGTCTTGTTAAGAAACCTAAGCAGCATGGTTTGACTTGTTATTCCAGCGATTAAGTATTTTCAAGTGTGAGAGCTCCACAATGAAACTTTAGCTTCGCAACAGCAGCAAATAATTCTTGCTTTGCCTCTTTACGCAGTCTAGCAAATCCATTCCCTTCAAACTCAACTTTTCCGAGGAAGTGATCACTTGCAGATGCTTCATTTAATTCACAAATATCTCTATATACGTATACAATAGGATCTAATCAAAATGATGAGAAAAAACTAACATATAAGCAATAGAAGCAAGTTCTTTCCAAACTTGACTTTCACGATTTACTTATATAATTTATATCCTTTTTGGACTTGACGGTGATGATAGAGAAATTAGCAATCTATTGGAATATTATAACAATGGAAAATGCCCACCAAAACTAACTCATTTTAAAGCATGGTCACAACAAACAAACAAACAAATAAGAAAAGTGTAGTTGATCTTGATTTATTGATTCATAGATGCGTACCTATAAAAGACCATGAAAAACGATGGCCGCCAAAACTGACCAATTTCAACGTACTTTGCTTTTTAGGATGCTCATTTTTTTAGTTTGCTAGGGACTAAATTATGTCTTCTTATATCATAACAGCACGCCCACAAAATTGATTTTAATTAGTTCAGCACCATTTGGACATGACTAAGATCTGATTAGTGTTATGGTCCAAAAGCGTAGCAAGAAAATTCCATCAATATGGAATAATAGTATGGACAAATTTAAACGGAACTCACTGCTTAAACCAAAGGGATAAAAAACTGACCAGAAGATGAGAAAAGGCTCGTCCAAGCTATTGTAAACCATGATAATCAAGGTGTCATTGGTTACTGATTTTATTTGACGATCCACAATTGGTCATTTATCAATGTAACCTGGCATTTAAGTTTAAAACACACAAATTCAATAAAACTTTATTCCATTAACCATAAACAGAAAGAAACAAAAAACTGAAAACAAAGAATTCAAAAACTGATATTGCAAGCTCAAAATTCAACAAAGAAGATATCCAACTCCAAGCAGAATAACTCCTCTCACTGTGCTCCACTAACTAAAAATCTTTAATATTTTTAGGAAAATGAACATATTTGCCGCCGAATAAATGGCGCTAATCTGAGTAGAAAAAGTTACTAATCAAGGAAGAGCAGAAAATTAAAAAAAAAATAAAAATATTCCCTAACACGACAAATGATACACGTCTGTTTGACACACCTCTCAAAGATTAACAATCCAACGATCCTTCAATTTCACTTTCTTGTCCGACGAGGAAGAGTTGGAGCAGAGCCACCGATTCTTTACGAAAACTGTGGCGCCTTTTTGATCCTTCAACGATCCTCCAGATTGACGTTATTAATGACAATGGAGGAAAATTGGTGATTTGATATGGAGGAGAGAGAAACTTAGGGCATGAGAGAGAAATCGACGTTGCAATTAGAGAGCAGTGATCCTTGAGAAGAAAAATCTCCGGCAATCCTTCTCCCAAATTGACGGTGACTCACTTGTTGAACAGAGAGATAAAACAGAGAGAGACTGACCGACGATGGCACGGCTGAGACATTCCCGCCGACAGCATTGTACTTAGCAAAATTTAAAAAAATAGTAAATAGCTTGGTTAGTGCTTAATTTTTTTTAAAACTTATTATTTAGTGTTTGGTTTTTTTATTTAAATGGGTCTAATCTTTGAAAAAGAGTGTAATTTAATTATCAAGATTTTGATACCAAATCTGATTTTGTGACTTTTAAAGGTAGTTTTATCTTTTTATGCATTTAAAAAATTGATTAATACTAAATATTTCTTTTCATGTTTTTAAAACTATTGACGTTATTTACTCAGCCAATAGCAAAATATGTTATTAGCTATAATTTCTCTAGATTTATATGTTGACGAGCTCTTCATAGGCTTGGCCTTTGTTTGTGTTCTTTTACCCTCAGTCTTATATAGCAAGGATCATGTATTCTTTTTGAGACAAGGAGGAAAATAACATATTAGAAAGGGATTATTAAAATTAATAGTAAATATTATGTAAATGCTTCATAAATAGTACACTAGGTTAATCTCAATAATTTATAAAAATGAAATATTAAAAGTACCATTTTATATCAATTTTTTTCCTTCCTCTCTCTCCACTCTTTCTCCACCTTTCCCCACGTACAAATACGTCTTTTTTCTTCTCCCCTCTCTCTCTCTTTACTTCCCTGGTGTAGCAATGATATGCTTAGTGTCAATCAAGATCTGACAACATCATGGAGTACTGTGGTGAACATATCTGGTGCTCGCGATCTACGGTGACAAGGACCTTTGGTGCTCACGATCTAAGTCGACTCAACTTCTTTGTAATCTCTAGCTCAAACGAGGAGATGTGATTATCTCCCGTGGCCAAGTCGCGACGATCTTGATGTCATGATCTCATTATCATTCAAGTCGATCTGCGTGCTTTTGTCATAAGACATCGTGATCTTCATCTAAGTCGTTGCTACATTGCATCATTACTCTGGGTAGATCTACATGCATCCTTTTTCTATCATTGCTCTAGGCAGATCCAGAAAGGATGACGTTATGCGAGAAAGATGTCGAAGTAGTGAGAAAAATGGGGGTGGAGAGAGGAGAGAGAGCTGGAGAAACTTTTTGGGGGCACTTTTGGTATTTCCAAAACTTGTTTCCAAAACTTTTTTGATATTTTCTTAACTTATTTTAGAACCCTGCTATTTGCTACTTAAAGTTTCACAAACATGACATTCACTATAATTTCCTTGATTTTTTATTAGCCTATTTAGTGACAAGACTTTTATATTGTCACTAAAAGGTATAATAGCATTTCAACCACTTCTGTACATTTTGTAAGGTAGGGTCCATTTTAACGATGACAAGTCTTGAGGAAATTTAATCCCAACAAAAATTTTGTTGGCGTAGAAAAAAGGTTTTTAGTGATGACTTGTCATTGTTAAAATACGAATGAATTTTTAGCACCAAAAAAAGGCGATGAAAATTAAATTTTAAAATATTTGAAGACCTATGCACTGTCGTAAAAGTTTATTTGATTTTTTTTTGGCAAAATTTAATAGCAAAATAAATGCTATATACATGAAAACTTTGAAAATTGTTGAAGGCTTTTAGCGACAAAATGTGTCGTTGCTAGAAGTTTTTTTTATTTCTTTTTTTTTTTTTTAATTTTAGCAGCAAAAAAAATGCTGAGTGAAAATTTTAAAAATTATCTATGAATTTTGTTGTCGCTAAAAAGTTTTTAGGTCCACAATTCACTTTTATTCACATGTCATCATGTTGTAGATATACAGCGATGATACTTTGACTTTTAACGACAACAAGTCTTTAGTATATATCAGCGTCGTGAGTTTTCTTCCTCATTTTTTCCTTTACTCTTTCTTTCTCGCCCTCTCTACACTCTATCTCTGACCTCGACTTGCCGCCGCAACTCCTCCCAACCGCCTAAAGCGCCATTTTGGTCTCAAGGTGACTAAAAAACAATCTACAAACATTCTCCTCTCTCCCCCTTAGCTTTTCAAGCAAAAAAGCTCCTTCTACCTCTCCTACAACTCTATTTGCCATCTCCCACATCGCTTGTAGCCGCCTTCGTCGTCATGCCCGCTTCATTCCCATAATCACCTTGTTCAAGTGGTGGTTTTACTAGTACAGCCAGAAGGTTAGGCTGTTGTCTAAAGATAAGACAACGATAAGCCAAACCGTAGTCTAATTTACAGTTATAATATGTGGTATACATTCATGCTTGAAATAACACAAGCGTTCGCTAAGGCAGATTAGATTATGGTTTTAGTAAAAACCGTCGTCTAAAGGACATATTAGATGATAGTTTTAGTAAAAACAGTCATCTAAAGGGAAAATTAGATAACAGTTTTAGTAAAAAAGTCATCTAAAGAGCACATTAGACGACGGTTTTTACAAAAACCATCATCTAATATGTTACTTTTAATGACGGTTTTTCAAAAAACCCTCGTTAAAAGCATTGAAAATAAAAAAAAATATTTTTGCAAAAACAATTTCTTCACAAAGAATAATTTCAACTATTATTCACAAATTTACATCATCTTCTTCGATAAGCTTGATTCATATCCAATGTAAGAAAAAAACATATTATCATTTTGAGAATTTTTAGAAATGTTTTTGCACATTTTTTGAGGCAGAAATTTCAAAAACACTCTCAGCACAATTCTTAAAAAATTCTCATTTTTCAAAACAAAACAATTTTTACCTATTTTGAAAACACTATCAAATGGACTAAACATTTTCAAAGCGTATATAATAAATATGCATATAACTCAAATACTTCAAAAACTATAGGCAAAGTTTATCTACAAAATATAACAACAAAAAAAGAAGTTAACCAAACACAAAGGATGACTCAAAATTTGAAAAAAAAAACATAAATTCAAAAGAAGGAAATCTTAAAATATTCTAAATGTACCTAAATTTTTGTGCTTAAGATGTAGGCAGAGGCGATGGCAGTGAGTCACAACGTCAAAGATGATTTGATGATGAGTCACAACATTAGAGATGTAGATAAAGAAAGGAAGTTAAAAGGAGAATTGAAGAGGGAGTATAGAGTAGAAGAAGTAAAAGAGAGAATTGAAAGATAGAAGGAAGTTAAAGAAAGAATTAGAAGATGAGGAAGAAATAGTTAAGAGGTGAAGAAGATAGAAACAGAGAGAATGGAGGATTTAAGAGAAAAATTTTAGAGCTTATAAATTTAATAGAGTAGAATGGAAGAGACTGTTCGAAATTTGATAAGGAGATGAGAAAGTTTGTAATTCATTGGTAAAAAACTAGAGCAATAAAAAGTCTACATTATTTTTTGAAAATCGTTGACATTAGACGATAGTTTTGTGAAAATGATTTCTAATCTAGCATATTAGATGACGGTTTTAAGAAAACCATCGTCTAATCTAGCACATTAGATGAGGTTTTATAAAAACTGTCTAATGTGTGCGTAGAATTCTTTAAAATACGAAATTTTTGTCTTGTTTTTTTAATACATAAAACGGCAGTTTTTATATAAATGTCGTAAAATAAGCATCGTCTAATCTTCTATTTGTAGTATTGTTTGAGATAAGTTTTTGCTTTTTTGGCAATTTTTTTTAAATGTGTTGTTTATATGAGAAAGGGTGATGACGATGACGACGACGACGACGACGACGATGATGCATATTGAGTGATTAATATGTAAATTTATGTTTTTATTATTTTGTGAATAAGTGTTTTAATATCTGAATTGGTGTATTTGTTATATTTTTTTAATTTATGTTGTTGGTTAGAATTAAAAAGTTCGGATAATTATTGATTATAATTAATTTGTTTATATATATTTTTAGTATGTGATGATCATGATGATGTTAATGACGGCGATGATGAAGAATAATTAAAATGTATGGATAATATGTGATTTTGAATAATATTGAGATGACCATGTTGATTATGGTTTTGTTAGGAAAAGTGTAATTTGATATTAGTAATGATATGTTGTTTAATGGGATGTTTTTGTTAAAAGTTAGGTTAATTAGGTTGTTTATGTTAATAGTTGGATGTGTAAATTAAAAAATTAATTAAGTAAATAAAAGCGATGTGTTTTAGTATTTAAAAGTTATTAATTTACTTAATAAGAAACAATTAAAAATTCCAATTAAAACATATAATGTAAAGCTAAAATTAAAAGTAAAATAAGAATTACTCAACATTACACATGACAAGACATACTACTACTTAATAAATATGTATAGAAAAATTTATAACTAATAATTAAAAATATAAGATTAATTAATCATACACGAATAACTCATGATTAAAATTAAATATTTAATAATTAATATATGATAAAATTATAATATGTAATTAAAAGTTAAGTAATACTTTGATAAAATTTTGAAAAACGGGATTTGCTCGTGGACCACCCCTCCCACCCGCCCCGCCCCGCCCCGCCCCGCTGCAGGTTGCCTTCACAATGGTGTGTCAGGCATGAATTTTAAGCAATACGTTCGTAACCATTTTGAATTTCACCGGCTTAACGGATCGGCCAACGATGCTCGTAAGGTCGCACATATAAGTATTATTTATCATATTATTCAATACTTTTCAAAAGTTTATAGGCCTGATAGGGTACAATTTTGCAGGTAATAATATACGTAGTTGAATATGTCTCAGGTTTCCTTGATGATGGTGGATTTCTCTTAATAAATAACAAAAAGAAATAATTGATATTTATGGGCAGGGACGAACTTACATAAGAACCAACAAAAGCACGCGCCCCCACTAAAATCCATCTCTGTTCCTGGAATTATCAGTGATGTAAATACTATTATTTTCGGGGCTTCTATTTTCTTCTTCTTCTTTTTTTTGTATGTTAAATACTACACACATACATACACACATACATACATATATATATATATATATATATATATATATATATATATACCATCTTCGCAGCACAGGTCCCCTTGAGGTTGCGTAGACTTCCTATCTTATGGTACTTAGGCCTTGAGTGGCTTATATATATATAAATAAATAAATAAATAAATAAATATATATATATATATATATATATATATATATATATATAAAGCGTTCCTGGCGTGAGAGAAATACGTGCAGAAATTTATGAATTTAGTAGTTGGATGCATGCCAAGGGGAAAAGAGAAGAATTTAAAAAGGAGACTTGGATTAAGCTTTACTTCAGGAAGGACCGATTTTTTTTTTTTTTTTTTTTTTAAGAAAGAAAAAGAAAGGATCAAAGTTAAAGTATGCCCCCTTATGTTCATCGATGAGGAGGGAGGTTCTGGACCCCTTTTTGTTTTTGTTTTGTTTTTTCCTAATTGTAAAGGTGAATTTGAAGAAATACTTTTGGATTATTTTAACATCAAATCTATGATTGCCTTTCCCTCATGTCTGAGAAAATAATATTCACAATAAAGAAGAGCAGATTCCTAAGCAACACTAATCAAAAAACGAAAGATCTTCTGTTGCTATCAAGAAAATCACTAAATCAACATTAAGCCAATCGAAACTTTGCAAGGATTACAGGGTGCATGCAATTGCATTATTTTAATCTTTTATATAATTATTTTTATTGATGCTATTTTTTAAGGTAAATTGTATTTCAAATAAAAGAAGTATACGTACTAATATAGACTCAAATGACCTTGATATAAGGAAACTTAATTCTAACCCGTACCACAAGTAAAATCTAGAAACGCACGTGGGGATCAGATGTACACCAGGTTTTAATAATGTAAAACCAAGAAGGCACACAAACAATTATGCAGATAAATGACTCTTTTAAACCTCTACAATTGATGGAAATCTCCTATCAATTAAGACTAAAAAACACAAATTAACTACAAAGGTCATCACCAATGCCGCATAGAAACAACTCTTATGGATGAGACATACAAAATAGAAAATGAAAGGTGGGGAGGCCACTTTCGTTATTACAAAACTAAAGTCATAACAAAACACTAAAAACAACACCAAGATGGTAGAACTATCAACCCCCAATATTGAAAGCAAACAAACATAGCAAAAAGGGCAAATAGCCTCAGTTCACTAGAAAGACCAACCAGCAACAAGTCGACCAACATTGCAAGGAGGATAGAGCAATAGATTTGACTAGAGCCCTCGTGAAGAGAATGTGACTACCGACCCCAAAGCCAAATGTGACACATGAGAATTTTCTAGTATATTTTATATGCAATAATTAAGGGAATATTGTTCTAATTCAATTTTTATGATAAATTTCATAAGAGTAAAAATAGGATTTTAAAGGTTAAGAATTATGCCATAGTTTTAAATAAAGAAGGGATGATATGGAAATAAGCTAGAAAGCTTAATTGTTATAAAATGTGTTGCAACAAATTTGAAGACAAAAATACTGTTTAAGAAAAATACTGTATAAAAATACAAAAATTATATAGTATAAAAATGTAAGCAATACAAAATTATGCAGTATAAGGATTTTACTAATAAAGTAATATAGTGTAAAGAATTACACTGATAAAGTTATGCAGTATGAAAATTACATTATAAAAGTAAAGCAGTGTAGGAATTGGACTATTTTAAAAATTATAGGACCAACAAAGTAATATTTGGATGGTAGAAAATTATCCACCTCATCTATGACATCACCGGTTTTGAAGAAGTAGTGGGGGCAAGTTTTTAAAATTTGCAATTTGACCCCTCAACCAATTGTTTTTGCAATTAAGGGCTTATGTAGAAAAAAAAATCTTATTTTCACAAATGGTGGAAAATCTTCCACATCTTCCCCATGTTGGTACTAGTTTGGCCTCTCCTTTTTGGCCAATTTTTAATTGCAAATAATCTTAAGTGATGACTAAACTAATGAGTCATCAAATTTGGAAATAAAAATCTTAATTTTTGAAGCACCTATGCATGGCCCATAAAGGGGAAAAAAAACTCAACCTTTTCCCTCTAAGGAAAACCGATAGCCTCCAAGGATTTCCCCAAAAAATTCTCTCAAAAATTAGACCCCCAATTGAGTTTCACATCAAGTCTAAGTGTTCTAGATCAAGAGTAACACTTTTTAAGGTAAAAATATCAAGTATTTCCCTATGGATTTTTAGTGTTTTCCATGGGTTTTAGGGGGGGAAGGTTTTGATGGTGTTTGCTATAGTTTATGTCAAGGAGGAATAACAAGGTTTAAACCACCAAGGTGGTGCAAGAGCTTGGAAAAACTTAGGTAAATTCTAAACCCTATCCTTGATTTAGTTTATATATATAGCAAGTGTTTGCTATAAAGTATGGACTATGGCATATAATATAAATAATATGGCATGCTTAATTGATGTGCTCTGTTGATGATGATGATGGAAGAAGTTTAAAAACTAAAGTTTCACTTAGAAAGACAAAGTATGATAAACTTTGCCTTAATCATCAAGTTTTAGCTTGATAAAATGATTTTGAGCATGGCATAAAGAAAAAGATTATGACATGTTTGGTTTATGTATTAAGTGCTTAATGATAAGCTTAGAAGCGTTTAAATGAAATTAAACTCAAGGAAACGAAGTTAAGAATTTTTTTGGAGCACAAGGATATTTTAGGGCTATTCTGAAAGAATTGAATGTTTAAGATCCTTAGAAGCTGAATTATTTTTTGAGTTCAACATGATATCTATTGGAAACATCAATCTAGACAACTTTCATGAAGAAATCTTGCTTGAATTCCAAGCAAATGAAGCCAAAAAAGATAGGTTTTAGTTGTGCCCATCCGGAAACTACATGAAGACAAATAATTTTGAGAAAAGTTAAAGCGTGGAAGTTTTAGATCTCGTTGAAATGATTTAGAATCATTGACGATTCATGAGAGTTTTATGAAATTTTAATCACAAAATTTTCTAAAAAGGAAAATGTTATGAAATGTTTTCAATTAGACCAAAGATCTGTAGTAAGTTTTAATTCTTACAAAAAACTAAACGTTTTGGTATAAGTTGAAAACTTTTGTTATGGGGACAAAAATGTCAAGATTGTTTGTTTCAGGCTAAAACTGTAAAACCGTGTGAAACTATATTTTTTTCACTAAGAAAATATTGGTTTCCCTACACTGCTATAAGCAGTGAGTGACCACAAGTTTTAAGTTTGAAAGAATTTAAAGTGTTTATCAAGAAAAGAAAGAGAAAAAAAAGTTAAGGACGTAATTGTCAAGATTCTCGGCTTATGGGTCAAAACGTAAAATATTGATAAAATAGTTTTTCCACAAAAAAGAAACCGATGTTTGTTTTTTCATAATATTATGAGTAACACGGAAATGTAAGTTTTGTTTAAACGGGTTCTAAAAATTTATAGGACCCGTTAAGGACAAAATGATTATTTTTTCATTAAAAGGTCAAAATGGATTCCGAAACGTCTAATTTAGGAAAACATGCCTTAGTAGGAATTTTTTTGTAACTCGTAAGTAACGAAATGGCAATAAAATGAGAAGTTTAGTAAAGTTACAAAACTACGAAAAATCCTTAAAAGGCAAAATCGTTATCTTCTATAAAACCGCTAAAATAGACCCGTGCCCCCTGCATTAGTGAAACGCTTGACAGAAAATGTTCCAAATCACATTAAGCAATGAAACTGTCAAGTAAGACGGAAGATTTGATTAAGAAAAGAAGATGTTAAGTAGTTAAGAGATAAACTAATAAGAAATAAAGTCAAGTAAAAGAACTGAACGTTTAACGTCTAAGTTGCTTTATTGATCAAGTAGATTGGTAACAAGAAAGAATAACTAATAGTTGGATGTTGTTTGAATATGACACAGAACCGACTAATAAAAAAAAAAAGGAGATAAAATGGGAATGCAATAGCAATGTCCAGGTAAGTTTTAAGCATGACCTATAGCATGAAGAAAATGATTTTTAAATGCTTTTTATAAGTTTGAAGTATGTTTGCATTTGTTATGCATAATGTTTTAAAAGTTCAAATTATGATTTGCTATGTGTTTGTAATTATTATGTTTAATGTTTTAGACATTAAGTTATGTCATACATAATGTTCACTAAGATTACAAGATCAGTTATAAAAACCTACATGTTAAAGATAAGTGTCATACTAGCCTCTCCTTGATGTGAGGTTTATAAGTTACATTAAAGTTATGACCTTGTTATTCAATGGTCTTAAATTTTCCATAAGGGAAACATCATGCTCTCATAATTAATGATGTTATTACGAATACTTAAGTTCACAATATAAAGAAAAGATAAGAATTATAATAAGAAGTTCATAAAGTTCATAAATGAGCACAAATGGGATCATGTACTACAATATTGCTTGCATTCCTTTTAATAATGTTTTTATGAAGAATATTTTGTGAAAAACGTTTAAGAAATATTTTATGAGAAATGTTTATGAATAATATTTTAAGAGAAAGGTTTATAAGGAAAAAGTTTTATAATGATTGTTTTAATATTTTGTGAGATTATATTTGAACTTATAGAGCAAGAGCTCATTACAAGTTCTTTTATGCTATAGGTAATCCTACAGAAGACTAGTAAGACTGGATGAAGAGCTTAGTGTTATGGTGAGACAGATGAAAAAGTTGGGTATGGATACCATTACACAGTTTTTTGTTGCTTAAAGAAAAAGTTTTATGCTATTTTAAAAACAAAGAATGAAAATGCTTTATATGTAATGGATTTTATCTAACTCTAATTATGAATTATTTATAGAGGATCGACTTATATGTAATGGCTATATCAAATGGACGACTCTAAGAAATGAGTAATTGAATATATGTAATATTAAGAGTGCAATTCTAAGTATTTAGTGGAGTTATATTGGAATTAATAAAAGAGTGATATATTAATTAAAGAGTTTTAATTAATATATTGGTTTTACTAGAGCTTGAAATTATGGGTCTATTAGTCCCTTGCTATTATTGAAAACACTTTTTGGATAAGTGAAATTATTGGTTTAAATAATTAATTTAGAAATATGGAATCATAAATTAAATATCACTCAAAATAAATTAATTATGAATTAATTTTATTTATTAAATAATTAGATTGTTTAATAAATAAAATAAAATGATTAATTTTGAAAGTTACATAGGGTTGGGTCCCATTGTGTGTGGCACACATAGTGGGAGGACCCACAGTGGGATCCTCCCACTGTGTGTGGCGCCCAAGCATAAAGAGGAAAGTCCTCTTGTACACATCAAAGCTTGTTTATTAAGTTTTCATATTTGGTATTTCCAATATTGAGTAAATGTGATTTAATCCAAATATGGATAGTTTAATATGGAGACAAATGAGATTGGGCAACAAGCAATTATTTTTCTCCTTCTCCTCCTTGAATTGGCACCATACACAGATAAGGTATCTATGTATGAATCTGTGTATGTGGCACTTCTGGCAGTACAAGAATAAGAAACTTGTGTCTTTTATTTTAATTAAATATTTGATATTAATTTAAAATAAAAGAGACTTTCCAAAATCAATTAGTTCTATTGTTCTTTATAAATAAAGATTTCCTCTATTCATTTAGAATATACTTGTGAGTTTTAGAGAGACTGAGAGAACTCTGCAGAAAAAAAAAAAAAAAAAAAAAAAAAAAACTCACATAGGCATGTAGTGAAAGAAAAAGAAAAAGAAAAAGAAAAAAGAGTTCTTCCTTTGTACAGTGAACACTAGAAACTAGATTCTTTTTATACCCATACATGAGTCCATCTGGTGCCGAGAATTTGATGAGGAAGACGTTGGTTTCATAAATAGAGAATGTCCTTTGTGATACTCATCTCGATTCATCTTCATCTCTCTACCGGTAAGCATATTTACATATTTATTTATGTGCTAAATTAATATAATGTATAGCGTTTTACAAAAGTTTTGAGAAATTTTTTATCATACACGATCCATACTTTTATCACATTTCCACTATATTTTGTAAAAAAAAAGTTTTCCAAAACCAACAATGTCATCAGTTAATTACTACCAAATCAGATACAAACCTGAAGTTGATTATTAAATCCATCTAAACTCTCAACTAAAGGTATTCAAAAAATTTGCTAAACCGCCCAATTTAAATCAAAGCAAACCAAATCATTAACTAATTTTAGACTATTGGGTGATTTGGTCGGGGTTTAAGATTAATTTCAACGGGTATTTTGGTTAGTGGTTTGTACTCTCAAACCACCAAGACTGTCTAATAATCCATCCAAAAAATACATATATAATTTTTATTTCTAAAGTATTTTTCTATGTAATGTTATTTTTAATTGGTTGTAAAAGAAGGTTTCAAACTATTAAAATGCATCCCTACCATGCTCAATAACTAAACATATGACTATCAATGTTATAGTTACTTTTCATGGATAAACAACTTTAAAATTTGTATGAAATTTGTATGAACTGTAAAAGCTTTTTTAGTCATTAGCTCAAACTGCCTAAGCCATTCATAACTATAAGTAATTTGGTTGAATGCGGCTTTTTATAAAAAGTATAACTCTTTAAACCACCTTAAAAAAGATTTTATTTTTAGTGATTTTTTTTAAAAAAAAATCCTAAACTACTTGAGAATATCCTTACTCTCAACCGATAATTACAAACACAATCAAAATAATTTGAAATTAATCTTATGTGGCATCTAGGACATCAAGAACAATATAAAATTTTTATATGCTACATTTTAGGCATAAAGCTGTCACATGATTAATTATTAAGACAATAAGGGAAATAGGCTAAACTACTGGAAGAATAAAATTAATAGGTCAAAATTTAAAATAGGTTAATAAATAAGCCAATTCACATTTACTTAATAATATAATTACTAAAATACCTTAATTTAGAAAACCTTAATAGTCAAAATACCAAAAATTCTCCTTCTCTCTCCCCTTCGTTCCTCTACCTTCGACTCTCTCTCAATCTGCTCTCTCTTTCTTTTTGATTTCTTCTTCGGTTGTCTCATCAACCCATTGTTTCTCATGAATCAAAGGCGATAGAGATTTGTTGTTACTTATAGTGTCAATGGAAATCCTTGGCCATGCATTTCCTCTTTGTTGTCACTGGTGAATCACGACTCAGACTGAGGAACTGTTGTCACTATTGGCTATGGATCTTCGCAAAGCACGTGTCATCGACAAGCAAACCGTTCAGCGCGAAGTTTGCGCAGGTGACAACTCGCGTTCTCCTCCGGCGAGCAGCATGGCGATCAACGTTTAGGAAATTGAGAATTTTGTTATTTAGCGGCATTTTGATCATTTGTTAATCTAAATTTATACCTAAAAAGCCTAATTGGCTTATTATTTAATAATGTTTGTAAATATACTATGTATTTTCAAGTGTCTTCAAAATTGACTAATTCTTACCATTTCCCTTAATGGTTAATGAATAGGGTAAATTTCACAAATTCCCCTTAAACTATTTCACCTGTGTCAATATACCCTCAAATTTTGAAACATATATGTTGTACCCTTTGAATTATGATATTTCTCCAGATTCATCCCTCGAAACTTTAAAACAGGTTGATTTTTGGATGAAATTGCTGAATTTTTGTTTGACTTAAGATTAAATATGATACTTAGGGGATAATATGAATGTCTTTTTACTTTAAATAAACTAGTTGTGCACTAAAGTCTCATATATTCTGTCTTTAAAATATCTACCCAAAAGCAAGGAAAAAAGGAGAACAAGTGAATAGTGTACTATAATTCAAGTTGGTTTTTAAGAGTTTTGCATAAATTGATGAATTGATCCTTGTAATGAGCATAAAAAGTATTATTTTGTCGAAAAAACATCACATTTCAAAATTCAAGGAGTGAATATATAGTTGTATCATAGTTTATGATATATAACATATACGTTTCAAAGTTTAAAAGACATTTCGACAAAAATGACATAGTTTAAGAAGAATCGATATGAAATTCGTCCTAATAAAGAGCACCCATCAAATTCAAATTTAAATACTCCCACCACCACATCTTATCTTAAACGAACATTATCTCATAAAACAAAACGGAATTTAAAGACTTGGGATAATCACACGAGTGAAATTATTTTTGTAAAGAGAAATATCATGGATTTAAAAATAATTCCCAACACATGCGAAATTGACATCTTTTACAACTATTTCCCAGACCCCAAAAGGATTTTTTTTCTTTTTTTATAAAATAAAATAAAATACTATTTGGTTCTTTTCTTTATTTGTCGTTCTCTGTATGCGTCTTTTGTATTTGTTTCTACCTTTTTCCTGTCTCTGTCTCTGTCTGTCTTTCTCGGCTTTCTTTCAGATCAAATGACCATTCTTTTTGGGGTGCAAGAAATTTAATGGGGGCATAGCCTTTAAAAGAGAGCAGCTTTTTGTGTTAGAAGTAGAGAGAAAGATAAAAGGTCAGAACCAGAAAACCAGTGATATTAACCTGTACACTCAAGGTTCTGCAGGCTTTGGATTGCATGCCACGTGAAGCTCTTGATTAGTACGCAAGCCTTTTCAACTACGTAACACCAAAAAGAAGCTTCCATATATCCACTCTCGATCAGTCCTAGCTTAGCTAAAACCATCCAAGAGTTATGAGGCCAGAGATTTATCTTTTCGGCGACTCCATCACCGAAGAGTCCTTCGGCGACGGTGGCTGGGGCTCTTCTCTCGCTCACCATTTCTCTCGCATGGTACAATATTTATACTGTAAGATCTTCAAGGAAGTTTATAAAGATTTTTTTTTTTTTGAGCTTTGCATTTTGTGATAAGTCGGATTTGAATTTATTGATAGCCTATATTTCCAACAACAAAAATGTTTATGATTAAAGTTTATGAGTTTTGTGGTACTATATATTTGACTTTTTTTTTGTTTTGGTTTAGGTGGATGTGGTCTTAAGGGGGTATAGTGGGTACAACACCCGGTGGGCGGTGAAGGTGGCGGAGAGGGTTTTTCCGGCGGCTTATGGCGGCGGCAGAGGAGGGACTAAAGAAGACCCATTTGTTGTGACGGTCTTCTTTGGGGCTAACGACGCTTGCCTTCCCAATAGATGCTCTGCCTTCCAACACGTGCCTCTTGACGAGTACAAAAGAAACCTCCATTCCATTGTCTCCTTTTTCAAGGTAAGTAAAAAATTTGTCCTCCTCCTTCTACAAATATTAACTCTTAATTTCCTTCTCTCTTCCAGACGAATGGCTTGAGAATGATAGGTGGAAAGGAGGGAAAAAAATGCAAAAACAAAAACAAAATGCCCCTTTTGGAACTTGAAAAGTCACCAACTCACTGTTTTGAGTGACTGCTTTAGGCAAGTTCTAAAGCGATACGACATGATCTATTGTTTATTTATCACCTTTGCAACTTTTCTCAGATACTACTTTTTCCCCCCCTCTTCTATGCCTAGATCTGATGAAGACTAAGCTTCCATTTTAAGCTTCAGTGGTAAATGAAATTGAAACTTCAGTTGTACATGATGTTTAAGGTTTAAGAACTGTAGCGTAGCATATTGTTGAGGTATTTATACTTTTTAAATAGTTATAATTTATGTGTTAGAATAAAGCTCCAAACGCCCGTAAAGCACCATGAAATAAATTCCTAATTATCCTATATATTGCTGCTTGACACGCATCAATCCATTGTTATAAGTTATAACATATGATTTTAATCCTCTAGTCGTGAGGCCGATTGTTAGGAATTGAGAGGTCCAAATTTTTGGGGGTTGGTTGTGGGCCCGGGAGTTTTCATTATACGGTATCAGAGGTCGAGAAATGGTGACCTAAATTGGCAAATTAGTGGGTGCAGGTTAGCTAGGCCCGGTCGTTGCTGCTGTTGCCTGTTTGTTTTTGCAAATCGACTGTCGTCAAATATTTCAAATATTGTTTAATTTATATAAAAAAAGGAAATTAAAAAAATCTTCAGTTTTGATGTAATCGTAGTGTCCTTTTCAACGGTCCCCATCTTCTTTGACGCATAGCCCTATTGCACCATATACTAGCACTAGTGGCCTTAGCACGCGTAACATATATTTATGAATAAATTAAACAATTTATGAACCGTCTGTTGTTACTCTATATGTGTTGGTTCTGAATATGGGGACGTTTCAGGGAGTTTGGGACCCATGAAGTTGATATATAACAATAGCCATTGATGAAGTTTTGTTGTGATTTTTGCTAAAAGTTCATATCACATCACAAGTTTAAATGGCGGTTGGGATTTGTGTGTCTTCATTAATTTTATTTTGTCAGTATGTGTTGCTTTACTCTCCCCCACATCTATTCTAGTATAAAGGAAGAAATTGGTTGGTTTTTTTTTTTTTCTAATATTTAGCAATTTAAATAAATTTTTGTACATGAAAGTTTTTATTTGATGTATGTGACGCTAGTTATTATTCCTAAATTCCAACTTTACTAGAAGTGCGATTGGTGAATTTGTGAGAAAGTACATAATTAGTCACACGGTCTCTTTTATATGTTGTATAAATATAGATACAAACAAAGACATAGAAATATAGTTTTGAGCCTTGAGAAGATATGATTCAAATATTGGTAAAGTTAAACATGCTCAAGTGAATATGACGGACATGTCTTCCTCCATTTCCATTAAATATCAACACCAATTCATATTGTTCATTTGAGACCCCCCACCCCGCTCTCTCTCTCTCTCTCTCTCTTCCTTTTTTTGTTGTATTTTTTTCCTTGCTGCATGCTTGGAGTTGGGGAATGAATCATGTGTGGACCACTTGATCATTAGGTTCTTGCTTAAGATTTGATACTTGCATGTGGTGGTCCAAATAATTTGATGCCTATATGCTAGGATTACCTTTTGGAAATCTCAATCTAATCAATTTTTTAAAAAGGTTTTACTTTTGCATTAGAAAATCTTTTTGGAAAGAAAAAAAGGGGCACATTTTATATTCTTTATTTTCCCCCTTTAGGAGATAGTAGAGCAAATGCTGTATGCATGCATGAGTGGGACAAAGTGGTATTGATGAACAACATATAGTGGAGCTAAGGAAGTAGAAGTCTGTGGGGCTGTGAGAATGTTGGCAAGAGCGTTTGTTTTTCATTTTTCTTGTAATTTTTATTGCCCATCTTTTCTTGCTTTTCATTCTTTAATCCGAATCTTTTACCGGTTTCCTTAAGCGTTAAGCATTAATCAATTGGATCTCATACTAAATTATGTGTGACAGAAATTAAAGTATTGAATCACTTAGAGTGATTATTGTGCATTGAACACGAAGAACACTGATTTTTAACTCACTAGTGCATGCTTATTAGTGTTAATTAACTTGCAACCAATACAATAATTTTAAATTCATAGCCCTACCTTTCTGGATAAAAATAGAAAAGGTTAATCTCACAAATGGTTCTTGAATTTTATCATCAATCTTACTTTGGTTCCTGACTTTAAAACATCCTAAAGTTAATCCTTAAGCTATCAGTTTATTTCAATTTTAGTCTTTTCATAAGCTAATTGTAAAAAAAGATGACAAAATATACAGGTGATGTTGATAAAGAAAATAGTAGTTTGCTAATAGAACACGGAATGTGCACGTGGTTTTGACAGAAAAATGGAAAAGCACACCATATATACCAGCTGGATATTACTTATATTTTTTAACATTCAATGTATGAAAAAGACTCAAGTTGAAATAAAGAAATAAATAAAGGTTTAAATTTGAGACATTATAAAACTCAAAGACTAAAGTAAGCTTGACATGAAAAGTGAAGGACCCTTATTCAAATTAACCTTATATAAAAAACAAGTCCTAGAAGAAACAGTGGTGGATGACATGTGACATTGATGGCCGCATGGGTAGGTAGAGAATTACACAGATTAGTCAAGGTGACAATGTTGTAGTTGATTTCTCTTAACTATATATTTTTTTGGGTTTATGTATTACATATAGGTTTCATGATACAAAATTGGTAGAGCTGGAAAGCAGTTACGGACGGATATAAAATGAAGCGCTAAGTTAGCTAAAAATTTGCTGAGTTCCAACATTTGACACATGCACGTATATATAGGGCCTCATGTTCTTATTTTATTTTATTATTCAACTTTCGTAATTCTGTTCCATGTACATAGCCTGATCTTGTTCCTTGTGAAAGAAGAAAGAAAAGAAGGGGGGAATACTTCATTTTATTTTAAGATTTATAATAGCTATCTTTTATATTTTATATTTTTTATTTTTTATTTTTTACGTCGATATGTGATGGAAATTCAGTAGTGCCTATCATGTTGTAAAGTATGTATTCTATTGCATTTCAACTAATTCGATACCTTAATTAACCTTTTTAAAGTTGTTTTCTTCTATTTGGTTGGAATTATTTCATTAATATTGTTGGAGACAGTATGCAGTATCTGAAGCATACAACTGTGCACTCGTTTGAAAACATTCTGGTAAAGATTAATAAATCTCCAATGAAACTGCATCAAGTAAAGAAGCCATTATATTTCTTTTTTCACCGTTCCCATCCTTCAATATTAAAAAAAGAAACGATATTTATTGTCAATATAATTATGTATATAATATAAGTGTATGAACCTTTCTCAACTTCTAATGGCATTAATTTAAGCACTTAATTCTTCATGTGTCGTGAAAAAAGCTTTACATGGAATGGAAAAAGTTTTTCTGGACCATTTGTTTCATTTAAAACAAAGACCCTTTACTTTTTTACGTAAATGGTGAGAGAAAATAACTAGCATCAGAGTACATAACTTTGAATATCCCAACTGGATTAATATCCCTAGTGAACTCATTCCACACAATTTATTAAAGAAGAATAATCAAATGTTCAGGAAACAAAGAACCTATGTTCGAGTTTAAAATTTTTGTCTATTTCCTTTTTCAATATAAGTTGCATTGTTTTCACTTTGTTGCATGGTTTTCAGAAGCGATGGCCTACAACTCTTATTCTCCTGATTACTCCTCCGCCAATTGATGAAGATGGGCGGCTGCGGTATGATTATGCTAAAGTCTTGATTCTTCACGGACTCGCTCCCCCATAAGTTTCAATTAAGTTTTTCATTGCCCTTTATGTCCTAGTGGTGTTGTATTTATCTTGAAAAACGAAAGAGTTAATTTGATTCCCCCCTTTATTTCCTGTACAGCTACCCTTACATTAAGAATCCATCAAATGAGCCAGAGAGGACAAATGAAGCTGCCGGGGCTTATGCGAAGGCATGTGTTGAGGTAGCTGGAGAGTGTGGGATCCCAGTAATTGATCTCTGGACAAAGATGCAGCAGTTTCCTGATTGGCAAAAGGCTTGTCTAAGGTTTTCTTCATATTTTTTTGCCGTGTTGTTTCTCATTGATTATGTTATTTTGCTTTATTTGTTCTCGCATTTCCTTTGTTCATATAGATCTCAACAACTATATATAGTAGCTGTTCAACATTTTAAAGACACGTTTGCATGCTTCATTCAATCAAGGCTCTTGATAACGAAACCAGTTACCTCCCAACCGAGTACCAGTTGCTTCACCAGTAGGCCACTTAAGTTAGAGGGGTATAGTCCCTCAGTTCTTACCAACCTCTGGTTTGTAATTGACAAGTCGCTAGTGTTACGAATTAGACACCTTAATTTTACAAAGAGTAAACGACATCACAGAAGGAAAAATAAGTAGAAAAACAAACACATAATTTATAGTGGTTCACTCTTGATGTAAGAACTATGTCCACTTTCAGCTGTTGTAGAAAATTCATTATATGAAGAAGAAGTTTACGAGAGAAAATTGTATACCAGATTTTACACATGTAAAATCCATGTACTACCTTTAATGAAACATAAAGCAACTGAATTTTATAAGCGTGAAATTCCTATACTATCCTTGATAAAATTTAGGTCCAGAGGCAATCATTTGTCATAGCATTAAGTTAGGCTTCACAATTAACAATTAGCTTCAACTCAGTTAAAGAAGAATCATTGATTCTCTTTGTTCATTTCTTATTCATTTAGGATGCTTTCCGGTATGAATAAAGCTTCTATTCATGCATGACTGGTGAACTTTAGAGCTAGCTTTACTTTCATACATTTTATTGTTCACAGTGACTCTTCATAGTAGAAGAATTTGGCAACATGTATAGGCCTTATCCCTAGCTTAATAATACCTTCTTTTTTTTTGGTAAACGCTCCCATTTATTGCATTGTCTTCTAATACTGATCGTCCTTCATGAACACAAGTTCAAGATTGTATTGGTTGGAAATAATAATAATAATAATAATAATAATAATATGCATGAACATGTCATAATTTTCTGTTGTTTGGAATGGCGCAGAGATGGTTTGCACCTCACTCGGAGTGGCAACCAAATTGTGTTTGAGGAAGTGGTTAAGAAGCTCACGGAAGAAGGCTTAAGTCTAGAAACTTTGCCTATTGATCTTCCACTCATAAATGAAATTGACCCAAAAGACCCTCTCAAGTCTTTTCAGCTGTAATTAATTAAGAATTGTAATACATCCATGGGTGGTACTTTTTCTTTTGTGGGTTATTCAGCAATTGTTATAAGCAATCAATCTTATACCAGTTACAGTTGATTTACGGGTTCTACTTTGATCTGGTTGTTTTGCATAGCTTCTAGCATTTCCCTAGAAACTATTTTTTCTGCTTCAATCAATACAATTAAATCTTGTATCACTTCATATATGCTAATTAAATGCACTGTACCACATTTGTCTCTCTGTGTGTATGAGTGAGAGAGAGAGAGAGAGAGAGAGAGAGAGAGAGAGAGGGAGGTGATATGACTTATGCATGGTTGTAACTACTTTTGGTCTTGCATTTCCACATCAACTTGTACTTCTAAGTTATTTTGGCGCTTTTGTTACTTGTTTTCTTCACTTCTGATTCGATTAGTACATGGTATCTTTTTATTTTGCGTTAGGGCCTTTATTGTGTACTTGTGTTTTACAGGACAACTAATGAGACAAAGATTGCGAGAGGTTTTACTAACTCCGTGCCCTAGTGAACTGTTAACTTCAATGATATGTGGTGCAAGAAATTACTCCGAAATTTTTGTGTACAATTCCATTTACATTTATTCCTTCTGTTAGTTGAAATTGTGCATTTTTTTTCCCTGTAGAAAATACAATTTTAGTTTTCATTTTCAATAAAATTTTGAGTGAGGAGTAGGATTGAGTTTTTAGTGGGTATCAATTTAGTTGGATTTACTAATTTTTCCTTTATGGTAATTGTTCCTTTTCATATCATTTATTTGAATGAAAAGATAAATTATATTTATAAGTTTGTGACTTATCTAGCATTTAATTTTTTTTGTTGAGTAATAAATTAAATTATATTTAATTGAATAGCTATTTATTAGAAGATGTTAATTTTTTTACAATACAAAAATCACTCAATTTGGGACCCAAAAGTCTTATTGTTTCACGCACAATAAAAGTATGAGTATGACGCAGCATGAGCAGAAGTCTGGCCTAAAGGTCAAAGCGTAAGGACTAAGGTCTTCATTCTTCGACTGGCACAAGAATGACATGAAAATCCTATGGCCCCAATTGCATTTGACACGCGCACGGATCTAGTTGATTATGGGCCATGCTAGCACGACACAATACAATTGACATCTTTGATCGCTGAAGCTAAACTATAAACTTCACTGATATGGCCACGAGGATAATCTTTTGTAGTTTGATTCTGGTTTAAACTACTCTTACCTCACTACAAGGTCTCCAAGAAAATAATAACATTCACAAAATAAGTAAATAATTAGCCTTTCACCCTGTTTGACTATCCAATGCACATAAAAATGTCAATATTTGTCACTTCTAATTGGTGGTGGAGCTAGGATTTTGAATCAGGGGAGCTGTGTATTTTTTTTATTAAGATTATTCGAACATATATCAAGAAAAGTGTATATGCTTAGCATGTCATTTTTCAGTCTTTTATCATTTTTGAACCGTAGTTTATAATTAGATTAGGGATGTTATATTGCATAATAACAATAATAAAATAAACGACACAAGTATTAATATTAAAAACAACCGTTAAAATAACACATAGATAGTTTACAGACATGATATGGATACGTTTCGAGAGTACAAAATACTTATATAAGTAGCTATCCTAACCATATATGCATGGAGATTACATAAACATCGATAAAAAAAGATCGAACCTTAAATGAGATGCGTTTCGAGAGTACTAGTTACGCCGTAATATCAGCCGTCTTAACACTAGATTCATTGAATCTAAATCTTTTAACAACAGCATGTCACAATAAAAATACAAGATATAGAGGAGAGTGGTTATTCAAGACACAAGAAATACAGATGAACATGCAGTAGGTAAAACCAAAAGATTAGAGGAGGAGGTTCAAATCTAGTGGTCACTTCCTGCTTTCTTTCTTCCAATCAACCTTAGATGTTGCAGTGTCAGACTCCGGATGAATAACTTGTATTTTGTCAAGCAGGCTTCAACCGTTGAAGCAGTAATAAAGATTTGTCTCTCTAACTCTACAATGAAGTTTTGTTCCACAGTAAAATTTAAAAACTTTGAAAGACTATCATAAAAACCATTTACATTCAAAAGACCTATGGGTTTGGAGTGAATGCCTAATAGATTCTTATTAGCAACTATGAATAACTCTTCAAGAGTGCCTAAACCACCAGGTAATGCAATGAAAGCGTTAGAGTTATAGATCATGTTTTCAAGATGCTTAGAGATGTTTAAAACTCTCTCTTCCTTATCTATGGTTTTCTCACAGAGGTTCCCCTCAGTTAGGAGATGAGGTATAATCCCTATAGCATAGCTATCCCTAGAATGTCTTACTGTTGCTACATTCTCCATTAACCCTAAGCTACCTTCTCCCAAAATCAAGTTAATCTTCCTACATGCCAAGACTTGTCTTAAGTGTACTGCGGCTTCTAAGTAGACTTTACCATTACCAGGACTAGAACCACAAAAGACATAAATGGTTTCGATTTTCCTAGATGAATGGGAGGAAGACATGTTTAGTTTCTAAGACAGATTGAATCTTTTTTTTTTAACTATTTGATTTTTTTGGGCTTTTGTTTTAAGTCCACTCTGCCCAAAACATTGAGTCCTGAATGATACTTAAAGAAGATGGAAATGTCAAAGGACTAAGGAGTTATGACAAATAGGTGATGGCATGTTACTTTACAATCTAAACAAAATATGTGTAGGTAAGAAAAAAAAGATATGATATGATATTGTATAGATGAAAAGTGAGAAAATAAGATATTGACATGTTAGAAAAAGTCAGACTAAATCCAAACAAATTTGAAAAAGTAAATATGCAATCAGACCGACTTTTGCAAATGATACTCGGACTGTACAACCTTTGACAATTGAAAACAAAATAATAAAAGACACTCTGACATGACTGTACAACTTTTTGACAAATAAGTACCAAATCTAGAAAGCTATTATAAACGACAATTTAATGTAGAACTTTTTAAAAAATAAGAAACATTTAACTGTACACTTTTTTGACAATTTTAGCATAAAATCAGACGAACTTTTGACAATTTTAAAATTTCAAACTAACAACAAGAATAAACATGTGATGCATCTGACAAGATAACATTTTTTTAATAAAACAATCAAACATATATATATATATAACAGCTACTATAATGATAAAATAAAAATAAACATTTATTGTTTAACGCATATTGGTGACAATCTAAAAACAAACAAACACTCGAAACATAAGATATATTTTTTTTCGCAGAAACACTCAAATGATCTCTATAGATTAAGATTTACTCCCTATCTAATTTTCTTACAAACTAAGAAACAGAGTCTTTAAATGCCATATTTCTGAGGCGTCGTCTTTCTGTATGGAATTTAGGCTAGAGATTAAAAATTGCATATTGGATATATCTACTCGGATGGTTCTGAAGAAAAGCATGAAGGTCATCCAAGTTCTCTTTAGAAAGGCCATCTTTGTAGAAATGGATTTTGTCCTCCCTATTTACTAACACAAATCTAGCGAATAACACTTATCCTCACAAGTCTGTTGCCTACATTTATAACATCTAGATTTGATGGCACAAGCTCTTCTTCTTATCGTACTACGACTAATATCCATACTTAGTAGGTTGATCCTCTGATTGAAGTCACTCGTACGAATTTTTCCTTCAATCAACATCCTCACATCACTAGGGATTCCAAAATGCATAAGAATCCAAAGTCAAGTGACTCTAGACTTGTATTTCTGCTTGAGAACCTTTTGGGAAAATGATGGAAAGTATTTTTTTAGGTGATGGTATTTTGGATCTATGGAAAACAAAGAAAAAGAAATAAGAAAGAAAGAAAGATGGTTGAGGGGTTGTAGATGAGATTCGGGTTTATGAGAAAGAACAATAGAGGAGATCTAAAAAATTAAGAACAAGCTTCAAATTTTAGAGAGAGAGGAAGAGAATTCTAGAGACAAGAGATAATTTTAGAGAGAGAGGGAGTTCAGCAAATCGTACAGTGATAAGATTTATAGACAATGTGGGACACTATGCTGCGTATTGTGCTAGATACTGGACTGGGTTGAAAATTTTAGATTTTGGTAGCATGCATGATGATTGAAGTAACCATTCAGGTTACCATAAGAATTGGTAAAGGCAAGTGTAAAACTACCACCAAGCTATGTGTGGTGCACTGCTCTTATGACCAATTCTTAATGGACCTCCATTCCTTGAAGGAGATATGCGCCAGATTCATGACACCATCTTGTAGTGGATTTCACGAAGTTCGAGAGTGGAAGGATTCAATTATGAGAAGATAAAAAACATTCGTCTTTCTTCTAAATGTAGCCTAACCGTTTCCTATCGTGAAAGTGGTCTTTCATAGGAGCCGTGCCTCTTCCATTTCGTATCTAGAACCAAGATGCTGAGAAGACCAAATTCACACCGATGTTGAAGACAACAAGATCTGCACTCATTAATCATAATAATTATTGGCTAATTGTGGCCTTTTTTTATTATTTCTTTGTTTTCTTTTTCAATAGAGAATTTCTATTTTTCTTTATCATCTTGTAAAGGAGGAAATATAGCCTGGTAAATTATGAAAAAAATCTACTAGATTCTTCTTCAGCGAGCCTGCTATATTCCCCATAAATATCTGATAGATAACCATTAGTAATCTAGTAAATTATGAAAAATAATATACTATATTCCGCATAAACATCTGATAGATAACCATTAGTAAACTAGTAGATTACTGATCGAACGTTGATCAAAAAAGAAAAAAAGGAGATTATGAAAACCGATCTATAAAGTCCTCCGGAATATATATATATATATATATATATATTTTATAAAATTCTATACATCATATTAGAAGAAAAAAAATTTAAGAAGGGTGACCGCCCATCTTCGTTCATCTGTAATTCCATCCTTGTACTTATCCATTTACATCTCTAATATTTCATAAAGGAAAATTATATTAGCACCCCATGAATATATAAAAGCACTCTATAATTTAGTAAAATCATTGAAAAGAACAATTTAAATAAGGATGATTTTCATCTTTTTTCCGAATTATGTTACTTGTGTCATTTTGCTTTCTAACATTTAAAATGTACCATTTTATTCCCTCAAACTTTGTTCTGTTAGCACAAAAAAAAAAAAACTGCTTCCGTTCCAATTTTCATTAGATTTAACCATATGTTGCTGACTTGGCTATCTAATTAAAAGTGATTAAAAATAAATTAATAATAAATACTTTTTCCCTTCAAAAATCAATCCCCCCCTCCCCCCAAATCTCTCCTTTGTTATCAGTTTTGATTTTGATTATTCAAGGCAAAACTTCATTTTGATTATTCAAGGCAAAACTTTTTTTTTCCTGAACGTTGAAGTTAACATCCTTGTAAGGTAAATTATATGCAATATAGAGCTCTTGCTCAATAAAAAGACTTTTAAATGTGAATAAACGAATAACCATTATGCTTTTTAAACAAATAACCATTAAGCATCTATCCGGTCTCTTGAAGTAGTAATTAAATAGCTTTATAGAAGACTAATGTATCATTAAAGGGTCCACAATCACAAAATAAACGACAAATACAAAAGTATCCAAAAGATGTTGATGGCTAACTGCTATAAAATTTTGCCTTCGTATGATAGTTTTAAAAAGCACCTATTCACTGCCTTTACTGCAGTTTTCTTGAACTTGAGACTCTTTTATAAGATAAAAACAAAGTATATTTGGTTAGAATATGATTATGTAGTTTGTAAAAACAAAGTATATGTGGTTAGAATATGATTATGTCAAACTACATGAGTTGATTTTAAAAATGCTCAGTAAAATTAGTTTTACTTGTGGAGGAAATGGTTGGTTGAACGTCTCCAATGTTGAACCAACAACAGTAGATTGTGTTGGGGCAAATTCTGGAGCAGTAGCAGCTGATCTTGGCACGACAAAGACTGATTGGGAAGCTTATGATAGCACAACAGAAGATGCTTGAGCACCTTCTTTTGCCTTAGCAGTTTTGCTAGATTGACCTTTCTACGATGTAATAAAAAAACAAGAGAAAAAAAAAGCTCCTCACATATATTCAGATGTTATGACCTTCCCTATCCACATTTGACATTGTTGAATAGTCTTTTAATCCTAGTACCACTGGGTGGGTGTCACGCCCCGGAGTACGGGAGGTGATGTGGCGGAATATTTAGATTAATTAAAAGAGAATTTAATTAAAAACCGAGAGTTTGAGAATCCAATTAAGTAAGAGATAAAGAGATTTTCCACCACATTTTATAAAAGAATTTAAAATCATTAAACAAATAACAATAATTGAATAAAAACCGCGAATATGGGTTCCACAACCCACAACTTGTGCACACACATGGTTCTGACAATATCATAAATACAATTACAGTCCAAGTACAAATAAAGTTAAGTCTTACATGCCTTGATTAATAAATACAGAATGTAAATAAATTCTCCTATTGCTCCTGAGTTCGGTCCGAAGAATCTTCTCCAAACCTAAATGGGAAACCACCTAGAAGGGGGGAATTTAAAACAGATAAAACGTGAGCGAAAGGCTCAGTAGGACTAAGTTTTATAAAATAATTTAATGCAAAGAAACATAACATTATCAGGAGTTATACAGAAAGGGAACTTGAATAAATAAATAAATAAATTGAGTAGAACCGTTCTGACACAGAACAGTCTACTCGTCAAATCAAAACACCAGTTTACTTTTACCTAGGCAAACCATGATATCACCACCGTAGTGGCCCAGCTGGGTTTCGGGACCTGCCCCCAAGGTCGATCACGACCCGATCTCTGATATGGCATCATGCCCATGTGTTTATTATCATTATCATTCCAAAACCCAATTACCGAGTGTTGTCAATTACATTCATTATGAAATTCATTTCATGTCACGGTATATAAAAATATAACCGATAAAACCATTTTCAAACAACCGTTGAAAACATTTTGATAGAAATCCTTTTCAAAGCCAAATCATTTCAAAACCAGGCTACCAAAGAAATAGGATAGAAGTCTTACCTCAGTACTCGTGCCGGTACCCCACACCGTAATCCCGATCCGCTATACGTTAGCTCCACGGAACCACGAACAATCCTAGATACAAACTAAGTCGATCAATATCTAGTTCGAAACATTCTATGTTACTAAATCATTTCATGATGTCCTAGTGTGCCATTTGTATCATTAAAATCATCCTATAAGGTTGGGATTTAAATCAGGGTTCAAAACAGTGAAATCGGGTAAAAATCACAAAATTTTCCATGCCTCGGTCGGCCTGCCGGACGCCCTGCTTCGGCCTGCCGAACTGCACAGTTCGGCCTGCCGGAAGCAAAGTTCGGCCTGCCGAACATTTCCCAGATTCGGCCTGCCGGTCGGAAGAACACCGGCCTGCCGATCATCACTCCGGCCTGCCGAACATGAACTTCGGCCTGCCGAACTGGGAAGACCCAAAAATCCCAGCCACGGGTTTCTCAATCCCCAAAATCCAAATCTTGTTTCTAAACTGTTTTTCTCAAATCCCAGGCATGAAAAACAACTATAATTGATAGAAAAACATTCTAGAACATGTTTGGAATCATTTAAACAACATTTAAACTCAGAATCCTCAAAAATCCGAAAATGAGAAAAAGAGGAGAAAAATGAAAATCTTGAATCCAATCCGTTTTTCTTCAATCTAGGTTTAGATTCTAGTTGTTCTAAGCTCATTTAACACAAATCCACGGTTTTCTAAGCTAAAACAAACTTAGATTTCAAAAACACACAAAATCGAAAATTTTGTAAAAAGTTTAGAAATTTCGAATCTAACCTCGAATCGAAGCTTCAATCCGCGTTCTCGGTTGCCGAATTACGTCCCCGAGCTTCCTCCTTGCTGTTCCGAAGCTTGGATTCGAATGGAAATCAAAAATTTTTGAAAGAGAGATTTGAGAGAGAGAGGGAGCTACCGAGAGAGAGAAGAGAGAGAGAGAGTTGAACGTGAGAATGAGGAGAGAGAGAGAGAAGAGGGAAATAAATAGAGAAAATCGGTGGGCGGTTTTACTGTGCGAAAACCATGTGCCGCCTACGGTTTTGTAAAACAGAGTATTTTTAACATTTTACAAATTGTTGTGTTTTAAAACTCAAAACATCATTTTAAATCAATAAGAAATCTTTTGAACACATCAATTTAACAAAACAACCAAAAACTAAAAATCCAACCAAATAATCTAATTAAAGTTAAAACTTTAATTATGGCACACTAATTCATCATTTACATTACATTAATATTAAATAAATTTCGGGACGTTACAACTCTCCACCCCTAAAAGAAATTTCGTCCTCGAAATTTACAACTCATCTTAAAAACAAAACAAATGCGGATATAACTCCCGCATACCCGACTCTAGTTCCCAAGTGGCTTCATCAACCCCGTGATGCTGCCACACGACCTTTACCAACGGTATCTCACGACGATGCAAGCTAATCACTTTCCGGTCGATAATCTGAATCGGCACTTCTTCGTACGTCGTATCCTCCTGAACCTGCACATCGCGAAACGATACTATCTTACCCTGCTCAGGTGGACACTTCCTAAGCATCGACACATGAAACACATCGTGCACATGAGAAAGTTCGGGCGGAAGATCAAGCCGATAAGCGACCACACCAACACGCTGAGTGATCTCGAACGGCCCAATATACCTCGGCGCGAGCTTCCCACTCACCCCGAACCGCATAGTTCCCTTACGAGGTGACACCCTCAAGAGAACAAAATCTCCAACCGCGAATTCTAAAGGTCTACGTCTCCTATCCGCGTAGCTCTTCTGTCGAATCTGAGCTGCTCTCAATCGATCCCGAATTACCACAACTTTCTCGTTGCTGTCACGAATCTCATCCGGCCCAAGAATAACTCTATCCTCCGGCTCGGCCCAACACACAGGTGACCGACACGGTCGCCCATACAATGCCTCAAATGGTGCCATACCGATACTCGCCTGATAACTGTTGTTGTACGCGAACTCCGCCAAATGCAAATATTGCTTCCAATTCCCGCCGAAGTCCAACGCACAAGCACGCAACATATCCTCGAGAACCTGAATAACCCGCTCAGACTGCCCATCAGTCTGAGGATGAAACACCGTACTGAAGTTCAAATCCGTACCCAAAGCCTCCTGAAAACTCCTCCAGTACTTAGCATTAAACCTGGTGTCTCGATCAGAGGTGATGGACAAAGGAACTCCATGCAACCTCACAATGTTCTGCATATACAGCTCCCCGAGAATCTTCCTGGAACACGTCGACCTAAACGGAATGAAATGCGCCGATTTCGTCAACCTATCGACCACAACCCAAACTGCATCATGCCGCTGCTCCGTCCTCGGCAAACCTGTGAGGAAATCCATCGTCACATGCTCCCATTTTCACCCTGGAATAGGAAGCGGCTGAAGCTGACCTGCAGGCTTCTGATGCTCGGCTTTCACCTGAAGACACGTCGAACACTTGGCCACGTACTCGCGAACATCTTTCTTCATGCCTCTCCACCAATAGTGCCTCTTCAAATCACGATACATCTTGGTGCTCCCCGGATGAATAGCAAACTGAGACCTATGAGCTTCGTCTAGAACGGCTTTCGTCACCTCGGTGATAACTGGAACTGCAAGACGCTCCCGGAAGTACAACGATCCATCTGCATGCACGCTCCATTCCTCGAACTGCTCCCCGTTCTGAATCCGCGACCAAATCCCCTGCAAATGTCGATCCTGCCACTGACCTTGCTTCACCATCCGAACAAGAGCTGGAGTTGCTTCCACATGATACAACAAAACTCGATCACCGTCTTCATGATACTGTAGCCGATACTCACTCACTGTCGCATCCCTGCTCCAGTCCTCAAAAATCAAACAAGCGAGAATCCCTGAAGACTTCCTGCTAAGCGCGTCCGCGACCACATTAGCTTTTCCGGGATGATACTGCAACGCGAAATCATAATCCTCCATGTACTCCACCCATCTGCGCTGCCTCAAGTTGAGATCCCTCTGAGTGAACAAATGCCTCAAACTCTTATGATCGGAGAAGACCTGAAACGATGCTCCATACAAGTAACATCTCCAAATCTTCAGCGCGTAGATCACCGCTGTAAGCTCTAAATCGTGAGTAGGATAATTCCGCTCGTGAGGTCGTAGCTGTCTCGATCCGTACGCAACCACACGTCCATGCTGCATCAACACGCATCCAAGTCCACGCCCTGAAGCATCAGCATAAACCTCATACGGCTCATCACTGCTAGGAATAATCAACACTGGAGCTGAAGTCAACCGGTTCTTTCAATTCCTGAAAAGCAGACTCACAGTCTTCATCCCACTCAAACCTGACATTTTTCCTGATCAACCTCGTCAACGGAGCTGCAATCTTCGAAAAGTCCTTTACAAATTTCCTGTAATATCCAGCAAGACCTAAGAAGCTGCGAATCTTCGCTACATTCCTTGGTCGTTCCCACTCCAATATAGCTTCAATCTTGGACGGATCCACTGAAATACCATGCTCCGAGATGACATGACCCAGAAATTTGACCTCAGTCAACCAGAACTCACACTTTTCCCTCTTAGCATACAACTGGTGCTCCCGCAGAGTCTGAAGCACGATCCGAAGATGCTGCTTATGCTCCTCCTATGTCTTAGAATACACAAGAATATCATCGATGAACACGATCACAAACTGATCCAGATACGGCCTAAATATCCTGTTCATCAAATCCATAAAAGCTGCTGGAGCATTCGTCAACCCAAAAGACATAACCAGAAACTCGAAGTGCCCATACCGAGTCCTAAAAGCTGTCTTGGGAATGTCCTCTTCTTTGATTCTGAGCTGATGATAACCTGACCACAAATCAATCTTTGAGAAGTATCGCGAACCTCCCAACTGATCAAATAGCTCATCAATCCTAGGCAAGGGATACTTGTTTTTCACCGTAACACGATTCAACTGCCGATAATCCACGCATAACCTGAGAGTCCCATCGTGCTTCTTAGCGAACAAAACTGGTGCTCCCCACGGAGATGTGCTATTCCGAATATATCCTTTATCAGCAAGCTCCTGAAGTTGCTTCCTCAATTCCTTCATTTCTGCCGGCGCCATCCGATAAGGTGCCATAGAAATCGGTGATGTCCCTGGAAATAACTCGATACCAAACTCAATCTCCCGATGCGATGGTAACCCTGATAACTCATCGGGGAAGACATCCTCGAACTCACCAACCACCGGAATCGCTACATTACTACTCGAAACATAGGGCTCGCAATCTAGATTGGCAAGAAAAGCAAAACAATCTAGATTCCTTCGCCCTCCTAGACATGACTTTATGAGACGCTCACTCATTAGCCAATCACCACCACCCTGGTAAGTGATTACCGTCCCCCTATCAGACACTAGGGTCACTTTTCTAAGTTGGCAGTCCACAACTGCACTATACCTGGACAACCAGTCCATCCCTAAAATCACATCATAGGAACTCATGGGGAGTACAATCAAATCACTTTTCAAAATCTCATCCCCAATCTTTATTTTACAAGATTTACACATACAATTCACACACACCGCCCCAAAGGAGAAGTTATAACTAGGGGTTCCTTAAACTCTTCTACTTCTAATCCCAAGGCATGTACAAAGGAACTCGAAATGAGAGAATGAGATGCACCGGTATCAAATAAAACGCGAGCTAGAGATCTAGAAACCAAAACCATACCATCGACAACCGCGTTACCAATCTGAGAATCTGACCCTCCAGATGCCATTGCATGAACCTGCACTGGCGCCTTCGCTTTTCCTCTACCGATATTGCTGGGTCCTGCATTACTCGGCCGATACTGTTGAGATGGAGATGACTGCACACTACCTGTACTCGGAGCTCTATACTGAGGAACACTGCGCTGAAAATACTGCGGCTGCTGTCCCCGTGCCGGATATCAGAATTGCTGAGGAGAAAACTGCGGATACTGCAACTGCGGGTACTGCGGAGGCGGAGGTAGGGTCTGAGGCTGAGGCTGAGACTGACGACTGGCATCCTCCCCGGTCTATGATCCAAGACGAGCACTCCTGATCGGGCAATTCCTCTTGATGTGTCCGGGCTGTTGACAGAAATGACAATGAAAGCTGTAGGGATTGCTGCGCCCGCTGCCAGACGAACTGCTGCTGCCACTGGTCGCACCGCCTTGCTTGCCTTTCCCCGGAGCTGGACGACTACTGGTGCTCTTCCTGCCACTCCTCTGCGGTCCTCCTGAAGCCTTGGCTCGGTCCTCACAATACTGCACGTAATCATTCTCCACGGAGATCGCCGACGACACAAGCTCTCCGAAACCCCTAAGCCGTAGAGCAACCAACTGCCGTCGAATAGGAGCCTTGAGTCCTTCCTGAAACTTGATGCATTTCTCGCGCTCCGATGCCACAGCTGATGGAGCAAACCTAGCCAACTCGCTAAACTTTGCCTCATACTCCCGAACTGACATATCACCCTGCTGCAATCTATAAAACTCAGCTGCCTTTTGATCTCTATACCCCTGCGGAAAATACCGATCATAGAACAGCTCCTCGAACTTGTCCCAACCAATATCGCCACCGCGCTCTAGACGCTTAGTTTGTTTCCACCAGGTGTTAGCGCCACCCTCGAGCTTATACGCCGCGAATTCCACACGATACTCCTCAGGCACACCAAGAGTATCAAGATGCTTCAAGATCGAATCCAACCAATACTCTACTATCTGCGGATCCCCATTGCCATCAAAAGTCAGAATAGACGCCCGCCGAAATTCCTTAAAGAAAGCATGCCGACTACCAACACTGGAGTCTTCCGGTCTAGTCCTGGCTGCCATCTGCCGGAAAGCCGCAATCATAGACCTCATCAGGCCGTCATCATTTCCAAACTCGGCGTCAGCTGTCGAACGACGTCTAGGTGCCATTCTCTCACTTCTGAAAACAAAATTTGGACTGTCAGAGGTATTTCATTGTCAAACCTATGTGTGCACAATTTCCAAGGTTCATAACCTTGAGCTCTGATACCATTCTGTCACGCCCCGGAGTACGGGAGGTGACGTGGCGGAATATTTAGATTAATTAAAGGAGAATTTAATTAAAAACCGAGAGTTTGAGAATCCAATTAGGTAAGAGATAAAGAGATTTTCCACCACATTTTATAAAAGAATTTAAAATCATTAAACAAATAACAATAATTGGATAAAAATCGCGAATATGGGTTCCACAACCCACAACTTGTGCACACACATGGTTCTGACAATATCATAAATACAATTACAGTCCAAGTACAAATAAAGTTAAGTCTTACATGCCTTGATTAATAAATACAGAATGTAAATAAATTCTCCTATTGCTCCTGGGTTCGGTCCGAAGAATCTTCTCCAAACCTAAATGGGAAACCACCTAGAAGGGGGGAATTTAAAACAGATAAAACGTGAGCGAAAGGCTCAGTAGGACTAAGTTTTTATAAAATAATTTAATGCAAAGAAACATAACATTATCAGGAGTTATACAGAAAGGGAACTTGAATAAATAATTAAATAAATTGAGTAGAACCGTTCTGACACAGAACAGTCTACTCGTCAAATCAAAACACCAGTTTACTTTTACCTAGGCAAACCATGATATCACCACCGTAGTGGCCCAGCTGGGTTTCGGGACCTGCCCCCAAGGTCGATCACGACCCGATCTCTGATATGGCATCATGCCCATGTGTTTATTATCATTATCATTCCAAAACCCAATTACCGAGTGTTGTCAATTACATTCATTATGAAATTCATTTCATGTCACGGTATATAAAAATATAACCGATAAAACCATTTTCAAACAACCGTTGAAAACATTTTGATAGAAATCCTTTTCAAAGCCAAATCATTTCAAAACCAGGCTACCAAAGAAATAGGATAGAAGTCCTACCTCAGTACTCGTGCCGGTACCCCACACCGTAATCCCGATCCGCTATACGTTAGCTCCACGGAACCACGAACAATCCTAGATACAAACTAAGTCGATCAATATCTAGTTCGAAACATTCTATGTTACTAAATCATTTCATGATGTCCTAGTGTGCCATTTGTATCATTAAAATCATCCTATAAGGTTGGGATTTAAATCAGGGTTCAAAACAGTGAAATCGGGTAAAAATCACAAAATTTTCCATGCCTCGGTCGGCCTGCCGGACGCCCTGCTTCGGCCTGCCGAACTGCACAGTTCGGCCTGCCGGAAGCAAAGTTCGGCCTGTCGAACATTTCCCAGATTCGGCCTGCCGGTCGGAAGAACACCGGCATGCCGATCATCACTCCGGCCTGCCGATCATGAACTTCGGCCTGCCGAACTGGGAAGATCCAGAAATCCCAGCCACGGGTTTCTCGATCCCCAAAATCCAAATCTTGTTTCTAACCTGTTTTTCTCAAATCCCAGGCATGAAAAACAACTATAATTGATAGAAAAACATTCTAGAACATGTTTGGAATCATTTAAACAACATTTAAACTCAAAATCCTCAAAAATCCAAAAATGAGAAAAAGAGGAGAAAAATGAAAATCTTGAATCCAATCCGTTTTTCTTCAATCTAGGTTTAGATTCTAGTTGTTCTAAGCTCATTTAACACAAATCCACGGTTTTCTAAGCTAAAACAAACTTAGATTTCAAAAACACACAAAATTGAAAATTTTGTAAAAAGTTTAGAAATTTCGAATCTAACCTCGAATCGAAGCTTCAATCCGCGTTCTCGGTTGCCGAATCACGTCCCCGAGCTTCCTCCTTGCTGTTCCGAAGCTTGGATTCGAATGGAAATCAAAAATTTTTGAAAGAGAGATTTGAGAGAGAGAGGGAGCTGCCGAGAGAGAGAGAAGAGAGAGAGAGTTGAACGTGAGAGTGAGGAGAGAGAGAGAGAAGAGAGAAATAAATAGAGAAAATCGGTGGGCGGTTTTACTGTGCGAAAACCATGTGCCGCCCACGGTTTTGTAAAACATAGTATTTTTAACATTTTACAAATTGTTGTGTTTTAAAACTCAAAACATCATTTTAAATCAATAAGAAATCTTTTGAACACATCAATTTAACAAAACAACCAAAAACTAAAAATCCAACCAAATAATCTAATTAAAGTTAAAACTTTAATTATGGCACACTAATTCATCATTTACATTACATTAATATTAAATAAATTTCGGGACGTTACAGTGGGATTACCTCATTATGTTCCAATCACCGAACTCTCTTAGGTCGTCCTGGTTGTGTCCTATAGTTATGCTTTCTCAAGAGTTCTTTAACACTTGCTGGCCAACAATCTTTGTTCCTTATGGAGAAAATCTACTCTGCAAAAGTCTTCAAGGAGGCCTTTATATATATATATACACACACACCAATGGGTTACATAATATACTGGATCCTCATGGATATGCCAAATGCAACATATAGCATGATTACAGGGAACACCAGATATATCCCACTTTCTACAAGAACATGTTCGTTCCCACAAGTCAACTGCGTTCAATCCTTTGGCACTTGTGACTTGGAAATTCCCTACCACACCATTCAGCTTTGTAGCCAGCGGTGTCGTCCTTGTTTCTTTCAAGTGTGGCATACATTCTTTTTCCAATCTCTCCATGCCATTTGTTTACATCTAGTCGTTACTTGCTAAATCTATTAAGCAAATACATTCGAATCCTCGCCCAAAACCGATCTTCCCTTAGCTACAAGTAATGAGCTAGTACCATTGAAGCTCTCACATGAATTGTTGAGCAAAATGTCACATTGAGGTGTTGTTCTAAAATGTGATTTGCTCCAATGAATTTGTCCCTTAGCCATCAACCACTCATAAGCCTTCACATCTTCTGTTTTAATAGCTTCCATTTCTGCATTGAACCGTGGGATAGTGAAGGCCCTTGCTGCATTGTTCATTTTCTCCTGAAGTGATTGTCCTTTAAAATACTTGGTGAAGTTCTTCTCTAAATGTCGCACACAATGTCTATGTTCTGCCTCGGATTCTTCTTCCCCTCATAAACCTTTTAAAGTTTCTATTAGCCCTTTTTGTTTGTCTGATATGAAAGTCCAATGAAGAGAGTTATTTATGTTGACATCATCTCTCAAAATCTCTAAAAACCAACTCTAACTTGATTTTGTCTCTGCCTCTACAACTGCAAAGACTATAGGAAACATTAAGGTGTTCGCATCTATGCCAATTGCTGTCAACAATTGTCTTGGGTGTGGTCCCTTCACGTGGCATCCATCAAGGCCAATTACTGGTCTACAGCCCACAATGAACCCTCTTTTGCAGCCATCATAGCATTTGTTTTTTCTTTTGAAAATTGGCACGCCGTGAGGACCTTTATCAGTGAGAAACTTGACAGTGGAACTCGGATTAATTAGTATAATCTCTTCTGAATAGTCCCATAAAGCTGCAAACTGCTCCTCGTGCGACCCCTCAATTTGTGCTAAAGCTAATTTTCTTGTCCTATATGCCTTGGTCCTAGAAACATCCAAAATGTGATCATTTTGAACTTTTCCCATGAAATTGGTGGCCGATCACTTATCATCGTCTTTAAACTCTTCAACATAGTACTTAGACAACCATTTTGCTGTCGTAAATTGATTCCAATTTTTTCTCCCGCAACGATGCTCCACGTTAAATCTTTTGATTACAGACTCTTTTCTACCAATGAGGCATAACAAACAAGCAGGTAATTTTCACTACCCCTACCCATTGAATAGCATACTCCCTCACAGCATCTTTAAAAGCGCTACTATCGGTAAAAGCTACTCCCAACTCCAAACTTTGGCCTTCATGTTAGTCTCCGTCCTAAATACAGGATGCCTAGGAAGAATCTTGTTAACTATAGCTTTCCTTGATAATCTATCCGAATCCTCTTCCTTTGTTTGTTGTCCCTCATCATCGTCACTAGATGAAGGATAAATCCTTCTCTTCAAACCTCCTCCTCATCTTCAAATTCCTCAACAACAACATCATTTTTATTACCACTAATCACTGGTCTTTTTTCCATTCTGTTTGCTAAACCTTCCATGTTATTCTCGACATCATCACCTACAATTATATCGTCATCTGATTGTTCATAATCAGTATCCACACACCGTGATAGATCGTCATCACGCTCGAATTCACTTCACCTTCACACTCAAGTTCATTACCTTCATCCACCATAGAAGCTTGGCTTTCTAACAACTGCATGCCCATTGTATGATCACAACATATATCAACTACCCTTGTAAGTAGAAGATTGTCATTAATACACCTCATTAACATTTGGTCAGTATCACAATATACTAAGTCATCAACTCCTAGAATACTGCAATAATACTTAGCTCCAGGGACATTTCCCAGCTTCTCCTTCATAGTTGAATCTAACTCTACTAGAGACATCTCATCAATATTACAATAATCCATGCATAAAACTAAACCACCCCCATAAGTTTCCCTACCACAGACCGTCATCATAATTCCACTGTAGTGAATTTTCAAGGTGAATAAAGTTGAACTTGGATATGTCAATTAAAAAAAATATTTACTTTGTTTTGAAGAACTAATTAAATAATAAAATATTTTATTCATATTAAAAGGACAACTAACATGGATTTCCCATCTCTATATAAGCATCAGACCCTATAAGCATCAAAAGCTCATCATAAATCCAGTATAGTGAATTGTCGAAGTGATTATATTTGAATTTGGATCTATGGATGAAAAAAGAAAAAAAAAAAAGGGACAGAAAAAAGCAACTGAATATAATATTCTCTTTTTCAAGAACTAATTAAATAATAAAAATATTCCATTGACACAAAAAGATAACTAACATAAATTTCATGTGTGTGTGTATGTATGTAAACCTGATGTTTAGAAAGTGCAGCCTTTCTAAAAGGACAAAAGCGATAAAGCACATTAAAAGCTTAACTATCCTACCCCACATGCCGACCATTCAACAAGCACATTAAACTATTAGTTTATTTAAAAACAAGTTGCAGATTTGCCAAGTTTTTTAAACTTTTGCCAACATGCAAACAAACAATATACAAGCAGACGAAAAATATAGACCAAAAAAGCAAAATTAGAAACTTAAGTAGATGTGTCAAAAAAAAAAAAGAAAGAAAACTTACCATATTGTAGAATTTCAGAATTTCCCTCACGAACAACGGCCATCTTCAATCTTTCGTTCAACAGAGAAAACTTTTTTCGAAATATGTGGCTGCACCAGGTAATCAATTTGTATCGAGTATAATCTTAGCTAATTAGTTTCCAGGGTTTTTTGGGGTGCTTTTATTTTCCCGTCAACATACTAACAAATCAGTGTTAAAATGACTAATCTATTCTTTTTTAGCTGTTTATATTACAGTCAAATCAGCAAAAGTTAGTGGAATTTAATGGAAGTTAGATAGAAAGAGGTTTTTTTTTACTATTAAAATAAAGTTTGAGGGGATAGATTGACATTTTTTAAAAGTCTGATAATAAATTGACATAAGTGATATAGTTAGAGAGAAGATGAAAATTATCTTTTAAATAAAACAATCTCTTGTATATCTCCCACCACCCTCAAAAGAACAACACCATCTCTCTTACTCCCTGAATCTCATTTTCCTTTTTTCCTATTCTTTTCTTTTTCTTCACTCTCGTATCATACAATCACGCCTCAGACGCTCCATATCTATATTTCTATGTCACTGTGGTGATAACAGTTTTATACTTTCGTCACATTAATTTATTCTTGAAGAATAGAAAACAAAAGAAAAGAAACATAAGGGAAAAAAAAAAAAAAGAAATCTTAACCTATATTTATTTTTTTTATTTGACGATATTGTGTGAATAACATGTAATATTTCTTTAAACAAAAAGAGATACGATGCCCATGGATTTGAAGATGCATCCAAGTTGTGTCGATTGAATTTTGAAATTGGTTATTGCTGATGATTTCAATAAAAAAAAAAAAGAAAGGCTTATGAGGTGTATTGGCGGAGAGAGGTGAAATTATTTAGGGTGTAACTTGTAAGGCTAAAACTATTATAAAAAGATTATATTCTTTGAATGGGATGGTGTATAAATAAAATTCTCCTTTCATAAATGGTATAATCCATTATATAAGATACCCATGACCAAAAAACAAAATCCATTACATAAGATAACTATACTTGCCTCAAATCAGGGGATTATGGATTCTCTACCTTTTACCTTGGAATATGAGTCGATCACTTCATCTGAAAGTAATTTTATATTCCTATATATGCCATGGCCGTTTCATATGTCGGTATTGGTGGTTATCCTTCATGGAGAAGCATCGATCTGTGATATGATCCACGTGGTTTTCATATTTATCCTCCCTAAAATGGATGAACCATTCTAGTTGTGTCAGAAAGTTACTCTATCTTTATAAAACGAGTTCTGTGTTAGGTTAAGAAAAAAGATTTGCCATATATATATATATATATGTGTATTGAGCACATTCATTCTTGGCATATGCACATTAGAGGCTGTCAACTAGGCGCACGTAAGCAAAATATCGTGCTTGCGCATGGAAATCACTCAACTTCCATTATTATTATTATTATTTTTTGGGATAAGAGTAGAAATAAAAACTATATGTAGAATTAGCCTATAAATACCCGAATGATCTTCTTAGTGTGAACCTACACAGAGTTAGTGTTTGTATACTCTTATTAGTAGTTATAACAAGAAAATGTGACTGCATCGAGAAACATTGCGTGGAGAGATCGTTTAGTGTCATCATCTTGGTGTTGCTAATTTTGATAGCGGCAAAGAGTACCGAAAGTCCCGCTTTGAAACCAGCAGCATTAATAGAGAGGAGGAAAGTGAGCAACTAGCAGCCAGCAGCCGCCCGCAAAGCCTTCAATCAACTGGTTTGAAAGCGGGACTTTTGCTACTCTTTGCCGATTTCTAAATTAGCAACACCAAGATGATGATACTAAATGATCTCTTCACGCAAATGTTTCTCGATTCAGTCATATTATCTTGTTATAACTACTACTAAGACTATACAAACACTAACTCTACAAAGGCTCACACTAAGAAGATCATTCGGGTTTTATAGGCTAATTCTACATATAGTTTTTATTTCTAGTCTTATGCCAAAAAAAAAATTAATGGAAGTTGAGTGATTTCAATACGCAAGCACAATATTTGGCTTACGTGTGCCTAGTTGACAGCCTCTAATGTGCATATGCCAAGTATGAACGTGCGCAATATATATATATATATGTATGTATATATATATGGCAAATCTTTTTTCTTAACCTAACACAGAATTCGTTTTATAACGATAGAGTAACTTTCTACACAACTAGAATATTTTATCACAGATCGATGCTTCTCCATGAAGGATAACCACCAATACCCACATATGAAACGGCCATGGCATATATAGGAATATAAAATTACTTTCAGATCAAGTTATCAACTCATATTGCCAAGGCAAAAAGTAGAGAATCCATAATCCCCTGATTTGAGGCAAGTATTGTTGTATTTTGTAATGATTTTTTTTTTTTTTCTTTTTTCCTTTTTGCTTATGGATATCTTATATAATGGATTACACCATTTATGAAATACCGAAGATGTAAATGGATAAGTCCATACCAATAAGGGTGGGCGGCCATCCTTTATGAGTTTTTTTCCTTTTAATATTATATATTAATTTTTATAAATAATATTTTGGAGAGGACGTTGGTAGATTGTTTTTCATAATCTCCCATTTTTTTCTTTTTTCTTTTTCCCCAATCAGCAATCGACCGGATTACTAATTATCATCTACCATATGTTTATGCGGAATATAGTTGATTATTTCTCATCATCTACTCTTTTTGTTTTATTATTTCCACAAAAAGTTAATCAAACTTCTCTGCTTGTAGGCGCTGGCTGCCTAAGAAGAACCTACTAGATTATTTTTTATAATTTATCAGGTTATTTTTCCTCCTTTACAAAATGATCTAAAGTTAATAGAAATTCTCTATTGAAACAAGAAAAACAAAGAAATAAAAAGTAGCCACAATTAGCCAATAATTACCATCATTAATGAGTGCGGGTCTTGTCGGCTTCAACAACGTTGCGAATTTGGTCTTGTTAGCATCCTGGTTCTAGATACTAAATGGAGGAGGCACAGCTCCTATGAGAGATCACTACCATAGAAGGAAACGCTAGGCTACATTTAGAAGAAAGACGAACGGATTTTATCTTCTCATAATTGAATCCTTCCACTCTCGAACTTCGTGAGATCCACTAGACGATGGTGTCATGAATCCGGCGACCTATCTCCTTCAAAGAATGGAGGTCCATTAATAATTGATCACAAGAGCAGTACACTGCACATAACCTGGTGGTAATTTCACACTTGCATTTACTATAAAATGTAGAGCTCGAACTTCCTAATCAAACTTCAAAAAAAAAATCATTATTATAAATGAAGAAAAAAATGTTATATCTTCCTCATTAAGTATTCTTAACTAATTAACAATTACTAATATTTAATAATAAACAGAAATCCCAATATATAAGAATTAGTTATAATTTAAAAAACTCTCGTATCTTACCGAAACTGTTATTACTCACATGTTACTCAATTTTTATAAAAGTATTAGTAAATAAAAACACTATAATCAACATAACTAACACAATTATCATAACTATTATCGTCACCATAAAAAAATCATCATCAACCACAATTTTTCCAAATATTTTCAAATTCAGAAATGAAAGCATTTACGTGGAAAATCTAGTAGACATTATATAATTTTCATAAACTACAAAACCTAAAAAAAAATTAAAAAAAAATCTCCTATGTCACGTAAAAGAAACTATAAAAAAAAAGGCGCCAAGAATTTAATGTCAAAAGAAATGTCTTGAAAAAAAATTATGAAGTTTATAAAAGAAATCAACACAATTCGAATTATTTTAATATTAAAGGTTTCTTTTAACCAATTTTAAGACTTAATAATTATGATAAAAACTAAATATAACTTTGACATTAACATTTGTATGTAGATGGTCTCAAAATGCCCCACATGTAAAACATTGAGTTCCCAAAGATATTTTCCTCCTAAATCCTAACACATTAACCCCAAAAAATCCTTTGTACTTCTCCGTATTAATGTTGTTGCCTACACCTCGATTCCAACAATCACTTCTGCCGCCGTTCACCTCCTACTGTGGTCACTGTCTTGTGGTGAGCATGGCCCCTATTTTGGTAAGGCTCGTTCGTTCCTGCCGGATTTTGTAGTTAATATTGGTTGTTTGACGCTTGATTTTGTCTTGCAAATTTGGTTGATTATTAGTAGTTTTGGGCTTGTTGGACCATTCGATTCGGTTAGTAATGGGTTGTTTCTCCACAACTCACTTTTCGGTCCTTTTTAACGGATGTCCTAGAGGTAACATTACCCCCTCTCGGAGGCTCTGCAAGGCTGTCCTCTCTCGTCCTAATTTTTTCATCTTGTGTGCGGATGGATTTCACAGCCGCTGGTAGAGGGGAAAGCCTTCGGTGATAATGTTGCTCCTCAATGCTCTAGAGTCGGCCCGAGAGTCATCTTTTTTCTATGGATCATAGCATTCTTTTTTTCCAACGCCGATTTGACTAATTGCGTTGCAATTCGAGATACTCTCCAAGTGCACGAGAGTGCTTTTGGACATGTGATCAACCTTTATAAATCCTCTATTTTTAACCCTTGTGTCTCGATGGATTTGAAAAGGGCTATGTTGAAAAAATTAGTTCGATGACACAACAGAGTTTTGAAAATTTTATTTAATCACCCAATATCTAATTCGTGTTGTTGTAAACTATATATTAAATCTAATTTGACGTACTAGTTAGAGATCGGATTTAACATTTCTAACTAAAGAATTCTTCAAAAACAAATCTCTATTGCCTGATCTTCAATGCTATTCCTTCCCCTTCAAATTGTTGTGTATGTATGCATAACTTAGCAAATTTTCATCTCCGTTACGCTCATTCCAACCACTTAAGTGCTGAGGAACTATGATCTATAAAGATAAGTAATCTAAGCTCTATTCTCTAATTTGCACTTAAGAGTTTGAAAATAAACGATGGTCTCTATTTATAAAAGTGGTAGGAGCCAAAATTCTATCAGAAATCTATGAGGTTTTTTCCACCTCCCTATTTGCTCCATATGCCCACTTAATAGGGAGAGTCTTCCAGTGGTCCACGCCTATCCCTAGCAGTATAAGATTCAAATTTCAGCCAGTCATAGCATAAGGTTCTATGATCTCCTGCATCATCTAAGATTCCAATTCAAACAATTCCAATTTAATTTAGCATTTTATTATTTAAATAATTGTGAATAACTATCATTTATTCACATTCAACTAGGATCTAGATTAATTATTTAAATATAAAATTTAAATTATTAATTATCCAAAATCTTAATACTAATCTGAATAACTATTTTCTATTAATTCATCTGAAAGTTTAGAGCATGTGAGGTGCCACTCAGAGCGTGCCTGCCCCTACTTTTAGTCCAACTTGGGTTTATGGCTTAAGCATCCCATTACGCCCAATAACTCGACTTGTATATACTTATGTCTTACCAATGGTAATCTATGTCCGATCTGTCATAAAGAAATTAATGAGCTACTATTAAGACTCGATGGACATATATTTATCAAGAACAATAATAATACACGAATCAACCCCCAATTAATTATCCATTTAATTATTAACATTGTTGTTAGTAAAGGCCAAGGTCTCATGTAAGCATAGGAGGTTTCTTCGAGATGCACGACAGTGACAAATGCATATAGCCTATGCAAGCTCAAAAGATTATTTTGTGACTGTAAAATCCGTGGTTTTAATTGAAAAAGATTTAAAAAATTATGGGCAAATTTGAAATTTTTTAATCACTTTGGGATAGAGAGTTTATTTTAGAAAGTTATTAAAAAAAAATTGATCATAAAGATCAGGCCCATTCCCCACGTTACCCCCCCCCCCCCCCCCCCCCCCCCCCCCCTCCCCTCAATTCTTTTTCTTCCTTTTTCTTTTCTTCTTTTCCTTTCTTTTATCCCTTTTCCTTCATATGGAAGCCAAGAACACCCCCTTGCTCTCCCATCCGACCTCCTCTGGCCACACCTACTTGTCACGCTTGGGCAAAATTGAAGCACCATTGCCCGAGGTTCCAGCTGTCGGACTGCCACCTCCTCACTAATCACCGGCTGTCGTGGAAAACTATGAAAAGTTTGAGGTTTCAAACTTTCCCACGTGATTCCGGCACCGTCTGGCCTTGTTTTGCTGGTCCATTTGCACCATTGGATTCCTCTCGTTAAGGAGAACAAGACCGAACCCTTCTTCAGCTGAATTTTCGTCGGAAAAACCCAGGCCTCTGTTGCCTTCCTCGTCGGTTTTGTGCCCTTTTCTGATGAACCAAGCTTCATTTTGGAAAACCAACTTTGAAATGGAGATCCTCTCGTCGAAAGATTCATTTTGGTACCAATCTCTGCCGCCGCCTCGTCGATGGTCTATGTTGGTCAACTCAATCAACGGCGGTCAACGGGTGACCCCAACTACCAAATTGGAGAAGATGTCATTGCGGCCTATTTTTAACGTTCTAGTCACGTTCGTGCTGTTGGATTTGCAAGATAGAATTTCGAAGGCAAAGTTGGCGACTCAAAGTTTCAACGAACGATTGCATTCCGGATCTTTTTGCCGCCAAACATCGTCGGCTAAGTCAGTAGGGACTCTATGACTCACATCTTGTGACATTTTATGTAATTAGTTAATAGAAATTTGGACTTGAAAATTTAATTATTTGGATTGCAATGCATTGTTATTGCTATTGACGTTATTGTTTTTGAGATTATTGAAGTGTGATTATTATTGTTGTTGTTGTTGTTGTTGTTGTTGTTGTTACTATTGTTATTATTACTGTTGTTGTTGTTGATGTTATTGTTATTGTTATTATTATTTATTATTGTTATTATTATTGTTATTGTTATTGCTATTGTTATGGTCACTGTTATTGTTATTGCTATTATTGTTTGAAGCGTTGTTGTTGTTATTATTATAGTTGCTGTTGATGTTATTATTTTCTTTATTGAGTTTGTGGATGGTTTTGATGATGTTGTTGTGCTTCTGGTGTTGCTATTGTTGTTATTAGGCATGGGTACTCCTATGAATCTTGATGTAAATGTTGTACAATGGTTAAATTTGGACATATTTTGTGATTTTATAAGAAATCTAATTTAATGGTTGTAGAACAATTGGATGTTGATATTCTCTTATGAGTTTATGCATATAAACTGCTCTGGGTGGTGTGTCTTGAAGTTATGGTTTGGCCCATTTTCTTATAGGTTTAAATTTTTGGTTTAGTCGAAAAACAGCCGTTATGTTACTAAAATTTCATTAGAAACTAACTAACATGGGTAGAATAATTTAGGATAGGTTGTAGTAGTTAGACTAGTTATAACCTGATCCTATGATTATGAGATCTTACACGGCACCGTCAGACACATTCTAAGGCCATCCCAAGTTTTAGTCAAAGTTATATCCTACGAGGTGCCCATTTGTGCCACAACAGACACATTTGTTGAGCACAACGGACATTTCGTTTGGGTGTTACGTCAATGTTATATGGCCTATATCTTACGGGGTGCCCATTTGAGGCACAACAGACATGGGGTGCTCATTCGGGGCTCAACAAAATTTATTATAAATCCTTCCTTCTTTCTTTTCCATCGCTAATACTCAGGGTCATGTGAGAAAGAGTTTGGTGAGGATTACGAATTTCTGAATTGTTGATTTGTTGGACAAAGTGTGAACTCGAATATTTTTTTTTGTACTGACATAGTAATTTGTTTTTTAAATTCATAGGGACTTTATAGATAATATACTACTAATAAAAAAAAACTGAGAAGTGAGTAATAGATTTCCTACTAGGCACCGTGTGCTCACCCGCCCCTTGTTTTTCCTTTTTAAGCTAGTCAAATCGATTCTTAACATCTAGAATGGCTACTGACACTCCTTGTTGTATGATTCGTATTCTTCCTTTAATTTTCTGAGTGCATGGATTATATATGGTATGAACATTCCCAGTAGATAATTAATTATTTATAAACCTTTTTAAATTGTTATTTAAATTTAAATTTATTTATTTATTTATTTTGACTAAAGTTGCACAACTGTATTTTTCATTTATTCGACAATTAATCATTCAAATTTTATATATTTTTTCATTTGATTTTTCTATTTGTATTTATTTCTTTTTATTTAGTATTAAAGTCTTTGGAGCATATTGAAGTAATTTTTGTAAATTTTACAGGCCCAACTATAGTTTTCAAGTATTTTGACCTTTAAGATCTCTAAAAAAATTTCTTTTAATTAAGCCACTACCCTCGGTTTTAGGCTGTGATAATTGGGTATCAGAGCCACGGTTTTAAGGTTCTTGCAATTTACCTTGTTGGGTTTTGATTGGTTTGAGTCAACCACTAGGACGTAATCATTTGAAATGTAAACTCCATGCACTTGGTAGTCAGGCTAATGAGTTTGATGTCTATGTTTGTAGTTGATTTTTACATAGTTATTGGCATTATCCTTTGCTTACCCTACTAGAATTTAGCTTCTCTTGGATTTTTACTTTCTATTGATGATGTCGTTCATGTTTCTTTTTGGATATATTTTTGACTTCGAATGAAATACAATTGGTTTCGACAATCTATTTACTTATTTTATATTATGTAGTGACTTATAGTTCCAAGCGACACTAGTTCCTTATGTAATGTATTTTCAACATGTATTTGCAGTTTAATGATTATTTAGGCAAAGAAAAGATGAGTGAAGCTTGTCCTTAGATTTTGTTCTTTATGTTGTGAGAAGAGTATCCACTAGGTTTAAATTTGTTTTGATTAAGTAACGAACTTCAACTTGAAGCTCTTAAGACTAAGAGATTGATAAGTTCATGGTAAATGTTGGAGGAGATGAGTGTTGATGAAAATCTTGGTGTCATTTTGATTTATTGATTTTGATATTTCTAGTCTTTAGTGTGGTGGTTGAGATCTTAGGGATTTAAGTCTTATTTTGAAAGTTGGAAAGTATGTTATAGGTGGTGTAAAATGATTTTATTTGACTATATTGATTTTAGACTAATGATAAATTGTTCTCTTGTGAGATTTAGGGCTTAGAAATACGTGAATCTTGGACCTTGCTAACTTGGAGATTTGCGTTAAGTACCATCTCAAGTTTTATGATGTGAGGAGGTCTTCAAATTGGTTTCTTTATCATCATGAAATAGTTGAAAATCATATTAAGAAACAAAATAAATTTTAGTTATCAATGAAAAGACCATTGTAAAGAGTCTTAGCCTAAACATTATTTTTAGGGCAAAAATCATGTAAGTGTAAATGCAAGTGTCATTAGATCTAGTGAATCATTTCACTTTCTTTCTAGCAAGATGGGGAAAGCTTTTGGAGATGATAGAAAGTGTATATGGCATAACCTGCTTGTAGGTGGATTGACTGAAGCTATATTATTTATTTTGGAATTGTCACATAGACTTAGAAGATTACAATTAGTATTTTAAGTTTGACATGAGCATAATAAAAGCTATATTAATAGATCTATAGCTCTTGTATGCTTTGGTGGAATCTTAAATAAGTATTAGGGACTAGTTAGAGAGACTTTAGGTTTTAGAAACATTAGTGATTGAATGATGAAATGTCAAAATTAAATTTATTACCATAAAGACTGCTTAATTCTGAGGATTACATTTGCAAAAATATATCAAGATTTAGAGGCGTTACTTAAATCCATTTGCTTGACTTATATATTATGGTTGCTTTTCCATTGGTTTAAAAATAGTTTGGGAAGTTTAGGTAGAGTTAAGTTGATGTGATATTTCTGTCACTTTCAAAGGGTATAATAATAGTGATGATAATGGTATGAGATGAATGATCCTTGTGGGTACACCAACTAAGCTTAAACTTAGACTCGATAGATTTGGCCTTTAGTCGACTTCTATTATATTCAGAATTAATGGTGGCGATTATGTGAACTTGGTATACTTTGATATTTAATTGATGACTTTTGATTATGATGAGATGGTTAATTACCAGTTGCAATCGATATCAAGGTGGTTCTAAGTTTTATTCTATTTGAGATGGTTTTTCTAATTATTAGTCTTAGCGTCACATGGTGAGTACCTCGATAAACATTTAGAGATAACATTTTAAATGTTACTTGGATATTTTAAGGCATCTTGTTAAGTTTTAGATATCCTTAAGGACATGTTATCATGCAGTAAGGATGAATCTTGAAAAAAAAATTCAAAATTTTCACTTGGATATTTTATAATATTTATTCTTGTCTTATGGGAACCTATTTGATTGTTTGACATCTAATTCTATTATTCTAGATCTTTGACCTTGTTTGTAGAATTAAGACATAAGTTGATGGAACGTAAACAAACCATGTTCGTTTACTTTTCTTTGTAGCTTAAGTGATTGTGATTACTTCTCATTGAAAGATAGAGCTTTAGAGCATTAGATCTATTAACATATGTTAATCTAAGATTTGCTTAAGGGTTTAGTTTAGATATATTAGAGAATTGAGGTTGTCATGGTATGCTTTGAATCCTGGGATGTTCTACCTAGTTTAAAGTCTTAGTTTTGGGTAGTAAAGATTTTTGGCGTTATCCAGGAGAATGAAGGAATATGTATATGCTACCTCATTGATGGTTGGAAGACCTTAGCCCTAAACTTTGATCTTCAAATCGATGCAATAGAGTTTTGTTAATTTTTGAAGGTTAAATAAAATTTTTTAATTTGGCATTGGTAGATGATTATGAGACCCATTTTAGGTACTCCTAATGGCAGAAATGGTGGTTTGTTTAGGTTACTCGATAGTTGATACATGATTGTATATTTATTGAAGCATTTGGTATACCTTTAAAAGCATAATAGAAAAAGTTTATTGATTTCTATCATGGGTCAAGAGTTATAGATTAGAGGAATGTTAAATGTGACAAAATGAAAATTCCTTATATAATGGTTAGTCATTTTGGAAACTTTAGGGGCGTATGGCATTGAGTTTATCCACACTTGCCTTGAACCTTAACTTGCTGATTTTGACCAATCATTTAGGTAAATTTATTGCCATTTGCACAACAAGGGGATCTTATGATTTAGAATTTTGGTTGATGGTTTGGCCTTAGTCAATTGATTCAATATTTGCAAACTTCATTGGTAGTTCTTTTGAGGTTGCTTGAGATCTTTGAACTTAGAATGAGTTGATAAACCATTCTTGATGTGAGAATTAAAAATAGTAGTTGCACATTGATGTTCAGGTGTTTATAAATTTGAGCCTTGTGTGTGTTTACATATTTTGGTAAAAGGATATTAGTAGGGGTTGGAAAGACTTCCTTGGTGGAAATAAGTATTTGACATTCTTTTTCTTCCTTTTTCTTTTCTTCTTTTCTTCTTTCCTTCTCCCTTCACGAGCAAGCTAAGAACACCAGCCTGCTCTCCCATCTGACCCTCCTCTAGCCACCACAGCTTGTCACGCTCTGGTAAAATTGAAGCGCTGTTGCTCGAGGTCCCAGCTGTCAGACTGCCGCCTCCTTACTCGCCAATGGCTACCGTGGAAAGCTATGGAAAGTTTGTGGTTTTGAACTTTTTCACATGATTCCGGTGCCATCCAGCCTTACTTCGCTAGCCCATTTGCACCATTGAATTCCTCTAATCGAAGGAGAACAAGACCCAAACCTTTTTCAGCCGAATCGTTGCCGGAAAAATCCAGGCCTCCACTGCCTTCCTCACTAGTTTTGTGCCATTTTTCAATGAACTAAGCTTTGTTTTGAACAACCAACTTTGGAACGAAGATCCCCTCGTCGAGAGCTTCATTTGGTACCTATCTCTGCTGCCACCTCGTTAGTCAACGCTGGTCAATAGGTGACCCCGACTGCTAAATTGACAAAGATGTCATTTTGGCCTATTTTTTATGTTTTGATCGCGCTCGTGGTATTGGATTTGCGAGACGAAATTTCAAAGGCAAAGTTGGCGATTTAAAGTTTCAATGGGCAATTCCGTTCCAGATCTTTTTGCTACCAAACGTCGTCGACTAAGTCGGTAAGGACTTTATAATCCACCTCTTGTGATATTTTATTAAATTAGCTAATAGAAATTTGGAATTGAAAATTTAATTATTTGGATTGCATTGCATTGTTATTGCTGTTGACATTATTGTTTTTAAGATTCTTGAAGTGTGGTTATTATTGTTGTTATTGTTGTTGTTACTATTGCTATTATTATTATTGTTGTTGTTACCATTGTTATTATTATTGTTGTTGTTGTTGTTGTTGATGTTATTATTTTCTTTATTGAGGTTGTCAATGGTTTTGATAAAGCTTTCAGTACAAGAAAAATTACATTTAACGATATATTATTTACGACATGTAGTTTTTGAATGTTGTTGAAAACTACATACAATGACATCTTCAACAAAGATTTCATTAACGACATTTGAAACAATAATTAACAACATCTTATATAGATGTTGTATTAAAGGTCTCCTTTTAACGACAATAGTTTAGTATCGTTAAATTATTTAACGACAAGTAGGAGATGTTGTCAAAGCCTTAGAGATTCTACGACATCCCTTATAGATGACATTGGTCAAGATGTCGTCTATAAGGGGTGTCGTGGAATCTCCAAGGCTTTGACGACATCTCATACTTATCGTTAAATAATTTAACGACACTAAATTATTGTCGTTAAAAGGAGATCTTTAATACGACATCTATATAGATGTCGTTAATTATTGTTTTAAATGTTATTAATGACATATTTGTTGGAGATTTCGTTGTGTGTACTTTTTGTTAAACATGTATGCCCTAAGAAGTAAAAATATAATAAGTTTTTGGAGATATTTTTATCAATAAAGAATTTATTTATTATTTATATACCAAATCTTATCCTCTTTACATTCATATTTGTTGAATGTATGTTAAGCAAACAATAGTCTGAGACTGCCGGTCTAAACCTTAAGAATTGGGCATATGATGGATGGATTTTGCGAAAGACATGATTCTTAAGGTGATGGTCTAGATCATACGATCTGCAATCGAGAGAATAAAGTTGGGCGCTTTATTCATGCAAAGATTGTTATGTTGTCTATATCCCTTTTGGGAGATGGTTTGTCTTGACCATCGAAGGTGGACTCTGTGAATAGAAATATTGGCACGTTATCATAAGTGACGATGTGTTGGATCGGGACATAAAGTGAATTGATTTGGATTAATAATTCTGTCTCGGCAAATCAATTCACTTTAGACAATCATTTGTATTGTATCTTAATCCTGAGATACATAGTGGGCTCGTTGTCTTGACTTGTGTTTTTTGATGTACCAAAGGGTGACACTCACATCTTAATAGTGGTATGCATGCCGGTACGTTGAAGGCATGACTCTTGATAGCGTAGACCTATTATCATAGATATGGAATCCATAGCTCCTCTTTAGGAGTAATGATATCCTTTTATATGCGTTATCTTGTAATTGAAAAACTGGATCGCTCAACCGTTTGGATACGTAGGTGTAACCGAACGGTATACTATCATTGGATAGTAAGTTTTTTGATGGTGAGATAATGGCACGTAAGATAAAAATAATCGGGAAGGTAAGATAGAACTTACCCTTAAGCCGATTATGGATTATCATATGGGGATACGATACACTATAATATGTCATGGAGACTTAGCTATACGAGCTTCGTAATTCTATGTAGTTCGAGAGTGCAGCTCCAAGCTTTTAGTGGAGTAACGTTGGAGTTGATAATTATGAATGTATATATGGGATATTGGGTTTCGTAATTATCGGGAGCTTGAACTATATAGGTCCATTTGGTCCCCCTTACTAGCTCACAACATCCTCTAACGACATGGTGTGCTTTTCCAATAATTGATGACTTATGTCGGATTTATCAGATTGGTTAAAATTTGAAAGAATCAGATAATTCATGTCTGTTTATCGGTTGAATTAATTTTGTGATAAAATTGATTCAAGATAAACTTGTTGAATTATTGGGATCAGATAATTCTTGTCTGTTTATTGGTTGATTTAATTTTAGATAAATTAGATCAAGATAAACTTATAGAATTATTGAAAATTTATTTATTTTCTTAGAGATTATCTAGATCAAGTTATTTTGATCAAATAACTTCTCTATTGGGTTATTTGAATTAAAACTAAGACTTTATCCTATAGAATCTCGAATGAAAAATAAAAGATTAGCTAGATTTTTATTCGGCAGTTCGGCTTGCCAATGGACGTGTTAGGCCTGTCGATGGGGCCTGTTTGGACTGCCGATCATCGAAGGATAAGATCATGTGTTTTTACGCAGATCTTATCAGATATTGATGCAAACTTGATTCTATTTCCAGTTTTTGATACCTAATCTGATAAGGACTGACCCCAGGACCAATCTCTATATAAAGGGAGTAAGTCTTAAGAGTTACTAAGATCAGTTGAGAGATTAAGAGTGATATTCTATTGGTAAGAATTTGAAAAACTCCTTGAGAGCTTTTGTTCACAAATCACGAACACTAGCTTTGGGTTCTCTCGATTGGTTAGATGGAGAGTCACCTGGTGAAAGAGCTGTATGTGTGAGCCCACACTCACTCTGGTCGTGGATAGAGAATAGCAAAGAAGCCAAGTTGGTTGAGGGTCTTCTGGAACATTACTTCTCTTCACGTTTTGTGAAGGTTCTTCAGCAATCAAATGTTAGTAAGATCTGGTTAATTTATGCATATAGTATGTCAAACTTATGTTTTGAAAAATACTCTGATGTAAAATTTTTAAAATTCTACTGCGCACACTTTTTCCAACACTTTTCAACGACAATCAAAAACTACATGTCGTAAATAATATGTCATTAAATGTAGTTTTTCTTGTTGTGTTTTGTACTTTTAGTGTTGCTGTTGTCGTTATTAGGCCTAGGGACTCCTATGAATCTTGATGTAAATGTTGTACAACGGTTAAATTTGTACATATTTCACGATTTTATAAGAAATCTAATTTAATGGTTGTAGAACAATTGGATGTTGACATTCTCTTATGAGTTGATGCACATAAACTGCTCTAGGTGGTGCCTCTTGAAGTTATGGCGCACCATGATATTTGTTTGGCTTGTTTTCTTACAAGTTTAAAATTTTTGGTTTAGTAAAAAACAGTTGTTTTGCTGTAACGTAGGTAGAATGATTTAGGATGGGTTTTAGTAGCCAGACTAGTTATAACCTGATCCTATGATCGTGAGATCTTACGCGGTGTCATCGGACATATTCTAAGGTCATCCCAAGTTTTAGTTACAGTTATATCTTACGGGGCGCCCATTTGGGACACAACGAACACGAAGTGCTCATTTTTTTGGCACAATGGACATTTCATTTGGATGGTACTGTCAATATTATATGGCCTATATCTTATGGGGTGCCCATTTGGGGCACAACAGACACGAAGTGCTCATTCGAGGCACAATGTAATTTACTATAAATCCTTCCTTCTGTCCTTTTTATCACTAACAACCTAGGACATGTGAGAAAGAGTTTGGTGAGGATCACAAATTTTTGAATTGTTGATTCGTTGGACAAAGTGTGAACTGGAATATATATATATATTTTATAATGACATAGTAATTTGTTTGTTAAATTCATACGGACTTTATAGATAATATACTACTAGTAAGAAAAACTGAGAGGTGAGTAATAGATTTCCTACTGAGCATAGTGCTCACCCTCCCCCTGTTTTTCCCTTTCAGGCTAGTCGAATCGATTCTTGACATCCGAAAAGTTTGCTGACACTCCTCCTTGTACGATTGGTATTCTCACTTTAATTTTCTTAGTGCATGGATGATACATAGAATGAACACTCCCAGCAGATGATTGGTTATTTATAAACCTTGTTTAAATTGTTATTTGAATTTATTTTTATTTTTATTTTTATTTTTTTAACTAAAGCTGCGTAAATGTATTTTTCATTTATTTAATAATTAATCATTCAAATTTTATGTATATTTTCATTTAATTTTTTCTATTTGTATTTATTTCTTTTTATTTAGTATTACATATTGAAGTAATTTTTATAAATTTTATAGACGCTGTTACAGTTTATAAGTATTTCAACTTTTAAGATCTCTAAAAATATTTCTTTCAATTAAGTCAAAACTCCTGATTTTGGGCTGTGACAGTGACGGTGACGAAGCCCAACAAGTCACACGACAGGTGGAAGTTTCTTTGCGACAGCAGCGAAGCCCAACAACTCGTGACTTTTCTTCGCAACATCATCTCTCTAGTTCTTCGGTAGCAGTTTTAGAGAGATCTAAGGTTAGGTAGCAATAAATAGCTCTAAGGCTAGCAAAGTGAGGATTTTTAATTAATAAATATAGATTTACTCTTAAAAAACCTAAATGGCCTATTATTTAGTAATGTTTATAGATATGCTATTTACAATTTTCTGGCATAGACTTGTGATCACGCCACTCTTGTCCTCGAAAATTTGAATTTCATGGGGAGTGGATACTTTTTTCCAATTACCAACAAACAATTCGTCGGGAAAAATGTTAAGCGGCAAAAAAAGTCGCACGAAAACCCTTTACTGAAAAATTTTTACCCAATTCATCGGTAAGAAAACGCTTTTCCTTGAGAAAAGAAATTTGATTGTCTGTCAAAGTTCTGTCCAAGAATTTTGTTTGTTTTTGTTTTGTTTTTTTCTTTCCTTTTTGTTTTTGTTTGTTTGTTTTTTTTTTTTTTAATTTTCATATAGTAGCTTTTCTTGAAGGTAGCAAAGAGAACGATAGAGCTCTATAATTCAATTCCTCTTAAACCCTCATCACCTCTCATAGACTCTTTTTACGAAAATCTCTATATTTCTAATTCCGTTCAAAAAGAGTACATGTGCTGAACGTGATAAAGCAAACATTAGTCAGAGAGAAAGGTCTAATTTTATTTCTATTAGTACTCTACGAAAAGAGCAGATGTGCCATGCATGCATACACGATGATTTAAACAAAGTAAGACGGAAAATTAACATGGAAGATGATGTGACTTGTCTCACAAATACACAACATTGAGTAGTTAAATGCCAAAAAAAAAAAAAAAAAGGTGAAAGCGGTACAATGACAAAAAGTTACGGACTATTACGACCGTACAATAAGCCTTAACTTGAACACATTATTAGAACAGATCAACCGAAGGGAGGAAAAACTAGGTCAAACTAAGATCCAAAGAAGGTGAAGTCGAGGTGCAACCATATGGATAGTTGAATTCGACTAGTTTGTCCCTACTTCCTCTTCGTATTTCTTCAATAACATTATGTCATGTCGATCAAAATGACACATAGAATAAACTATGATGATATCATTTTTATTTTATGCATCATTTCTACTTACATGACATAATGTTATTAGATAGATACGAAAAAAAAAGAAACCCAACTAATTGGATCCGTTTTATTTATCAATATATATTCCGAGCTTAGTTTTTTCCCCAAATATCCAAGATGATCAATTATTTTGACAATGATGTTGTGGGTCGGGTCCTCCGGGGCTGATTCTTCTCGGCAGCTTGTCCACATCTGGAGCATCCGCAGCTTTGCGGGCGGATGCTAGTTGATTGAAGGCTTCCGCTAGTTGGCTCACTTTCCTCCTCTCTATTAATGCTGCTGGTTTCAAAGCGCGACTGTCGGTGCTCTTTGCCGATATCAAAATTAGCAACACCAAGATGACGATACTAAATGATCTCTTCACGCAAATGTTTCTCGATTCAATCATATTTTCTTGTTACAAGCCACTAATAAGAGTATACAAACACTAACTCTGCGCAGGTTCACACTAAGAAGATCATTCGGCTATTTATAGGCTAATTCTACATATAGTTTTTATTTCTAGTCTTATCCCAAAAAAAAATAAAAATAAAAATAAAAAATTAATGGAAGGTGGGAGATTTCAATGTGCAAGCACGATATTTTGCTTACGTGCGCCTAGTTGACTGCGTCTAATGTGCATATGCCAAGTGTGATTGTGCGCAATATGTATATGGTAAATCCTTTTTCTTAACCCATCGCAGAATTAGTCTTACAAAGATAGGGTAACTTTCTGACACAACCAGAATCCTCATCCATTTTATAGAAGATAAATATGAAACACACGTAGATCATCTACTCCATGAAGGATAACCACCAAACCGAAATCTGAAACGGCCACGACATATGTGGGAATATAATATTACTTTTGGATCAAGTGATCAACTCATATTGCCATGGTAAAAAGTAGAGAATCCTGGATCTACTGATTTGAGCCAATAGTTATCTTATGTAATGGATTTATTTATTTATTTTTTGGCCATGGATATCTTATGTAATGGATTACATCATTTATGAAATATTGGAGATGAAAATGGATAAGCCCAAAGGTGGAATTACACGCGTATTAGAGTGGGTAACTGTGCTTCTTGAATTTTTTTCTTACAATAATGCATATAAAATTTTATAAAAAATATATTCTATCTCTTGAAATTATATTCTACCCTCTTAAAATTTTTTATCTCTTTTATTAAATTTTTCTTTATAATGTTAATATACATCCTATACCTCCTAAATATTGGTCACATGTGGAAGCAACGGAAAGGCTTTTAAGGTTGTGTTTATTAGGACGAGATGAACATGATACATGGGAGTACTGAAAATAGAGAGTAAACAATTGTGCTCATATAAATGATTTTAAATCTATCACGTATATATCTCTTTTTTTTTCGTTGCTGAATAAGTTTCCATTCTAAAATCCGTTTACATTTTTTTTTCCCTATTCTATGTGCTTTCTTCAAACCAATAAGACCTCATAAGTTTACGTTAAAAAGCCTTTCATTTTAGGACTGTGTTTGTCACGTCACATTTGGACTAAAATTAGGATAAATATTCTTAGTCTTATGTTTATTTTTGGCCAGATTAATAATCCAATGACCAAAAATGGTCCAACTTTCATGGGATTGATTATCCCCAAAAAACCATGGTCCCCCGTGCACCGGATTGTAATAATTGTTTGACCTAGTCTCGTCCCACCTCTAACAACCATCCCCAACCAGACATCCTCATCCACTCTACCCCACTAGACCACCTTACCACCGTCCACCGGGAGTTGTTGCCGCCCGCCGGGATCCCCTGTAGGTCGTGTTGCGAAGCCCCTGGCCCTTCCATGGAGATTTACAACCATTCAACCCGCGTAAGATTTGCCGTTGCGCTGCCGCTTAACAGGAGATTTTTCAACCAAGTCTGCAAAGTTGTCACCGCCTGCAACGACCAAGGAGAAGAAACACCACAATCGACAAACAAAAGAAAAATTCTGTTGATTAAATTCCCTAGCCCAGCTAATTTTTACCCAAAGATCGTTACAGCAGCCCAACCTTTGAAGTTGGCAATCAGAGACATATTTCGTAAGAAGAAAAGGGGGAGAAGATCAACAGAGAGTATTTGAAAACAAAATTAGATTTTAAAGTCAGAATTTAAACACTATAATATTTGAGAGCTTTATATTATAGTAAATTTTTACTTTTTGTTATAATATATAAGAGCTTTAAATTGAAACAAATGAGAACTTAAGTTCCTAAAAACTTACTAAACTAAGCCTGTTGATGCTTATTGTGGTCCAGCATTGGATCAACACCACGTGCGGCTGCGCACGGTGTCTAGCTCTTCTCAGCTCGCCTTTGCCTGGTCGAGTGTACCTGCAACAAGAGGAGGGATGCTTCAGAGTTGAGAAAAAAGGTGTCAGTGAATGACAAGAGCTTTTCGATGCTCAAGGCAGAGGTTGCTCGACAGAGGACGGGAGCTTGTTAGACATGAAGGAGCCTCTCTCCCTATAATGCAATAAATGCATCCTATTTATAGGTTATCACTTGGACCAGGTGTCAAGTGGGTTTTGCCCACAACCCAGGTGTTACATCAAGGCATGTCAGGCAGTAGGTGACAAGTGTCATATCCCTCCGTCGATAGATTGGCTTCCATCGAATGGTGAGTTATTTGCCGTTTGTTGGCCTGTGGTGGCGAGTAGCAGTCCACTTTGTGAATGAGAATAGTCTGACTCTAGCTTGTGCATAGCCCGAGGTGGCGACCTGCTAGGGGTGCAGCCCTAGGGTCCCGGAAAGGACCTCGGACGCAGCATACGTTGTTGGGGTCAATAGTTTGCTCCCTAATAGCTAAGTCGAGCTTTTTGATCCACCACTCAGAGTTTGTCTCCTCGACGATGGTGCCGAGCTCACCCTCAACAAAAGCCTATTCGTTTGTTTATGGATTTTTTTGGCTTGATTGACAAGGTCTTGCTTTATAAAAAATGAAATATTATTAACTTTTATATAAAAAAAATAATTAATAACTATAAATGATTAAGTTATCAATCGTTGAATTATAAAACTTAATCACAATTTTTTTAAATTTTATTTTTTCATTTTGACTAATTTTAAGTAAAATTAATTTTAATAATTACTGAATAAAATTAGTCACACTAGACATGATTTAACGTGGTCCAATTTAGGCCAACTCTAACTCCATAATCCTACCCAATTTAGTGTACTAAATAAAGGTGTAGATAAGGACAAGATTTCCACACGCGAGCGGTTTTCCATCGTACGTGGACTTTTATACAAAATACGCAGCCATTGCTGCGGATGATCTATATATGTCGTGGCATGACTGTGACGCTATTAATTAATAAGAAAGTAGGTTACTTTTTTCTAATATTTAAAAGTGAAAATCTTATATAGTTAACATACATATAAAATTTTTTAGTTACATCAAAATATTATAATTAATATTTATTTCGTGACTAAAAATTGAAAGTTTTAGTCACAATAAAAATTTAATTAAAAATTATGACCAAAAACATATTCATTATAGCAAAATAAAAGTTTTGTTAAAAAATTATTGTGACTAAAAGTCCAATTAATGATAATGAACAACGTTCTTTAAAATAGTTCATTCCATTTTAGTACATTTACCGGCAGTGAAATGGATGCATACGGATACTTGTGCCAATTAGCTCTCAATTTCACATGTAGAAAAATCCAGCTCGAATTTCATATATTAACTGCATCATGTACGTGTGCATATATAACCCCCCTCCTCTGAAATGGTAACCTTGAATTTTAAAGTAATTTTACCCTTATATTTATTGTTATGATTCAAATCTTCTCATTCTAAGTTCCAAAAAATAAAATCCCCATAAAGATCAATAGCCCATGTCTCAATGCGCCCCCAAACTTAAAATATGTTGTTGTCTCCACCATAAACTATATCATTGAAAAAGTTGTAACTAAGCATATCCTTTCACTCTTTCCAAATCTTGTTCAAAAAAAATCCCTAAGAATTTAATAATCTCCAGCTAGTTTATGTCCCCAACAAGCCATTGAAATCTAATGAAAAACTAACTTTAAATTTAGGACAAATAAAACATAATTCCAAGTAAACTTTCTATCTGGTTGGTGCGACAACCTTAAAATCTGCTTTTCCAATTTTCTTCCATTCTTACAATTCATTCAACGATCTAAACTCACAACAACAAATAATTACTTAGGTTATTGACCCAAATGGCTTTTAAACTTTAGGACCCCTATTTTGCTCTTTAAACTCTAAAAATCACCGTTTTGTCATCTTAAACTTTCAATTTTTCTCATTTTGTCCCTTCTGTCTAATTTTTCATTAAAAATGATGGAAAAAAACCACGTGAAATGTACGTGGGGTCATTAAAACTATTTGTAGCTTAATAATTTCCTTTTCGTCCCTAACATAACAAAACGTTAATTGAAAATCCCCAAAATTTTCCCCCATCTTTCTAAATTTTTCCCCCATCTTTCTAAATGAAAGTGTAAGAAATAATCCTCATTTATGAATGACAAAATATCAATTTAGTCCGTACAAACCACCCACGTGCGATTTACGTAGGTATATTTTTGTCATTTTTAATGGAAAATTGGATAATGAAAACAAAGTGATGAGTTTAGAAAGTTTAAAATAGTAAAGTAATGATTTTTTAACAAACCCCAGACTATTAGTATTAGGGCCCGTTTGTTTCGTGGTTTGAATCACAGTTTGAATCAGTTTGCTACAGTATTTTCTCTCACAAAAATTTAAATCTTTATTCAAATATTCTATTTAAATACTCGAACCAAACGGACTCTTAATAACTCTAATTGCCCTTAACCGGTACTTCCAACGGTTGCCCCATTGTCCTTGCTGCCACTATTGTTTCTACTAGCTAGCTACCAGTGTTCTGAATATAAAAGAAATGTATGGAGAAAAATGAGGGCCCTTTCATATAGTAGTAAATTAGTTAGAGAAGAGCCTCAAGGAAAAATTTCAAATCTCCCAAAGAAAGCACCTTGGAGTATTTATTTCTTTACTTTGTACCTCAGAAGCAGCATAAAAATTCGACATGACTAATTCTGTCAAGATCTAGACGGAATTCAATGGTTGGGGAAGATTTTTACACTCTTTTGTTTTTTTTTAATCCAATGATAACAATAGCATGCTTTAATGTTCTGAAGTTTAAGAGTACAAAGAGGCAAGGGTTGTTTGGGAAGATTTTTAACTTGTAACTTTTTTACTTTCTTCAGCCTTGTGACCTTGGTTTTTTTTTTTTAAAAAAAATCGATAAAATTGACCCTCTTAAAGGTAGGCCCCACCCTACATACGATCGTTTGACATAGAGGCCATTAGAGCCTATGATTTTATTCTTGTAGTATTTATTGGAGAATTTATAGATAGAAAAAAGAAATGAAGGCTGAGAAGATCTAGAAATATAAATGAGTTTGAAGCATATTAAAATATATTTTTTAAATGTTTTATTTACTCTATTATTAAGTTTACTAACAGGTTATAATTGTAAATTATCCTCAAGTACAATAATTCTTGAACATAATATTTAATAATAATATTATGTTTTAGAATATTGAAACTTATAAATTTTTTGAAGAATAAATAAAAAACATGCGAGTCTTTTCATGAATGGGTGCAACCAATTAAACTCATACAACCTTTCGCACATAAAAATATCACTTCATGAAGCATCACAACTATTACAATAGATATGTTTGTTGGTAATAGACATTTATATTTGTATGAAAACATATAACCAATAAGCACACCAGTTCATAAAAACCTAAATAACATACTCTTTGAAAACAGCACTGTCTGGGTGAGCACCGTTGTGCTTGTTGCACAGCTCCAAATATGGTGTTGAAATCGAATAGGCATCACTGCACCAACGCCTAGGCAACTCAGCGCTAGGTTCTCTGCCTTAGAAATGCTATAATCACAATTCCAATGTCGCGGCCTTGAATTTCGGGACGGCAGGGCTAGATGCTAATTCCAAGTTCACTAATAAAATATATATTTTTAATATGTATGTCTTTGAACGTATAACACTTAAGAGACATATTACATTTAGTATTTATATATGCATGTGTGCCTATTGACATTGCGAATTGGGAATATACCAAGTCCTCTCCGAGAATGCTAGTTTGAGATATATATGCGCTTAATACGCATGGGAATTCGTTTGTCACGTAGTAGAGCCTTAGAGGCCGTTCTCCTTGTAACTCTAATTATGATTGGACTTTGTAGCCATGATTGTAACTCTTAGTTTTAGCATTTTATTTATTTGTGTTTTTTTTTTTTTTTTGGTGTAAGAAGCGTGTGTAAAAGGCAAGTGAGCTGTCCATTAAACTGCTTCCTTAATGAAAGAAAGTTTAAAAGCAGAAACTAGGACAAGCTAGGCATGGGAAGCTATATAGAAACAAAAGACCTGTGAAATTGGCTTCGGCGGCGTCAACATACATAATAGGGCACCGCTAGCTTCCACTATTCCTCAAACTGGGGTCATATTTATCTCTCTCGTATAACTTCCGAAGCGAATGAGAAGTCAAAACTCCTCTTATAGTTCCTTAGTTGTTTTGCATGGGTTATGACATAGACTTCATTTTTTGATGATATATGCCTTGTCTGTTTGTGATCTTTTTAAGGCCTGAAGGGCACTGGTCAAAAATACTTTTCATTTATGCAGAGTATAACTCAAAAGTTGTGGTCAATAATTAATATTGATAAACAAATCAGAGTACTCGGTGTCAGTAACTGGGATGAAATAATAAAAAGAAAACAAGCTTTAAAGATTCGCCAAGCATATTGTTCCTTCCTAATTGATTAGAAAACACCAAATTGGCAGGAAGCAATGACACCCTTTGCTGGAAAGCACAAAAACAGTTCAAATGACAAAAATGGGAGATTAGAATTCCCGAGAAAGCTGTGACCTTTAAAGAAGTGCCAGAGCCAAGTTGTGTTGATCGATTAGACCCACTGTAATTTGAGCAAGTTGGCTTCCCATCAGCTTTTTAGCCAGATTCGGCTATGGACCCTGCTAAACCTGCTTAAAGATGAACTTGTATTGGGCGCAAGACAATGGGAGGTAGTATCTAAAAGCAGCACTTTTAGGGTAATGCTTCATAGGAAGGAGGGGAGACTAGAATGTGGATGCATTTGAAAGCTGATGAAGAAGGTCATCAATTTGAAAGATGGGGACTGTGAAGGGATAGAGAATATTAGAATTAGAGTTCTAACTGCTAAGACTTGACGTACTATTAACAACATTCTGTGCGCACATAACTGAATAGAATTACCATTTTACCACAACAACAAAATATGCTGAAAGAAACGTGTAACCATAAAAATATATAACATGATTATATAACTACGGATTATTATTTTTTTACTACCATGTATTTTAAAGAAACATCTCTTTAGTGCCTTATATTTGGAAAATAAACGATATCCTATATATAGTTTTTAGAATTATTATTTGGTACCTTAAACCCATGTTTTATGATTAAAATTCCTACTTGCTCTTTTATTGATGAACCCTATATTATTTTGTTAAAACTATAAAAGAAAATAAATACAATCAATACCCAAAAAAAAAAAAAATAAGTCTATATATGTGATTTTCTTATATGAGTTTTGTTTAATCTTTTATTTTGATTTTCTATTATCATTGCATAAAATTAATTTGGGGGTAATTAGCAAAATTTACATTATAAAACATGGGTTCAAGGTCCAAAATGATAATTTTGGAAACTAAAACAAAAGTACCATTTTAATATTTTTCAAACAACAAAGTATCTATGTAATGTTTCCTTAAAAGATAGGGTACTAAAATGATAAAATCCTATGATTATTTAACGTTGTTAAACTAAATAAAAAACCACAGGTGCTAACACACCAACCCACAATGCCTCCTTCCCTCGTGTGACTCGCGTTTAGACACACAACCCTACTCTAAGTCTACAACTTGTCTTTGTTCCAACTAACGTACTCTAAGCTAGATGCTCGCTTTCATTCCAATTGATGTGCTTTGAGCACAATTTGCCTTCAGTTCTTTCTCAAACTTACTCTTACTTGTTGAATGCACAAGAACAATAGGATTGGGAGCTATTTTGGTTAAGCCTAAGAATGTTTTAGTTTTTCTCCCTCTATGAAGTTCTCGACATCAAGTATCATAAGTGTGATCATTTAAAGAAGCAAAGCCTAATTAAATATGTGAAAGTGTCCACGTTTTATTCAGCTTAAGGCCTTATCAAGTCATGATCTGACTTAAAATTTAAAATCAGCTATAGAAAATATTTATTTTTAAATTCACCCTGAATTTCCTGATGTCAACTACAAGAATCGTCTTGACAGACTGTTTGAACTCCGCATCATGTTGATGGATGAAATTATCCTGTCATTCAAAATAATTCAAACTTTGAAAAACATTACCTATTAGAAAACAAACATTATAAAGATTAAGATACAAATATTAGTAAAAATTTCACAAAATTAATTAGATATCTTCCAAAACAACTTGAGTTAATCTAGGAAGAACTAAATACCCCCACACATTTGAATTAAACTAAGATCAAAAGCTTTATCCATAAATATGAATATAAGACGAGAATTAACGGAAATGCATCTGGACTATCATATTAAGAAGCTTGAAAAACAAAATCTGAATTCAACTTCTAAGAAATCAGCCCAAACAAGCCCAAACAAACCGGACAAAAAACAAAACTTTCTTCTTGTTTCGAAATGACAACAAAAAACTTAGGATGACAAATCTTAACAGCAATAAAAAAAGAAGTTGAAAAATGGATGAAATGCTATATGTATCCATGCAATATCTCCCATTATGTCGTTTGCTAATATTGTGTAGGGGTAAATTGATTTTTTCAAGTTTATATTAATGGATATTTCTTGAATTCATGTTCGATCAAATTTTGCGAGTCGGAAGGAGACTTCAGCCTCCATCTTTTTCTTCCACTAACCACATAAGGGATTAGCAACTTTTCTTCATCTCTCTTCCTCCATCCCTCTCCCTTGCTCCATTACTCCCTCCAACCAAAGAGAGTCTCACGTTCTATGAGGGGGACAGAGAGCACGAATGATGAAAATAGCTGCAAGGATGTGGAGGGTAATAGTTACCTTTTTCATTTATTTTGTTTGGTAAAAGAAAAGGAATGTTGGAAAAACGAATAATAGTTATTTATCGAACTAAGATATTATTTATATACTTTTTGTTTGTAATTTGATTTAAAGGGAAAATAGTATTTTCCTCTAACTTTGCCACTATAATCAAGGCAGAGAAGGTGCAGCAAGAGATGAAGATGCATGAATGTGCAACTAGGTGGGTAATTGCTTCTGAACTTTATAATTTCGGCTAGTTGACTAGACCTTGTACTTGATGGATTTTTTGAATCCTTTTACTAATAAAAGGATTCAAATAGGTGGGCACAAGTGGAGACTCTCTCACTCTATCTCTCCCTTTTTTCCTCGTCTCTTTTCAACTAACCAATGAATTGGCTCTCTTCCTGTCAGATCGGCCTCAGTAGAAGACTTGAAATTGTTCAAGATCTTAATGGACAAGAAATCAAAAGAAGGCACGAAACGAGGAGGAAGAACAAGGATAACTCTATAAAATAGAGTTATTTTACTTTTTTTTATGCATCTAAATTGATGAAGTAATAACTGAATTAGTTCAGACCTTATGAGACAGTTTCAAACCAGTCAAACCATTTAAAATTCAAACTTTACCCTCTCCCCCTTTCAATTTTACACTATTTAAATCATTTTCTATAGTAAAAACCATTATTCTTCTTGTTTTCTTCATAAATTATAGTTCTCTAAGCACCAGTTCCTGTTTTAAACTTGATGTGATGCTTTGTTCTCGTTTTAAATCTTTATATTTTAAACACCAGTTCAAAATCACCGTTTAAATTATATGGTTCAAAACTATTAGTTCAAATCACAAAGATCAAGACCACACCATTCTAAATCTGCAAACCAAACGAACCCTAAATCTTTCCATCAAAGTTCTATTTGTTCTTTCAGTCATGCCATTTTACTGTAGGATTTTCTTTATAGTGTTGTGTCTCAAAATCCCATTATCAACACAATGTTGTATAAATAGCTCATGATAGAATTCCATACCATTATCTGTTGTAAGTAACTTTAATTATTTATTAGTTTGATTTTCAACAAGGTTCTCATTGTTTAAATTTATCAAAACAAGCATCCTTAGTTTTGAAAAGGATAATCCACACTTTTCTTGGATGATCATTAACTACAAATACGTACCTATAACCACCATGTGTTGGAATTTTTCTGGCCCCTACATAATTTAAAAGCTTCTCTGCTTTAAAGTTTGATGATGAGAAGCTCAAGCGATACTGTTTTCTAAGTACACATTGCTCACATAATTCCAAGTGAATGATTTGGTCCTTTTCAAGCAGACCTTGTTTGCTCTATAAATCAATTCCTCTTAAACCCTCTTCAGCTCTCATAGACTCTTTTTCCGAAAGTCTCTATATTTCTGATTCCGTTCAAAAAGAGTACATGTGCTGAACGTGATAAAACAAACATGAGTCAGAGAGAAAGGTCTAATTTTATTTCTATTGGTACTCTACGAAAAGAGCAGATGTGCCATGCATGCATACACGATGATTTAACAACAAAATAAGACGGAAAATTAACATGGAAAATCATGTGACTTGTCTCACAAATACACAACATTGAGAAGTTAAATGCCAAAAAAAAAAAAAAAAAACCTGAAAGTGGGACAGAGACAAAACGTTTCGGACTATTTCGACCGTGCAATAAGCCTTAACTTGAAGACATTAGTAGAACAGACAAAACCAAGGGGAAAAAGTAGGTCAAACTAAGATCCAAAGAAAATAAGGTCGAGGTGCAACGATATAGTTTGTCCCTACTTCGTCTTCGCATTTCTTCAATAGCATTATGTCACATCAATCAATATGACACATAAAATAAACTATAATTATTCCATATTTTTATCTTATATATTATTTTTATTGATATGACGTCATATTATTTGATATATATGAAAAGAAAAAAAAAAAGAAACACAACTAGTCGGATCCGTTTTATTTATCAATATTTGTTCCGAGATTAGTTTTTCCCCCTAATATCCAAGATGATCAATTATTTTCAAAATGATGGTGCGGGTCAGGTCCTCCGGGGCTGATTCTTCTCGGCAGCTTGTCGACATCAGGAGCGTCCGCAGTTTTGCGAGCGGCTGCTAGTTGATTGAAGGCTTCCACCAGTTGGCTCACTTTCCTCCTCTCTATTAATGCTGCTGGTTTCAAAGCGCGACTGTCGGTACTCTTTGCCGATATCAAAATTAGCAACACCAAGATGATGATACTAAATGATCTCTTCACGCAAATGTTTCTCGATTTAACCATGTTTTCTTGTTATAAGCTACTAATAAGAGTATACAAACACTAACTCTGCGTAAGTTCACACTAAGAAGGTCATTCGGATATTTATAGGCTAATTCTACATATAGGTTTTATTTCTAGTCTCATCCCAAAAAAAATTTAATGGAAGGTGGGAGATTTCAATGTGCAAGCACGATATTTTGCTTACGTGCGCCTAATTGACTGCGTCTAATGTGCATATGCCAAGTGTGAATGTGCGCAATATATATATGGTAAATCTTTTTTCTTAACCTATCACAGAATTCCTCTTAAAAAGATAGAGTAACTTTCTGACACAACCAGAATAGTCATCCATTTTATGGAGGATAAATATGGAACCCACGTGGATCATCTGCTCCAAGAAGCGTAGCCACCAATACCGAAATATGAAACGACCACGACATATGCGGGAATATAATATTACTTTCGGACCAAGTGATCAACTCATATTGCCAAGGTAAACAGTAGAGAATCCTGGATCTACTGATTTGAGCCGAGTATAGTTATCTTATGTAATGGATTCATTCATTTTTTGGTCATGGATATCTTATATAATAGATTACATCATTTATGAGATATTGGAGATGTAAATGGATAAGCCCAAAGGTGGAATTACACGTATATTAGAGTGGTCGACTGTACTTTTTGAATTTTTTTCTTTCAATAATGTATACAAAATTTTATAAAAAATATATTCTGTTTTCTGAAACTATATTCTGTACCCTTAAACTTCTATATCTCCTTTATTGAATTTTTCTTTATAACTTTAATATACATTCTATCCCTCCTAAATATTAGTCACATGTGGAAGCAACGGAAAGGCTTGTAAGGTTGTGTTTATTAGGACGAGATGAACATAATACATGGGAGTATTGAAAATAGGAGTAAAAAATTGTGTTCATATAAATGATTTTAAATCTATCACGTATCTCTTTTTTGGGTTGCTAAATAAGTTTCCATTCTAAAATCCGTTTACATTTTTTTCCTATTCTATGTGCTTGCTTCAAACCAATAAAACCTTATAAGTTCACGTTAAAAAGCCTTCTATTTTAGGGCCTGTTTAACATGTTAGATTCGGATTAAAATTAGGATAAATAATCTTAGTCTTATGCTTACTTTTGGCCGGATTAATAATCCAATGACCGAAAAATGGTCCAAGTTGTTATCATAAAACATTCACAAACAATTGAAGGATTAGTTATCCTCAAAATACCATGGGATTATTAATCCCCTTGCACAGGATGGTAATAATTGTTTGACCTAGTCTTGTCCCACCTCTACCCACCATCACCAACCAGACATCCTCATCCACCCAACCCCACTAGACCACAGAACCTTGCCACTGTCCACCGGGACTTGTTGCCGCCCGCCGGGATCCGCTCGAGGTCGTGTTGCGAAGCGCCTGGCCCTTCCACGGAGATTTACAACCATTCAACTTGCGTGAGATTTGCCGTTGCGCTACCGCTTAACAGGAGATTTTTCAATCAAGTCTGCAAGGTTGTCGTCGACCAAGGAGAAGAAACACCACAATCGACAAACAAAAGAAAAATTCTGTTCATAAAATTCCATAGCCCAGCTATTTTTTACCCAAAGATCGTTACAGCAGCCCAGCAGCCCAACCTTTGAAGTTGGCTATCAGAAACATTTTTCGTAAGAAGAAAAGGACGAGGAGAAGAACAACAAAGTGTTTGAAAAGAAAGTTAAAATTTAAATGTTATAGTATATAAAAACCTTATGTTATAGTAAATTTTTATGTTTTATTGTAGTATGTAAAAACTTTAAACTGTAACAAGTTAAATTTCAAGAAACTTACCAAACTAAGCCAATTTATTTGTTTGTAGAGTTTCTTTGCGTATTCATTTGTTTGTGGAGTGTTTTTTTTTTTTTGGTCTTGATTGACAAGCGTCCTGGTTTGTAAAAAAGAAAACACTAACTTCTATTTTTAAGAAATCATGAACAATTATAAATGATTAAGTTATCAATCGTTGAATTAAAAAACTTAATCACAATTTATTTAAATTTTATTTTTTTCATTTTGACTAATTTTAAGTAATTAATTTTAATAATTACTGAATAAAATTAGTCACACTGGACATGATTTAACATAATCGGATTTAGGTCAATTCTAATTCTATAATCCTATCCAATTCATAAAGGTTTGGATAAGGACAAGATTTCCACACGCGGGCGGCATTCCATCATACGTGAACTTTTATACAAAATGCGCAGCCATTGCTGTGGATGATCCATATATGTCGTGGCATGACTGTGACGTTATTAATTAATAAGAAAGTAAGTTACTTTTTTAATATTTAAAAATGAGAATCCTATATATTTAATGTACATATAAATTTTTTTAGTTACAACAAGATATTTTAATTGTTGTCCATTTTGTGAATACAAACTTTATGACTAAAAGTTTTAATCATAATAAAAATTTAATTAAAAGTTATGACAAAAAAAAAAACACATTAGTTATAACAAAATAAAAGTTTTGCTAAAAAACTGTTGTAACTAAAAGTCCAATTAATTATGATAAACATGGTTCTTCAAAATAGTTCATACTATTTTAGTTAGGGCTGATAAATCGTGTTACGTATCGTATTTATGTCAACACGATTACACTAAACACGAACATGACACGATTAATAAACGTGCCAAAACACAAACACAAACACAACACGTTCATAACACGCGTAACACGACACGATTATTAAATGAACCATGATAGTTAAACACGATTATAACACATTTATAACCCAAAAAATTAAAAAAATAAAAAAATTAACGTCATGTTTTATAAAATGTCTAACGTAATAATCATTTCCAATTCTAAATTTAAAACACCAAAATATTTTTCTTTTTAAATTAAAATGTTCCTATCTTTCCTATTAGTTTTTCTCCAATCAAACCTTTTAAGTCGGATTTAAAAAAATTACTTTAAAGCCATAAATGGCTTCATTAGCATATGACAATACAAATGCGAGAAACGAGTCCTCATATAGAGGATTTGTGACAAAAGTTTTGGTTTCTTTTTAATGTGGGACTTTTGAACAAAAACGTAGGAGAATCATAATAAATAAAATAAAAGCTATTACTTTGCACTAGTAGGTCATCAAGCATGGCGGAGGCAAGCATTATGATACTGCCATCGGCGCAGGTTCGTTTCCTTATACTTTCAAAAGTGTTAAAATTATAATAAATAAATTAAAAGCTCCAATTTTACCTTACATGATCATTTAATGAGTGTGTTAAACATGTTAGTATGAATCCAACATATTTATTTTCGTGTTATGCGTGCTAACCCATTTATGACCCAATTAATAATCGTGCCATTCAAACTCATTTATATTGTGCCGTTTTCATATTATATCATCGTGTCGTGTCCGAAATTGCCGGCTCTAATTTTAGTACATTTTTTGGCCGTAAAATGGATATATATGTATACTCATGCCAATTAGCTTTCAATTTCACATGTGGAAAGATTTAGCTCGAATTTCATATATTAACCTTCATGTACTTGTGCATATATAACCTCCCTCTTCTGAAATAGTAGGCTTGAATATTAAAGTAATTTTACCCTTATTTTTATTGTTATGATTCAAATCTTCACATTCTAAGTTCCAAGAAAATAAAATCCCCATAAAGATCAATAGCCCATGTCTCAATGCACCTCCAAACTTAAAAATATGTTGTTGTCTCCACCCTAAACTATATCATTGAAAAAGTTGTGACTAAGAATATCCTTTCACTCGTTCCAAATCTTGTTAAAAGAAAATCCCTAGAAATTTAATAATCTCTAGCTAGTTTATTTCCCCAAAGAACCAATGAAATCTAATGAAAAACTAACTTTAAATTTCAGACAAAATAAAAGATAAATCCAAGTAAACTTTCTAGCTCGTTGGTGCGACAACCTTAAAATCTACTTTTCCAATTTCTTCCACTCTTACAATCCATTCAACCATCTAAACTCACAACAACACATAATTACTCGGGTTATTAACCCTAATAGCTCTTAAACTTTAAGACCTCCTCTATTTTGCTATTTAAACTTTAAAAATCACCACTTACCACCTCAAACTTTTAGTTCTCCTTATTTTATCCTTTTTGTCTAATTTTTCATAAAAAAATGATGCAAAAACTTACATGAAGTGTACATGGGGATCGTTAAAATTATTTGCGGCTTGATAATTCTCTTTGCGTCCCTAACATAAAAAAACGTTAATTGAAAATCCCCAAATTTTTTCCCCGTCTTTCTAAATGAGAGTGTAAGCAATAATCCTCACTTATGAATGACAAAATATCATTTTTGTCCTTATAAACCACCCACGTGTAGTTCATGTAGGTATATTTTTGTCATTTTTAAAGGAAACTCGGTCAGTAAGAACAAAATGAGGAGATCAAAAAGTTTAAAATAGTAAAGTGGTGATTTTTAATAAGCCTCGGGCTGTTAGTATTACCCTTAACCGGCACCTCCAATGGCTGTCCCATAGTCCTTGCTAACACTACTGTTTCTACTAGCCAACTACCGGTGTTCTGAATATAAAAGAAATGTATGGAGAAAAATGAGAGCCCTTCCATATAGTAGTAAATTGGTTAAAGAAGAATTTCAGGGAAAAGCTTTCAAATCTCCCAATGAAAGCACCCTGGAGCATTTATTTCTTTACTTTAACCTCAGAAGTAGCACAAAAATTCGACATGACTAATTCTGTCAAGATCTAGACTGAATTCAATGGTTGGGGGAGATTTTTACACTTTTTTTTTTTTTTATATCGAATGATAACAATTGCATGCTTTAATGTTGTGAAGTTTAAGAATACAAAGAGGCAAGGGTTTTTTGGGAAGATTCGTAACTTATACCTTTTTTAATTCTTCAGCCTTGTGACCTTATTTTTTTAAAATCGATACATAAAATGCTAGATAAAATCCACCTTCTTAAAGGTAGGTCCCACCCTACATATGACTGTTTGACGTAAAAATATCACTTCATATAGCATCATAACTATTTTAATAAAAATGTATGTTGATAATAGACATTCAAGTTTGTATGAAATCATGTAACCAATAAGCACATCAATTCATAACAACTTAAATGACATACTCTTTAAAAACAACACTATCTAGGTAAGCACTACAGTGCTAGTTGCACTGCACCAAATATGGTGTTGAAATCGAGTAGGCACCGCAGCACCAATGCCTAGGCAACCCGGCGCTAGGTTCTTTGCCTCAAAAATGCTATAATTGCAATCCCAATGCCACAGCCTTGAATTTCGAGACCGCGGTGCTAGATGCTAATTCCAAATGCACTAATATAATATATATTTTTAACATGTATGTTTTTGATCTTTAACACTTAAGAGGCATATTATTTTAGTATTTATATATGCATGTGTGCCTGTCTACGTTGCAAATTGGGAATATACCAGGTCCTCTCCGAAAATGCTAGTTTGAGTTACATTTAAGCTTAATATGCATGGGAATTCATTTGTCACGTAGTAGAGCCTTAGAGGCTGTTTTCCTTGTAACTCTAATTATGATTGGACTTTCCAGTCATGATTGTAACTCCTAGTTTTGTCATTTTATTTATTTGTGTATTTTTTTTGTTTCTTGTGTAAGAAGCGTGTATAAAAGGCGAGTCAGCTGTCCATTAAACTGCTTTCTCAATGAAAGAAAGTTTAAAAGCAGAAACTAGGACAAGCTAGGCATGGGAAGCTATATATAAACAAATGACCTGTGAACTTGGCTCCGGCATCGCTAGCTTCCACCAATCCTCAAACATATTTATCTCTCTTGTCTAACTTCAGAAGCGAATGAGAAGTCTATGCCTCGTCTGTTTGTGATCATTTCAAGGCCTAAAGGGCACTGGTCAAAAATACTTTTCATTTATGTAAAGTATAAATGAAAAGTATTGGTCAACAATTAATATTGATAAACAAATCAGAGTACTCGGTGTTAGCAACTGAGATGCAATAATAAAAACAAAACAAGCTTTAAAGATCCGCCATGCATATTGTTCCTTCCTAATTGATTAGAAAACATCAAATTGGCACGAAAGAGTGACAGCCTTTGCTGGAAAGCACAAAAACCAGTTCAAATGACAAAATTGGGAGATTAGAATTCCCGAGAAAGCTGTGAACTTTAAGGAAGTGCCGGAGCCAAGTTGTGTTGATCGATTAGACCCACTTTAATTTGAGCAAGTTGGCTTCCCATCACTTTTTAGCCAGAGTAGGCTATGGACCCTGCTAAACCTGCTTAAAGATCAATCGTGTTGGGCTCAAGACAATCGGACGTAGTATCTAAAAGCAGCACTTTTATAGGAAGGAGGGGAGAGTAGAATGTGGATGCATTTGAAAGCTGATGAAGAAGGTCATCAATTTGAAAGATGGGGAGTGTGAAGGGAAGGAGAATATTAGAGTTATAACTAGTAAAACTTGACGTACTATTAAAAACATTCTGTGCGCACATAACTGAATAGTATTACCATGTTACCACAGCAACAAAATATGCAGAGAGACATATAACCATAAAAATATATAACATGATGAAATAGCTACGGTTTATTATTATTTTAGTCCATGTGTTTTAAAGAAATATCACTTTAGTAAATGATATCCAATATATAGTTTTCAGAATTATCCTTTAGTACCTTAAACCATGTTTTATGATTAAAATTTCTACCCATGTTTTATGATTAAAATTTCTGCTTACACTACAAGAAAAACTTCATGTAACGACACATTATTTACGACATGTAGTTTTTGAATTCATTGAAATGAACATATAACGACATCTCCAAAATACTTGTCGTTAATGACATTTGAAACAATAATTAACGACATCTATATAGACGCCGTATTAAAGGTCTCCTTTAACGACAATAGTTTAGTGTTGTTAAACTATTTACGACAAGTAGGAGATGTCGTCAAAGCCTTGAAGATTCTACAACATCTCTTATAGACGACATCTTGACCAATATCGTCTATAAGGGGTGTCGTAGAATCTCCAAGGCTTTGACGACATCTCTTACTTGTCGTTAAATAGTTTAACGACACTAAACTATTGTCGTTAAAATGAGAGCTTTAATACGGCAACTATATAGATGTCGTTAATTATTGTTTCAAATGTCATTAACAATATCTTTGTTGGATATATCTTTGTATGTACTTTTCAATGACATTCAAAAACTACATGTCGTAAATAATATATCGTTAAATGTAGTTTTTCTTGTTGTACCTTTTTATTAATGAACTCTATATTATTTTCTTAAAACTATAAAAGAAAATGAACACAATTAATACCAAAAAATAAATAAATAAGTCTATATATGTGATTTTCTTATATGAGTTTTGTTTAATCTTTTATTTTGATTATCTATTATTATTGTATAAAATTAATTTGGGGGTAATTAGCAAAATTCACATTATAAAAGATGTCAAGGTCCAAAATGATAATTTTGGAAACTAAAAAAAGTACCATTTTAATATTTTTCAAACAACAAAGTATCTATGTAATGTTTCCTTAAAAGACAGGATACTAAAATGATAAACTCCTATGATTGTTTAACGTTGTTAAAAACCCCTAAATAAAAAACCACACGTACTAACACACCAACCCACAATGCCTCCTTCCCTTGTGTTACTCGCCTTTAGACACACAACCCTACCCTAAGTCTACAACTTGTCTTTGTTCCAACTAACGTATTCTACACTAGATGCTCGCTTTCATTCCAATTGATGTGCTTTGAGCACCATTTGCCTTCAGCTCTTCCTCAAACTTGCTCTTACTTGTTGAATGCACAAGAACAAAAGGATTGGGAGCTATTTTGGTTAAGCCTAAGAATGTTTTAGTTTTTCTCCCTCTATGAAGTTCCCGACATCGAGTATCATAAGTGTGATCATTTAAAGAAGCAAAACCTAAACATGTGAAAGTGTCTAGACACGTTTTATTTAGCTTAAGGCCTTATCAGATCATGATCTGACTTAAATTTAAAATTCGACTAAAATTCAAAATTCAGCTATATAAAATTTTTATTTTTAAATTCACCTCATTTCCTGATGTCAAAACTACGAGAATCATATTGACAGACAGTTTTAACTCTGCATCATGTTGACGGATGAACTTATCCTATCATTCAAAACAATTCAAACTTTGAAAAACATTACCTATTCGAAAACAAACATTATAAGATTAAGATACAAATATAATTCGTAAAATTTTCACAAAATTAATTAGATATCTTCAAAAAACAAGTTGAGTTAATCTAAGACGAACCTAAATACCCCACACATTTGAATTAAACTATGTTCAAAAGCTTTTTCCATAAATATGAATATAAGTTGAGAATTAATGGAAATGCTTCTGGACTATCATATTAAGAAGCTTAAAAAACAAAATCTGAATTCAACTTATAAGTTAATCAACCCAAACAAACCGGGCCAAAAACAACAACTTTCTTCTTATTTCGAAATGCCAACAAAAAACTTAGGATGACAAATCATAACAACAATAAAAAAGAAGTTGAAAAATGGATGAACTGCTATATGTATCCATGCAATATTTCCCATTATGTCGTTTGCTAATATTGTTTAGGGACAAAATGATTTTTTCAAGATTATATTAATGGATATTTCTTCAATTCTTGTTCGATCAAATTTTGTGAGTCCGAAGGAGACTTCATCCTGCATCTTTTTCTTCCACTAACCACGTAAGGGATTAGCAACTTTTCTTCATCTCTCTTCCTCCGTCCCTCCCCCTAGCTTCATCTCTCCCTCCAACCAAAGAGAGTCTCACCTTCTTATGAGAGGGACAGAGTGTACGAATGATGAAAATAGCTGCAAGGATGTGGAGGGTAATAGTTACCTTTTTCATTTATTTTGTTTGGTAAAAGATAAGGTACGTTGGAAGAACGAATAATAGTTATTTGTCTAACTATGATATTATTTATATAATTTTTGTTTATAATTTGGTTTAAAGGGAAAATAGTATTTTCCTCTAACTTTGCTACTATAATCAAGGTAGAGAAGGTGCAGCAAGAGATGACGATGCATGAATGTGAAACTAGGAGAGCAATCGCTTTTGAACTTTATAATTTCGGCTAGTTAACTAGAGCTTGTACTTGATGGATTTTTTGAATCCTTTTACTAATAAAAGGATTCAAATAGGTGGGCACAAATGGAGACACTCTCACTCTATCTCTCCCCTTTTTCCTCGTCTCTTTTCAACTAACCAATGAATCGGCTCTCTTCCTATTAGATCGGCCTCAGTAGAAGACTTGGAATTGTTCAAGATCTTAATGACCCAGAAATCAAAAGCAGACAAGAAACAAGAAGGAAGAACAGGGATAACTCTATAAAATAGAGTTATTTTACCTTTTGTATGCATCTAAATTAGTGGAGCAATAATTGAATTAGTTCAAACCTTATGAGGACGTTTTAAATTGCCCAAACCTTTTAAAATTTAAACTTTACCCCCTCCCCTGTCAATTTCACATGGTTTGAACTATTTTCTACAGTAAAAACTATTCTTGTTCTCGTTTTTCTTTATAAATCATAGTTTTTTAAGCACCAGTTCTCGTTCCTAACTTGATGTGATATTTTGTTTTCATTTTAAACCTTTATATTCCAAACACTAGTTCAAAATCACCATTAAATTACATGATTCAAAACTAGTAGTTTAAACCACAAAGATCAAAGCCACACCATTCTGAACCTGCATACCAAACAAAGTCTAAATCTTTCCATCGAAGTTCTATTTGTTCTTTTAGCTTTTCCATCTTTTAGTGGAATTTTCTTTATATTGTTGTGTCTCAAAATCAAATTATCAACACAATGTTGTATAAATAGCGCATAATAGAATTCCATACCATTATTTGTTGTAAGTACCTTTAGTTATTTATTAGTTTAATTTTCAACAAGGGTTTTCCATTGTTTAAATCTATCAAAACAAAAATCCCACACCATTCTGAACCTGTATACCAAACGAACCCTAAATCTTTCTATCAAAGTTCTATTTATTCTTTTAGCTATGCCATTTTACTGTGGGATTTTCTTTATAGTGTTGTGTCTCAAAATCCCATTATCAACACAATGTTGTATAAATAGCGCATGATAGAATTCCATACCATTATTTGTTGTAGGTACGTTTAATTATTTTTTAGTTTGATTTTCAACAAGGGTTTTCCATTGTTTCAATTTATCAAAACAAGCATCCTTAGTTTTTAAAAGGAAAATCCACACTTTTCTTGAATGATCGTTAACTACAAATACATACCTATACCCACCATGTGTTGGAATTTTTTCTGGCCCCTACATAATTCAAAAGTTTCTCTGCTTTAAAGTTTAATGATGAGAAGCTCAAGCGACACTGTTTTCTAAGTACACATTGCTCACATAATTCCAAGTGAATGATTTGGTCCTTTTCAAGCGGACCTTGTTTGCTTAATTCTTGTAGCCCTTTCTCACTCACACGCTCAAGTCTTTTATGCCATTTTTAGGGACATCTACATTCATCCTTGCAGTTACTGAAGAAACAGTGACCGTATGTCCCTTCAGGACATAAATTCCATGTTGCTTTACTCCTCTGAGCAGTCTAATGTCCTTTTAGAAACCTTTAAAGCTCCACATTCTACTTTGTAAGAAAAAACAACATCATCGAGTTATCCTAGGGAGATCAAGTTCCTTCTCGAATCAAGTATATACATAATACATGAAATTCTTCAGAGTATGATAAGAGCCATCATCTAGTTTGAGTGTCACTAATCCAATGCCAACCACTAAACAAAAATGAGTATTCCCCATCGGCACAATTCCTACATTTGTTAACTGATAGTCTGTAAACCATGATCTTTTGGGGCAAATATGGAAAGTGTACCCAGAATCAAGTATCCACTTGTCCTTTTATTGTCTTTCTCCACTAAAACAAATTTTAAGATACACGACAGTTAGTTAACGATGTTTTATTAAAAACTATCGTACAATGTAGAAAAAAAAATGTGGGAGTATGCAACAAAACATGAAAACTGTTGTGGAAACTATGTGTACCACGACAATTTTTCATGCAGCTTATACAACGGTTTTTACTAAAAACAATCATGTAAGGTTATTTTTTACACACACCCCCAACTCAATAACTAGATGCAAAACGCGAACATAGGCCCTGCAAAACATAGCCGAACATCAAAAAACTACTCTCGCGCAGCCTTTCTCCATCTCCAAACCTCTCTGTCTTCGCCCTTCTCTATTGCCCCCGCTCCATCTCTGTCCTTCTTTAAAACATAGCCCTCTTGTAAGTGTTTGGTTACATATTTCTAGTTTTTGATATTATTGGTTAGATTTTTAGTTTGTGACTTTATGGTTAATTAGTATGATTAGTTTATGGATAATTTGTATTGAAATTTCATGAGTTTGTGGTTTATGAATTCATGAGTATAATAATTTATATTGAATTTGTTGGGTATGATTAGTTATTTAAATATGATGGGTATGATAGCATGATTATTGTATGGCTGTGATTAATTTGAGAAAATTCTTGTGGATTTATATGGGTTGATTAAATAGATGAAAATGGTGAAATTATTCATCATTGAATTGCATATTTTAATTTAGCATTTGCAAAATAGACAGGAAATGGATTTGGGAACATAGATTGACTATACGATTTGTGGATGGTATAAAGGAATTTTTATTATTTACCAAAACTCATGCCAAAGGTACTAAAATTCATTGTCCTTGTGTTCAATATCAAAATCATAAATCTCATTCAATTGAAATTGTTAGAAGACATTTATTTCAACATGGGATTCTTTGCAGTTACCAAACTTGGCATTTTTCATGGTGACTCTTTTTTCAATCCAACTTCGAATAGTAAAGAAAAGGAACCCATTATGGAGGAGGATAATACAGGTAATCATGACGATATGGTTGATATGATAAATGATTTAGAAGAACATTTTTATATTGTTTAGAGTTATTTGAGGCAATGATGAATGATCCTAAGACACCCCTATCTGAGGGGTATACAAATTTCACAAAATTGTCCACATAAGTTGGATTATGGAATTTGAAGGAGTCAGGTAAGTAGCCAAATTCTAGTTTTAATATTAATTATTTAGGATTTTAGCCTTAGTTCCAAACTAATTTTAATTATTTATTATTGTTAGTATATGTGCTTTGTGATAATTAGTTTTGTAACTTAATTATATTAGTTTTAGTTTTTTGTTATTTTAGTGTTATTTAGGTTTATGTCTTTTATTACAAATTTGTAGTTAATTAGGTTTTATTTTATTACAAATTTGTAGTTAATTTGTTTATATATTTAGTTGATTAGTTTTAGTTGTTTTATTTATGTTTTAAGTCTATGTGATTGTTGTGGTGATATTGATTTTGTAGACGTAATTGTCGTTCTGAATATGAGATTGTTTTGGATGAGGATTTGATTTAGATTACATAAAAGTGTCACAATAGAGCAATGATGAGTATATGGCATCTTCCTCCCAACAAAGAAAGAGGAAAAAAGTGGGACAACCATAATAATAATAATAATAATAATAACGATTTCAACCCCAAACTAAATCATTAGCGTAAAACCACTTTAATGAAAAGAATCAATATGTTAAGGTCAAAGGGATTAAGAATTGAAGTTATATTTGACAAACAAGGCCAACTAGAAGGCCCACCCAAAGACGAACTAAGTAGTTGGGTTGGAGTTCATAGTCAAAAATATATTCCAATATGGATATGGGATTAGAGAACTATGGAGTTAAAAGAAACAAAAGATATTATTTGAAGAGAGATCTATTCAACTTTCATCGTGGAGGAATGGTATAGCAGACGTGCTTTGAAGATTTATGGAAAACAAGTAAAAGGGTTTAGATCAGACCTATTTGTCACTTTTGTAGAGCCCTATAATTCCTTTCAATATTCAAATGAAAATATATGGAAGCACCTCCTACGCTATTACACTTCTACCCCAAAATTGCTGGAGTATCGACATTTTGAAGATTTCTGACTATTATCGGAACATGCAAAAGACATAAAAGCATAAAATCAATATAGCTCAAGAGAAGGCCGAGCCGGATATAGAGTACTTGAGAAAAAATGATAATTTAATATCTTACTACTATTACAAAAATCAATGATTTTATTATAAACGTTTTACTAACCTAGCAAAATTAATACAGCTTAAAGAGAGCAGAGAGTGACCGACAAGGGAGGAGCTATAGATCAAATCACGTCAAGGTCCTAATGGACAATTCAAAGATCTAGTAAATTGTAAACATTGGCTAATTGATAGTAAGTTTATTAAGCTCAAATCATTAATTTTAATTTTATTTTTGAAACATATTAATTAAGAACAACTTGATTTGTTACTATTTTATAGATGAATACATGGACTTGCAAACTTAAGGGACCTTTGAATCCATCGATAATGATGACATATTGATGAGGGCACTAGAAAACCAAAACATTTAGGATGCGTTCGCGGTCAATCCAAGTATATCAAGCAGTCTCAAAACTTCATCCTTCGGCCAAGTTCGATGGGAAATTACAAAACTATGGGGTCTTGTGCACACAATAGTTACATAAGGAGGTATTAAACCAACAGATGAGAATATTTCATAACGCAATAGCTTCAAGGCTAGCTACACCATTCACAAAAAATAAGCTCCAGTGGCATCTCATGGTGGAGAGCTTGAAGAACATCAAGAATGCAAATTCTTTCTTGAAGATCCAATTAATAGTGAATATGTACTTATTGTGGTGGGAAATGCGTTGATGGAGAGGCTTCCAACTTAAATAGTCCATGAAAACTCTTAAGAGATAGAAAATGAGCGTTAACTTTACTACCCCTAAATTCAGAGCAGCCAAACTACCTTTTTCCTAAAATGAAGGCAAAAACTGTGGGTGAAACTATTGGAAGCTTCGTTGTATTGCTAAAAAACTTAATTGAAGTCCTTGCAACGCCTAAGATGAGTTAAGCACCTAGCCACAATGTTGAATATGTTGAATGAAAAGAATTGCCAAAAAAAAAGAATGGTGTTACAAAATGAAGAGAGTCCCAACCTCAGGAACAACAATGTCATGTAGTTAAGAAACAGCCCGTTGTGCATTCTTAACCCACTGTAAATGAACCCCTACCTTCATTTGACTTTACGTCTCAAACAATTTAGGTCAATAGCTTTGTATGCACAAGCTGTCATGTGAGATGGATTAACTTTAATTATTAATTCCTTAAACCTTTCTTGAACTATGGGTCCAAGTGTTCACACCATATGCGTAATATCATCGTAACACTGATATCATAATAATACTCTTTACTTAAATCACATCTTGGGTCGAGAGTTGGTGCGACAACTACTTTATTTATCTTTTTTGGCGCATTATTTTACCAATTCTTTATTATGTTGACATACCATACATGATGCTTCACTAACTTTAAAGTGCATAACAGATGCAATTAATTAAGGTGATGTATATAACATTTTTATTCAAAAACCATTGATTCCACACTTGAGGTAGGTTTGAAACTTACTTGGAATTGGCACTGCACTTATCCAATTTCTCGTTCCCTTTGCTACTCATCTAAGTGTCCTACTTGGACAATTTATTTCAATATTAGCTAACTTATTAACTATCAAGCTACACGTCGATAATGAAATTTAAACATTAAATATTTAATTCGTTGTTGGTTGGTTAATTTGTAAGTTACGTAAACCGAGCGTCTTGTAACTTAACTTCTTCATTTCTTATTACCTTCCTAACTCTAACGACCTATCAAAAAATTCCTGCTAATAGAAATTTTTCTAGTTTAGATGTTTTAAGGTCTGTTCGAAGCATTTTAGCAAAAACTGACAATTTTGCCCTTATCGGGACTTCAAAATTATTTTAAACTTATTTTACTCATAAATTCATATTTACCCATTATTTGAAGCAAAACAGGAGTCTAAGGATCAGTTTTTGAAAAAAAAAATCATTTTATCAAAGTTTTACAGTTTTGGACCGTAATATAAAAATTTTAGATGATTTTGCCCTCAAGAATAAAACCGACTATTTTATATCACTAGACTCGGTTTTTCACAAAGATTAAAACTCCCTAAAGTTACCAAGTCAAATTCTTTTGTTTTCAAAACAATTTTCCTTTTATCACTATTTTTGAAATTTTGTGATTAAAAACTCATAAAATTCGTAACTCATAAACTGAGTGGAATTTTCACAAGCGTTTTAATAGTTTTGATGAGTTCTATATTTTTTGTGCTTTAAATTTTCTCAAATTCCAACTGTATAGTGGGGTTTCCTGCCATGTTGCAAAACTACCCCATAAAATACAAACTTTTTAATTTGATCACTTTGAAATTTTACAAAAACTTTGCTCATGAAAGTTGTTAATCTCACTGTTTTGGAAAAATCTTATGTTTTTCTCGGAAAGTAAATTGGCCTCTAAGACTACCAAAATCATCACTCTTTAAGATTACATCAAAACTTTGTTTGAAAGCAAAGTTTTTCAAACTTGGATTTTAAACATTTAAAGCACTAGCTACTTCCATCAACCATCATTACCATACATAAAAGTTATCACCTAATCATTCCATAAAGTCCATTTAACATGTCATAGTCCATACTTAGACAAATACATACCAAACTTTCATGAAAAATAACCAATTTTAAAGTAAAGGATTGTGCTTTTTACAAATTATTTTGCAAGCTTTGTGATCCTCCACAAAAGTCTTGATTTTGGTCAAAATGCCTTGACATAAATCATGACAAAATCCCCTATCAAAACCATTAAATACTCAAGAGAAAACAGCAAAAATCTACATGAAAAAGTTGGATTTTACCTTTGATAAGTTGCTAATCTTGAATCAAAACCCTTGAACTAGTTTTAGAGCTTGATTAGAAGTTGTATTTTTTGAAAAATATTTGAGAGATTCATGGGAGGGCTATCGGTTTTTGGAGGGAGGAAATGAGTTGTCTTAGTTCTAATTTTGCATGAAAATGATGAGAACAAAGTGGGATTTTTTTGCCTATTATTAGCCACCTAAGCATGTGATGACACACCATAAGGACTAAAATGAAAAAATATTGCCCTAAACGAAGGCCAAAACTGGATCATCACAAGGGGGAGTATGTGGCCTTTTGTCCATCTTTTGGGTGTCCCATGGTGGGTCACACAACCTTTTAAATGAAAGGAAAAAAAATTTATAAGAACAAAAGAGAAGACCAAGATAAGCATCAGTCATAGATCGAACAAAAAGTTAGATAAAAATTTCAAACTTCAAGTCAAGAAATAAGGAATTGAACAAAGAAACTAAAATCATACACAAACAAAAAAAGAGAGGGGGAAAAGACAAAAAAATCTCTTACACAACGAAAGGGTCAAAGACAGAAAAGGAGAAAAACAAAACCCTTTTATCCAATTCAACACAAACTACAGAAAAAACCACAGAACAAAAAAAAATTTCAAATGCAAGAATTGAGAAATGACAGGGGAAAAAAAGAGAAAAAAACGTAAAAAAAAAAAAAAAAAAAAAGAAAAGAAAAAGAGATCGACCATAGAAGGAAGTAGACAAAAATTAAAAAAAAAAAAAGAAACTAAGCAAAAAAAAAAAAAAACTAAAATGAAACTGAGCAAAGAAACTAAAATCTTGCACAAACAAAACAAAAAAGAGGGAAAAGAAAGAAAACATCCACCAGTAGGGGTGGCAAATCGGGTCGGCGGGTCGTGTTAGTGTCAGGTTAGGGTCAATTTTTATAAAAATTAACTCAACACTAACCCGACCTGTGACACAAACTTATTGAGAATTTTCAACCCTAACACGACCTGTTTTGGTATGGGTTGACACGAACACGACTCGTGCCAACCCGTTCCTTATGCCCAATGTCAAAAAACAATGACCCGTAACCTGTATTTGACCTGCAACCTGCCTATGACCCGCATTCAAATATATGACTTTGTCTAGATTTCTATTGAAGTTGTTTCCATTTTGTACGTTAATAAACTTCTTGACATCACAAATATATGACTTTGTCCGTATTTCTATTGATCTTTTAAGGTCTTGTATAATATTAATAATAGGTAATTTTTTAAAAAATTAATTAATTAAACATGGGTCAGTAACGGGTCATTTTAGTGTCAGACGGGTTGACTCAAATGCAACCATTTTTTTAACGGGTCAATTTCGGGTCAACACTAAAATGACCTGTGGTAAAATATTCCGACACTAACCTTCAAAAAAACGTGTCGAATTCGTATCATATCATCGTATCGCAACCCGTATTGCCAGCCCTATCTACCACACAAAAAACGTGCCAAAAACAGAGAAGGGAAAAAACAAAATCCACTTATTCAATCGACCACAAACAATAGAAAAAAACCAACGGGCTAAAAAGAAAAAAGGAAAAACAAAATTTTAAATATAAGAATTGAAAAATGACAGGGGAAAAAAGAGAAAAAACGCACAAATAAAACAAAAAAAAAAAAGACCATAGAAGAAAGATGACAAAAACAAAGGGAAAAAAATAAAGCGATATCAACTATCAAACCGAACAACGAAAAGCGAGACGAAGCATGTAACAGGGAGAGTAAACATGAAGAATAGCGGCGCATAAAGAAAAACGCGGAAGGAAGTGAAGAGAAGAAGATAGGCACCACTTTTTTGTGCGTAAAATGACAAACAACTAGAGTAAAGAAGAGAACAAAAAACAATCAACTAAGGGCAGAAACGTAATATGACACAGCAGGGGCCAAAAGGTCCCAAAGGCCATCACCAGAAGGGAAAGACTAAAAGCACATAAAAAGGCTGAAAAGGAAGAGCACTGTACAATGTACAAAGTACAATGTACAATGTACAATGATCCTTGCCTCTTCTTTAGTATATAGAAATAATGTCCTTGAAGGACGACAAGGTGAGAAGTTGAGAGGGAGAATCGAAAAAGAAAATTTCTATGGTGCGGATTGAAAATATCAATTATCAATGTCTTTGTTCTTCAGCAGCGAGATTTATATCAAAAATTGTGTGTTCTGTACATTTTTTATTTATTTCGATTTATTTTTTCCAACATCCAATAAGTGCCGGAGCTAGCTTTCAAGTTTAATGGGAGCGCACCCATACACCACCTTGTAAAAATATATGAAAAATTATATTATAATATTTACTAAGAACTACAAAATATATATTTAAAATGAGGCTGCATGAAAGTACCCTATTGTTAAGGCTATTTGTTAGAACGTCAGATTTGTAACAAAAACTATTTGTTTTACATACTTTTTCTAAATTTTAATGCAATATTGATTAGATCTAAAGTTTAGGAACATACACGGTTGATAAGAATATGTTTTTTTCCCTCTATTTTATACCTTGTAGTTTGAGGTTATAAAAACCATACTTCATATTTTGGATTGGCATCACATTTATACCTCGCAAGTAAAAAGAGTAAAAATGCATATAAAATAATATGGAAATAAAAAGGATAAAGTTTAATGGGGCGTATATCTGAACAAAAATGAAAAAATCATAAATTTTAAAAGGTCAAAATTATATTTTGAAAAGTCAATAGGGATGGCCGCTCCTACTCGTCCCTCCACAGCTCCGCAACTGAGTCTAATAGTGCATGTTTATACTCGTATATGATCCTACCATAGAAGTTCCCATCAATAAGATCCCACACTCATTGGATTTCTTTCTTATCTCATTATAACCATGATTATTCTTAAAGAAATAAAAACTAGTTGATGTTACAAATACATGTACAATACAATCTTATCCTTTCTAAAAATGTTCTGTGCCTTTAGATACGTTTTTTTAACTCCGCTGGCCAATTTATACTCAACCGATTGCAACACTTTTTACCCATTTACTAATTATTAAACCTCTCAGTAGCCTTTTTCTAGGGACTAGTACCGGTATGTATTGAACGTGGTTACGATGTAGATGGACAAACCATGTTATATTAGTAGCCAAATCCTTATTAGCCACTAATAAACTATAGTTTATGCTGAAAACGCTATCAGCAAAAGAAGAAAAACGACGGGATGAAAAAAGGTACTTTTTGGTAAGCATAGTTTTCGCTGCCAAGGTTGGTAAAACTCATTTTTTTATATACATACACACATGCTTAAGCAATTAATATCCTTCTTAATTCAAGACCATATTTGCAAAGAAAAAATTTTATTAAATTCCCCCCTATTTTTCAGAAATGTGCCACTTGAACTACATTAGCTTATCACAAGCCTTTAGGTAGGAGGTAGACAAATATTTCTTCCCGCAAGAAGGAAAAAAAAAAAAAAAAAAAAATAACAGAGAAGGGGACATCAATACTACAGATTATGAAAGTGATGTCGCGGATCAGGACCTCCAGGACTCTTTCGATTGGGTTTGTACCTGGTTGTCTTTCCATGTTCATCTGTTCCAAATCCGATGTTAAATAATTCTCGATAATATTTTACCAGTCTTTCATTTGACCCGATAAGAGTTGTTTCCTCCGAACGTGGATTAAGAAAGCGTGTTTCAGAGCTCTGAAATAAAAGTAAGATCAGTGCAAGGCACACGCAAGTTCTCCTCCTAACCATCTTCCTTAAGGTTATGTAGAAAAAACTAGACTGGCTTGTAGACTTTTTGATCTAATACGGTGCACTTTATATAGACAAACAGGTTGGCCTAATATTTGTTTAACTATTATGCTTTATAGTTGTCCTCATGAACCCTAGTGATTCCTTTAATCCTGTAATGGTCACAAAAACAAATACCGACCACACTGGAGAAAAGTATGAAATGCCAATTAGACTTATCTTTGCGGAAAATGACTAGGACTTTTCTAACTGAATATCCTTTTATTAACTCCTCAATCTCCTTTTCAGCTATTCTTTTGCTTAGTGATTTGTTTTATTAGTCTTTAGAACCTAAAAACGACCTAATATTAGAGGATGAGCTTTCTTCCTCTGCGTTTTCCTTGTCTTTCCATTGGGATTGAATAACCGCGCCTTATTGGCTTCTTTAAAAGCAATACCCATACCACCACCCCCACTACTCATAATGCTTTGTGCTGCCGGTAAACTTACTACAGGTTCACGAGTGGGATTCTTTAGCACTTAGCAGCTTCTTTTTTTAAAATATATACACCTATATGTATGCATTTCCATACTAATCCAACTCTCGTGTAGTTTTCACTTTTTGATGGCCTTTCCAATATTTTCTAGGTCAAAACTTATCCATTTGACATTATACATATGTGTGTGTGTGTGTGTGTGTACTTCCATACTAATCCAACTCTCGTGTAGTTTTCACTTTTTGATGGCCTTACCAATATTTTCTAGGTCAAAACTTATCCACTTAACATTATAGGCATATGTATCTATGTGTGTGTGTATATATTTTCATACTAATCCCACTCTCGTGTAGTTTTCACTCTTTGATGTCCTTTCCAATATGTTCTAGGTCAAAACTTATCCATTTAACATTATATGTATCTGTATCTCTGTGTGTATATATTTTCATACTAATCCAACTCTCGTGTAGTTTTCATTTTTTGATGTCCTTTCCAATATTTTCCAGGTCAAAAGTTATTTATTTAACATTGGTGGCTGGGTGACGCATTGCAAGCAACATACGAGGTGGTTCATTCACAATCTTCTAATGGAAATTAACCATGACAAGTGTCGGCAATTGAAACCACAAGTACACTGAAACTTAAAAGGTCAAAGATAGTGAATCAAACTATTCATTTTCCAATTTCAAGTAGAAGTAACTAGTTAGTACGAAATTGATGAATCCAGATGAGATATGATTCTGGATAGACCAATGACGAGTACAGAGACAGCTAGGTGATATGAAGAATTACAGAGTCTGAGTGATCATATGAGTGAGAATAATTTCTTTGCTCATCATATTTTCTGATCCTTGACTTGCACGCTATTAAGCACACAAACTCCTGTGGCATCTTTAGAAACTTATTCGGCAGAACATACTTCGAAAATGAATTGCTTGCCGTATTATTGTATTAATGAACCAAAATAACTATTTCTTGACGCATCTTAGTTTCAGTGACAATGTATACAAGGTACAGAAGCATACCTTTTTCTGAGAACTATCGATCCTTCTGATCACGCTTTAAGCTCCTTCAAAATCAGTTCGGTGGCAAATTTCTGGACCTTGTGGATGTTTTTATTTATCAAGGATATTCAACAACATATAAACAATCAACAGAAGGATAACACCAAAGCGAATTGGAAGGATATCTTCTGTTCATAGATGGGGTGGTTCAGCATGAGTAGATCATTGTTGTTCACAATTGCACGTACTAGTATTTCTTTGGCCTCCTCATGTTTCCTCTTCAGCATGTTGCAAATCTGCAGAAGGGATTGAAGTAGGGAAATTACCACATACAGAAAGGAGCGAGAAATTTACCATTCCAATGGACATTAAATCAAATGGGATGAATTATTTAGGTTGATAATAAAAGCAACTTCATAAAAATGTATCGAGTATATGAAGGCTCCATTTTTATGAGTCGTCCAGAAAGTTCTTGGAACCAGAGGATCTATGGAAATTACTTTATAAATTTTTCCTTCCAAGAGCCTGTGTGGTTAGCAACGGCGATTACAAACACTTAGCAGGACAGACAAAATCTTTAGGTGGCAACACATTTAGCTGCATTTTGACTATCTCTTCCAATACCAATACCATGAATCCGGCCATACCAAGCAGTAAGCAACTTTAGATAGTTGTTGAGCAGTTAAAATGAAGGAGAGAGTTTATTAAGTGCTACAAGGGAGAACGGTTTGTTCATTCAAAAAAAAAAATCAAACAAAAGAGTGTCTTCCACACATTTGCAGATGTTAGCGACCTTCTGATAAATATACTAACATGTCATGCACTTATAATTACCATTCTTTAACCACCAAAGTCCATATTTGCTTCATTTATTTAATTATTTTGCTTTCAAGTATGTAGTTCGAGTCACTTGCAAATTAGAACCTGCAAATGTAAATATAAATATTCCATGAAGGTACATAAATTAAACAATGCGTAGAAAATGAATTGGTAATTTACTCACATCTTCCAGCTCCTTTGCATATGCTTCAGCCTTTTCAACGTTTCCATCATTCTCTATTATTGAAGAAATTTCAAACTCCATCATCTTTACCCGTTGAGGACTCTCAATTGCAAAGGCTGGAAAGAGAAGGCTCTCGGTCTCACCCTCTAGTTGGTTCTTGTCAATTGAAACCTATAGATCACTGGGGACACTTTAGTAATAGTTTACCATTTGCAGTCGTCGGACATGAGTAAGTAATCCCACCAGGTATGTGGAGTTGATACCTTTTCTCCAACATTTTTTTTGAAAGACTCCTGTACATCAATTCTTTGCAAAGGTCCCTTGACATCTCTGCAGCAGTTATGTGGAAACAAGAGCATGTTTCATGTTAGAAACCAAACAAAAGTAAACTAAGAACAGCTAATATCATCTACCATATAAGGGACCTGCTTTCAGTAACTGCCTCAGGAAGGCATTTCAAAGGCTTTAAGCTCTTTCCTGCACTAGCCAACTACAGTAGAATCCAGTATCAGCCTTTTCTCGGCATCTATGGATAATGCAGCATTCCTGGCATAATCCAGTCAAGTTTATGAAATTGTACCTTTTCTTCAACAGCCCTTGTCAGAGGTTCCTTAGAATCTCTGCATAAAGTTTTACTCAAAGCATGTCTTTAGTCAGCATCAAGAAGGAAATTAAGAAGAAATAGCTTTTAGTACAATGAAAGACCTGCTTTTGTTTGGTGATTCAGAAAGCCGTTTTGGGGGCTTCAGACATGATAGATCAGAATTTGATAACTGCAAAATGGATTCCCTTAGATATTTTTTAGCTATTTCTCATAAAGCTTTCAGAAAATACATATGCCGACACATCAGAAAATATTGCTACTGCCATGGCAAATTCTTTAAGAACACTTCATGTAAGTACAAAAACCTCAAATGTTTTTCGCTTCAAGGACAGGCTCATTGGCGACTTTTTCTTATAGCTGTTAAAAGGATGGGAAGTCTTTAACACTGTGCTGCCTTCTACGTCCACGTTTTGCACTGTATTCTGCAGAGAACTAGTATCTTTCTGAGGAGTAGAATCGGATAAAACTTTGTCAGCCGCTGCTGTAGACCTATATTTTTGGACATTTGGTCATTAAATTGGAAAATTTTCCTTGCAGAAAGACATTTTAAGTGTATGAAACCTGTCTTGGCCCCATACTTGAAAATTTTCATGGAAGCGAGATCAGCCATCTTCTTGCCACCACTAACAAGAGATTGTCTATTCCCTTCAATTGGTTTGATCTTTGGAAACTGCACAGGCTCCATGCTCCGTACAAAAGGTTTAGAATTTGCGCATGTGTGAGTACTAAATTTACCCTGCTTCTCCAATAAAATGGAAGGAGAAACTTGTAGGCTGCAACAAATTCATCATGTAGAGCTTATAACATCAATCAGATTACTCAATACAAGCGGCTATAGGAAATTAATTAGAGTGTATTAAGGGGAGAAGTTGCAACGCAAGTTATTAACCAAGTCCATAAGAAATTTTAACAGAAGATATAAAAAATTTGCATAGTTCAGAAGGGTTTAAAACAAAAAATACAGATATAAACAACTAAAGTTCAAAATCAAGGAGATCAATAGGTCCTACCCTAAAGAATTCTGATCTTTAGCATTCCTGTCACTTGCTGGCATGACAGATATCCTTCTTGTTGCCTCTTCACCATGCAGCCATGAATTTCCGACTAGTTTGCCCCCATTTGGTAAGCCATCAGAAGTAAAACCCTCCCTGCTGAAAATTAAAAGGGACAGTAATCTGAGCATGGCAGTGGCTATGCCGTGTGCACTTTGATGATAAAATAAAATAAAAAATGTCCAATTCTCTTCTTGAGGGACTGAAGAATGCCTGTTGTAAGCTGAGAATTATAAATGTAATCGCCTCACCTGATGTTATTAAGATTCTTAACGCTCCTTTCACTCATTCGTAACACATCTTCAACTTTCTTCAATTCCTTAGCAACCGACACAGGATTATGGCAAAGATCCGATGCAGTTTGTGCATTATTAGAACTTAAGTCCTCCCTGTGTAAGGTTTCATGTAAAGAAGAGAAAACAAACACCAACTATTGCACTCTGTAGAGATCGATGCTCACTCTGCTTTATTTGCTGGACTTTTACATGAAGGCCCGGTTCTTTCAATGCCAGAGGAAAGAGATGTTGTCTCAAATGGTGATGACTGCCATATTAGAGGTGCAGTTCCCTCCCTCTTGGAAAACTTTCGGTGAAGACCTCCAGTGTCGATCTCATTTGTTAGTGTCACTTTATCAATTATGGATTCACTAGATCAATTAAAACGAATGAAGTTGCTTAGGAACTGAAAATAACACAAAACACCAATATACGAGCTTTTAACAGCTTTTCAACATACCTGTTGGAATGTGGAGTCCAGAGTGTACATCAAAATCTAGTAATATTATTTCTAGGGAATGTATGCGTATCAATTCAAGAACATAAAATGAGCTTCACATTCCTCTAAACAAAAATGTATTACTTACATTCTTACTAGTGAATGCATCTCAAGTTTTCAGAGTTCACTTTTGTGACAAAAACCATCTCATTTCAGTGTTCCATTTGAAAATTAATTACTTATGGAATTCAGTCAATTAAACATTAATAACAACTATCATTGGCATGGACACCTGACCTGCATAGATTGGCAGTAGGAAGTTCTGCTCTTGAGCTACAGTTTTCCGAATTGTTTTCAGTCTCATACAGAGCCTTCCTTGAGATAGAGCCGGTGGAATTTTCTTCTTGACCTTCAGCTGATTCATTGCCATCCACATTTTCTGTTGAGATATCACTACATGACTTATTCTCCCTGCCTCTATTGTTTCCTGAAGCAGTGATATTCAGTGCAGATGAATTCTTCGAGGGTAAGTGTTCATGGTACGATGAGATAACAGCCATCAATTTTTCATTTACATCTTCTTTTTGACTTGTAGTGGTATCAACTCTGGCTCCCTGTTGACAACTTTCAGTCACCCCATCTATAAAAGATGAATTCTTCAAGGGTAATTCTTCATGGTATGATGACACACCAGCCATCAATTTTTCATCTACATCTTCTCTTTGACTTGAAGTGGCATCGACTTTGTCTCCCCATTGACAACTTTCAGTCACCCCATCTATAAAAATATCACTGCTTGGATCAATGCCGTACAAAGATTGACCAGGAAAGTCGAGAACGGCCTGCTGGGAATATACTTCTTTGGAAATTGCATTCTCTGACCGATGAATTGGTTGATCTATATCTTCCGTCCTATTACTTGCTTTTTCTGGAGAAGACCTCGCATTATTTGACAAAATAGGAGCTTCAGAGGACACGTACATTGCTTGATCCTTTTTCATGGAACTCAGAGGCCCTGGACCACCCAACAAAGTCTCACTATTTGAAGTAGCCAAATTCTCTGATGCAGGAAGTTTCGTGGCTATGTCATCAGGTTGAAGTTTAGAACCATGACGCTTGGTTCCACTTCCATCTAAAGAAATTTCCATTTTATCATCTTGGTTTTTGCCAGAAGCCTTTTCTTCTTTCAGTAAGGAGGACTCGAAATTGAAACTATCTAGCCTATCACCAAAAGCAAAAGTATCAGAAAACAATTTCAAAAGTCAAATATTAACCTCATTAATATTGATGGTACCTAGTTCCCAAGAATATCGACTTATCCAGACAATATGAATATGAAGGTTAATACTTACTCCTTAAAGTCGAATGAGAAATTGAACCGGTTCTTTTTCCCTTCAGGATCTCCAGTTGAAGATTCATTTTCAGATCTTTCTTTTGGTTTTGCAGCTTTCCTTGATGGGGCTGGAAAATCAAAGTCTGACATGTCTACCTTGAAAGATGACAATTTGTCAAAATCGCCATCCAGATTGAAATCCATGTCCCTGAACATGAGAATGAAAACTATTTACAAGTAATATCTGGAAATTGCAGTCTTAACTTTGTCTGTTCTATTTCTGTCAAATTGGAGTAATCCTGACACTTCTTGTTTCTTGAAAATTATATTTTAAAAAAATTTACTATGCATGAAATATAAGATCACCATGCACACTGCAAATCAAAAATGTTTTTAACAACTCAAACTTGTAGTTTTACTTACAGTTTTTCAAAATTGAATGTGTTCTTCTTGCCATTGGAAACTGTATTAAAGCTAAAATCCATTGTGTCATCTTCAGCAACTGACATCGACTTCCAGGAGCTAAGGAAATCCTTTCCAATATCGTCATCTGTTTCAAGAGGAATGTAAAGGTTTATTATATCATCCAAGTCATATTAAAAGTTTAGGCTTATTATATCATCCAAGTCATATTAAAAGTTTCATGCTGGTAAATTTACTTCATGATTTTTGTGGATCAATGTATAATTCCCAAGTCTAAAATGCACTTTTTCGGATTTATCCACCCTACATCAAAACATTTCTTCAGCTCTGTCCTACCATTTGGAATGCTCTGGTTGAGCTATTACATTGACGCCTAGAAAATCTGCAGTGACCTCAAATTCCACGATCATATCTACATGAGAGATCACATCCCTAAACTATGTATTTTATTGCTTTCCTTAAACATCATCCCTACTGGAAAAGATTGAAACACAATTGACTTTAATTTTTCTCTCAACATTAGTCAAAACTGCAACATAGGGAATACCTAGAAATGACTTTTTCTCTTTTGGCTTAACAGACGAATGTCCTTTCTGTGGTTCTCCCATCTGCAAGGATAGATAGACTTTACAATTAGTATCATCGTGAAGATACTAGTAAATATGGATTCCAATTTAAGCTTCACATGGGAGTAATGGTTCCTATTAGAAAAATTTTGGGCGACTCAACAAACTGTTTAGCATTAGATAGATTTTCTGAAAAAACTAAAGAAATGAAGAAATGCAAATTGAAGCTTAATCCTTGATAGTTTCTGGTTAATATATAACACAATATGAAGTGTTTAAAGAAAGCATAAAGCCTTTTCCAGTATCATGTTAGATATAACTACACAAATTGATGTATCTAGAATCAAAAACAAAATAATTTGGACCATCATGCAATAAAGATCGAACCAACTGAAAATGCTAGTTTCCGTAAATACAAAAGCCGCTGGACTATCATAACGGTTTAAAAATGCATCACAGCACGATCCAACAAACAATCAACATTGAATGATCAGAATATGCTTGCATCTAAAATGGAGTAAATCGTCTTGCCACTGAAACAGTAGAGCATAGATCGAAAATTGAAAGGCTTAAGCGAAGTGTTCACAAAAGCAAACTAACTCGATGATCAATTGAGGCAAAAAATCTGGATGCCAAGATAAATTTCGCAATTTAACACTTCAAATAGACTCTGGATCGATTGAATGGACAAGCAAGAGCTCAAATACGCCTAACGCATGGCTCAAAACAACCAAACAAGCTTCTATTCTGACCTAAACTTAGCAAAATCTTGTTCAATCAGTGAACTGATTTTTCAAAGCAATCAGCCTAATTCCATCAACATCTAATCTGCAAAATCTACTTCAAATTCAAATTGAACAATACATGATAGCGATTTCGAAGAAAAAAAGGAAAAAGGATCCTACAATCAATTCCAAATCTACATTATACGAAGCGCATGAGTTGAAAAGATAAAATAATTTCAGAAGTTTCAATATCGCATGAGGGAGAGTGAGAGAGAGAGAGCGAACCTGATCTGCTGCTACGGAGATTTGAAGAAAGAAATGTCGCTGTTTGGCAAGGAAGAAAGAAAAATGCAGAAGAAACGGAAGAGCTTAGTTCGTTGAAGGTGGCATTTATAGTTTTTTCGCGCGTTAGTCATTTGAAGAGGCAAGATTTTATCGCGCGCTCTTTTGAAGCCACCGGAGTTACATGTGGGGGTTCGAAGCATTAACTGAATTTTTAAGCTTCATTCACAGGGAAAATTTGAAAAAAAAAGGCCATCAAAAGATTTTAATTGAGTAAATGGCTTTTTTTTTAATAAAAATCAAGCTTATTTTACCAAAAAAAACTGCTCTAATTTTTTTGAAAAAAACCTTAACATGATGAAAAAAATAATCTGGAGCAAGAAAAGAGCCTCAACATGATGAAAAAATCCAGTTTTCCTGCACAAAAAGTTTGATTTCTTTATGCCAAAAAAGGGGAGGCCATTGACCAAAATTTTTTTTTTCATAAAGTCATTTATCCAAATCCCCCTCACAGCTATAATATCAACTATATACGGATTTTTTTTAACACAATTACACAAAATTGCTTTTTGGGAAGGGTAATTCTATTTAACTAATCAGATTGTAACTTTGTTATTAAACTATACAACCTAGTTTAAAAAATACATTATATATTAGACCAAAACGTATAATTTTATAAGCAGTAGGTGTTGATGCTTATCGTAGTTTGGCGGTGGATTGACACCATGTGGGGCTGCGCACGGTAGGCAGCTCCTCTTTGCTCGTCTCTGTCTGTTCGGGTGGACCTGCAACAAGAGAAGGGACACTTCGAAGAAAGAAATGGGTTAATCAATAGACAAGGGCTTTCCAACGCTTAAGGCAGGTGTTGCTCGGCAGAGAACGGGAGTCAGTTAGGTGGGAAAGAGCATGCTTGCTTGAATACAATAAATGCACTTTATTTATATGTTTCCATTTGGACCGGGTGTTAGGTGGGTTTTGCCCACAACCCTTGTATCATATCAAGGCGTGTCAAAAGGCAAAAGACAAGTGTCGTGCCCTCCGCCGATGGATCAGTTCCCATCCCACGGTGAGTTATCTGCCATCTGTTGGCCAGTGATGGCGAATAGCAGCCCACTTATGATAAAAAGGAATCCGACTCAAACTAATGTCTGACCTAAGGAGGAGACTAGTTGTGGCACAGCCTGAAGGGCCTTGAAAAGCACCTCAGACAGGTGATCCAAGCTCATCAGGATTAGTTGTTAGCTCCCCATAGCTTTTGTCGAGTTGTTTTGCCAACCACCTGGAGTGAGGCTCATTGGCGGTGGCGTTGAGCTCACCCCCAACAGTATTCCCTTAGTTCACCTGGTCGGTGCTCGCCTGGGTGGACTATGCCGAGAGGGTGAGGTAGGTTCAAGATGAACCCAAGCGGCGTCTCGAGGCAACGAGAGACGGAAGGTCACGCGATGAAGTTTGAAGGGACACATGTCGCAATGCGATCGGGTGCTTCCCTGATAAGCGTAATCATTGCGCCTCTTTGTTTTTCGCTAAGGCAGCTATAAATAGGGCTTTACTCTCTGTCATTTCATATACAATCAAGGCCACACTTCGCAACTCCTAGTTTTAGCTGTCGAGTTGTAGTTACCAACCCGAAGATATTATTTTCCCAAGCTCCCACACCCGATCAGGTAACTTTTCGAGAAGCGTACGAAAACATGAGTGACCTTTCTGACTCACAGAATGTGAATATCTCCTGGTTGGACAGTAGCGCCAAGACTGAGAACTCGACCTCCATGGAGGTTGACATAGAAGGACTATCACCAGCGCGGGACGGAGTAGGTCAGCTAGCAAAAATATTAAGGGTTGACGCTAGGACGGTACCTGATCAGGAGTTCCTTGACTTGCTAGACGGAGGGCACCCGGTAACACCGTGTAGGGGCGAGGATCCCTACATCAGAGCAGCCACCGTTGGCAAGTCCCAAGTTATTGCCCAAAAGCATGCCGAGCTGGAGGTAGCCGACTATGTGCCAAGTACCTCTGGTTGAGACGCTGGGGTTCCAGTCTAGGTCGTGGGTCAGGTAACCGATGAGATCTTTGACGAGGAGCAAGCAGCCAAAGAGGCAGGGCGTGAGGAGAGTGCCGCCGAGGAAGAGGCCAAGAGAGTCATAGTCACCCAAATCTGGGGGATGACTGCTTATCAGGTATCCCGTCCAGGTCAGACATCAGCAGCGACCTATTCCAACGTAACAACAGAATCCCAACTTGAGGACCTACGCCAAGAGTTTGACATCTCAGACGACGTGGTCCTTATCGTGCCCAGAGAGAATGATTCGCCCCTGACTCTGCCCGAGGGGTGTATAACACTATATGCAGAGTTCTTTAGGGTCGAGCTGCGCCTACCATTTCACCCCTTCCTCCGTTGGGCTCATTTCACCCCTTCCTCCATTGGGCACTAAATGACCTAAATGTCTGCCTTGCCCAGCTCAACCTAAACAGTAATAGGTCATTGATCCAAATATACATGCTATAGAGTACCACCGAGTTACCGAGATGCTATGGGAAGCCTTTAAGCAAGTGTACAAAATGAAGAAGCTTCCTTGGCAGTCTGACTGGTACTATGTCACCAGCTTCAAAAAGGACTTCATCTTGTGCAACCCTGACTCGGACAAGCTTTGGAAGTTTGAGTGGTTCTACGTCGAGGGAATTACCTAGCCAGGGCTAGTAAGGTCGTCCCTGAGGACCAACATGTCCCGAGGACATTTAAGCAGGGGCACATGTGGTCCAAGAGGCTATGGGCGTTGAGCCACATCATTAGAGTAGTGGAGGACCTGTTTGCCAAGCCGGAGTCCATAAGGCAATAGTCGTTCCTGCTCAGGAAATAGACCCTTTTCTGTTATGGCTAGTTTGGGGAGTCTAGTAAAACCAATCCTCCTGTCAACATTCAACCTGCCCGGTCGACCAGGTAGGTGACGGTGGCGAAGCCAAGCACTGCCGACATCCTGAGGCCAAACACCTCTACATTTGGGTGGCCGACGAGGGAGCCATTATCATCTAGTACCGAGGACTCGTCGAGTGGCTCCTTCGATGCAGGGCCACCCATAGCAGATGAGGACCTCATGGACGTGATTCGGTTCCTATACCCGTCGAGCCAGCTTCGGATTGGAGGTAAGCTCCTAGTTTTTTTTTTGTGCCGAGCTCGACTTGACATAGGAGAGTTTCTTGGTTTTTGATGCAAATATGTCTTTTTGGCTAACCACTCAAGAAGAAAGGCGAGCTCTGATGGAGTGCCTCTGCCGTTCCAAAAGGAAAGCAGTGGTAGGGTCCAAACGGAAGAGGACTCCAAGACCTGAGCAGCCGTCAAGGTCTGAGCGCCCGTCATAGACCGAGCAACCACCCCAAATAGTCCAAGTTGTCCCCCCCACCTCTGTCGATGAGAACAGGGGCTTCATTAAGCAAGGTCCAACCTCCCGCCGTCACCACCGACGTAGTGCCTCCCTCAGGAGATCCTCTAAGGATGCGACCAAATTACCGCCACCATATCCTTGACCACTTCAAGGAAGCCGTTCCCGAAGAGTCATTCTTAGAGAACCTTAGAGGAGAGGACTTCGAAGGCCTATCGTGCACTGCCTTCCGCTCTATTGCCAAGGTGAGTTAAAAAATCCTGTACCGAGCTCCATTTAACTTCACATTTTTCACATTCTGATCTCCATCTTCTTAGGCGTGCGCGTTCTTAGACCTGGCTTACATGGCCAGGCAGAAAGAACTTAACCTAAAGAAAAAGAGGCATAAGAAGACCGTCCTCGAAAAGGATGATGTTGAGAAGGAGCTTGGTGCCAAGAACATCGAGCTAGAACAAATCAAGGAGGCTCTTTTCCAAGCCAAGGACGAGGCCAAGAAGGCAAAGGAAGAGGCCGAACAGGCCAAGACAACGATGAAGGAGGCGAGGAAGACGGCCGAAGGGGCGAGCAATGAGGCCAACCAGTCTCGGAATGAGGCCAACCACCTCGAGGATCAGCTGCAATCCCTGTAGGCCAAGCACCAGCGACTCTTAGAAGAACTGCCTGGCCTTCTTGCCTAGGCTGTGGAAGAGTTCAAGGTGTCCCCGGAGTACGTTGACTACTACTTCTTTGGGATGACCGACCTTCAGGATTACCTTATTAAGAAGCATCTCGAGGCAGTGGACTTTGACTGGTCACTCATTGTCGAACCAAAGCAGGGCGAGGCGCAGCAGCCTAAGCCATAGGAAGTCGTCAAAGTTGACGGCGAAGACAAGGGATAACTAGGGCGGCAACAGTGGTGATGATAATGCCAGGGACGGGGCCCAAGCTTAATTCTCAATTTTTCTACTTTTTTATTTATCCAAGCTCGAGAGGTGTCTGGTTATTTGTACCTTTCCACCACTCTCTTTAATGAAATTTTTATTTTCCCAAGTTTATCGGTTCTTGAAATTTTCCTTTAAGTTTGGATCTTTAAATTTTTCTTTTCAAAGTGCGATTGTTCTCGGGCGAAAAATTTCGTTGTTTGAAAACATATGGGGCTCCTTGGGAGTGAAGTTAGAACCTCATTTTTCCATTAGATGCTTCTCGGGAGAGGAATTGAGTTAGTAATTCTTCCAAGTTGGTTATTCCTTAAGAGAGAACATTCTTGAATCATAGATTCCAAACTCTCATTTTTCCAATTCCCTTCTTATCGAGTTTAGCGTCTCAGTGACGAAACGCCTTATTTCCTGGTTAAATGTTCCTTAGGAAGAAACTTCTTCGGGAAAAGATGATAAGCACTTACTGAGTTAGCCGAGCAAGGAATGTCTGTTTCTTAGTTGGGCAGAATACAACAACGTGTGGTACCCTGTACCCTGTTACCCCTTTAGACTTATTTAAGTTCATTTGAACTTTTACAAGTCTAATGTTGGTCAGGCATGGTCATGCTAGGGCGACTTTGTCTAGGTGGTCCGTGTGGAGATGGACTAATGGTTGACATTATACTGACTAGTACCCCAGTCCGATTGTTTGGGGTGACTCTCCCTCTTCGGGAGTTAGTGTATGGTCCCTCAGATTGGAGTTATGGCATCCTTCTTTAGGGTTGTATCTTTCTTAACATGGATTACTCAACGAAACAGTGTAGGAATTAAAATTTTCATTAATGTCTATATATTTACATTCTAGTCCTGTTTGGCAGGCCTAATTGCAAAAGAATATAGTCAGAGGTCAAAAAAGGTTTCTGGCTTCAGTAAGCAAAAGAATTTTTTCATAAGCTCGACGTTCCAAGGATGACCGAGTAGGTTGCCCTCCATATCCGATAGCCTATAAGTGCCTGGTCGGACAATTCCGATGACCTTGTATGACCCATCCCACCTCGAATCAAATGACCCTAGCTCGGGGTGCTAAATAGTGACCTTCTTCAACACTATATCTCCAACTTTGAAGCTCCTCAGTTCGACCCGTTAGTTGTAGTACCGAGCAACGACTTGGTTCTGAGCTGCATTATAGATTACAGCATTGTTCCTCTTCTCCTTGAGCAAGTTAAGTTCGGACATCATGACCTCGGCATTTTGAATTTCTTCGTAACGCTCGACCCTGAAGCTTGGCAGTCCAACTTCCACCGGGATGATAGCCTTAGCCCTGTAAATGACGGAGAATGGAGTCTCCCTAGTGGCAGTTCAGGCTGTTGTTTGGTAAGCCCAGAGCATCTTTGGGAGCTCATCTATCCATGCCTCTTTAAGGCCCTCGAGTTTTTTCCTCAAGTTGTCCTTGATTGTTTTATTGACAGCTTCAACCTACTCATTGCTCTATGGGTAGCTCGAAGAGGAGAAGACCTTTTTAATGCCAAGCTGTTAGCATAGGCGGAGGAGACTTGAGGATTCGAACTGCTTTGCATTATCGGTCACAATGGTTTGCGAGATCCCAAACCGACAAATGATGCTTCTCCATACGAAGTTTGTGCACTTAGCCTCGATCATGTTGGTGCATGGCTTTACTTCCACCAGATAGTCGATGGCTACAATGCAGTACTTAAACTAAGACCGGGCTTAAAGAAGGGGTCCAATGAGGTTGATGGCTCACTTGGCAAAAGGCCACTCCTATATTACCGAGGTGAATGGCTCAGTGTGGTGTCTGAGCACCAGAGCAAATTGTTGGCATTTAAGACATTTGCGCGTGAAGTCCTTGCAGTCCTGCTCCATGGTCAGCTAATAATATCCTTGTCGAAGACATTTTTGAGCTAGGGATCGCCCCTAATGTGATTACCACATAGCTCCTCATAGATCTCCTTCATTAGATATTGAGCTTCTTTAGGCCTTACGTACTTCAAACATGGTGTAGTGTAGCATCGCCAATACAGCTTCTCGCCAATTATCGAATACCAGGTCGAGCTGTTGCAAATCTAACGTGCCTCTTCTAAGTCATCGGGCAATTAGGCTATGGTCAGATATCGGATGATCGGGTCCATCCATGTGGTCTCTTGCTCTTCAGCTATGCTTGCCCTTTCCTTGTTGATACTTGGCTCGGCTAATCTTTTAAATCCAAGCCTGAAGCCAGTTGAGCAAGCGTATCAGCCTTGGAATTTTCTAATCTGGGGATCTATTTGAACAAGTAAAATTTAAATTGCCCGAGCAATGTCCTGACCTCTTGTAAATACACGGTCATAGATTCTAGCCGGGCTTGGAACACCCTAGTGACCTATTGACGACAAGCATGGAGTCGCTATGGATGATTATGCGATCTACCCCAAGATCTCTAGCGATTCTGAGTTTGGTCAGAAGTGCTTCATACTCTGCCTCATTGTTAGAGGCCTTGAAGTCAGACCGAAGTGCGTAGATCGTCTTATATCTATCCAGGCCAGTTAGGACTAGCTCGGCACCTGAACCCTCAGCACAGGAGGATCTATCCACAAAGAGCTTCCATTCTGGTTCCAACGCGGGGGCGTGATTGCCTATACTATAGTTAGGGGCGTCTAGGTCTTCGACGGGTGCTTTCTCAGCTAGTAGTATGCCTTGCTCGGCATCAGTGAACTCGGCAATGAAATATGCAAGGGCTTGAGCCTTAATATCCATCCTTGGGACAAAATAAATATCATACTGGCTGAGCTCGACCGACCATTTGGCCATCTGTCCTTATATCTCTGGATTTTAGAGGACCTATTGGAGTGGGAACTTTGTCGAGCTTGGATAGTATGGCCTTGAAAATACAGCTGCAACTTCCAAGCCAAAGTGACGAGGGCAAATGCAAGTTTTTAAAATGGGGAGTACCTCGCCTCAACACCCTAAAATGCATGGCTTGTGTAATAGACGGGCTTCTAAACTCCGTCTTCTTCTCAAACGAGGACCGAGTTGACAGCCTTTTCAGACACGATGAGGTAGGCGTATAAGACTTCTCCTAGTCAAGGTTTGGATAGGAGCGGGGGAGTGGCTAAATGCCTCTTTAAATTTTGAAAGGCTTCCTCACACTCCCTGGTCCATTCAAACCTTCCCTTGATGCCTGAAAAAACGGGTGGCACTTGTCGGTAAACTAAGAGACAAAACGGGATAGGGCTGCTACCATACCGGTGAGCTTCTACACCTCTTTGACTATCCCAGGTGAATGTATGTCTATAACAGCTTGAGCCTTGAGTAGGCTAACCTCGATTCCTCTCTAGTTAACTAGAAATCCGAGAAACTTGTCCAAGCTAACCCCAAATGCACACTTCGTTGAGTTGAGTTTCATCACATACTCTAGGAGAATGTCGAAGCTCGCTTAGAGATTGATCATGTGGTCTGCTACTCAGACGGATTTAACTAACATGTCGTCCACATACACTTCCATGGTTTTGCCGATCAGCTGAGCAAACATTTTGTTGATTAGGCATTTGTAGGTAGCCTCAGCATTCTTAAGTCTAAAGGGCATGACTACATAACAATAGAGCCCTTGGTCGGTGACAAAGACGATTTTTATCTTATATTTGATCTTCCTAGGCCATCTGAATCTGATTATAGCCGAAAAAGGCGTCCATGAAGCTAGCAGCTCGTGCCTGGCAATTACCATACAGTCAGGATGTGCTGGGTCAAGGCTGAATGGCACCAGATCCTCGACAAGGGCACCCCTTACCTCCTCCTCAAGCATATGGGGGTCGAGGTCGAAAAGCATCTTAGGGGCTTGCTCGACTAGCAACTGTATTTCATCGACCTTGTAAATGGCCAAGACATTTAGTTGCTAAGCTGATGCGGCCTTCACAGCATTAGCACAGCAAGCCCGGGAATTCTTCTGTTGTGACCTAATTACTCCGACCCCACTATCCGTTGGAAACTTCATGGCTAGGTGGTAGGTGGAGATCATAGCTTTCAGTGCGTTTAACGTCAGATAGCCCATAATAATGTTGTATTGGGAGGGTCTGTTCTCAGCTAAAACCTAAGATCTGGGCCAACCTTAAGAAGCTCCTTAAGGAGTATCGGGATGTTTACATGGTCTCACGACGACATGCCCAGCATTGATTCTAGCATAATCTATCACTAGCTTAATGTTCGACCAGATTACAAGCTGCTAATTCAAAAAAAAAAAGGACCTTCAACCTAGAAAGGTACTCCGCCATTAATGAAGAAGTCTAGAAGCTCCTAAAGGTAGGATTCATCCGAGAAGTAAAATATCCGGAGTGGTTGGCAAATATGGTCCTAGCCAAGAAGGCGAATGGAAAATGACGGGTTTATATAGACTATACTGACCTAAACAAAGCCTGCCCCAAGGACTGCTTTCCATTGCCCCGAATGGATCAACTCGTCGATGAGGAAGTCAGTGATTCGTGTCACCCAAGCAGCACCCTCACCAAAGGTGACCGACAGGCCAACCTTCCCAACTACTAGGACGCATTCACCAGTGAAGCCGTAAAGTGGTGTCTGAACTGGTATAAGGGTAGCATTGCTGATCTTCAGCTTGTCATATACTTGCTTGAACAGGATATCAGCAGAGCTACCATTGTCGATCAGCACACGCCGTACTATGTTGTTGGCAATGTGCAGCTCGCACACAAGGGTGTCATTGTACAGGTGGATTAATTTATCCACTTCCTCTTCCGTAAATGTGATTGGCATGTCTTGCTGGCAGCAAATTTTATTAATATGCTTAGACATGTTAATGAGCTTGCCTCTCTCCACCAGTCGAGCTTCTTGAACATAAGCCCGGCGCCCACTCAATGTGTCCCTAGTGACTAGCCATCCAAAAATTGTGTGAATAATATTTGAGGGTTTCGGGGCGTTCCCACTATCGTTATGTGTGCGGTTCGGGGCATCTCAGCTCTGTTGGTCGTTTTTCCCAACTGCGAAACTTAAGGTTAAAACTCGCTTTACAAACTCCTACAGGTGCCCTTCTTGGACCAGTCTTTCAATATGGTTCTTGAGCTGGATACAATCCCCAGTGTTATGTCCTACATCTTTATGAAAATTGCAGTACTTGTTTTGGTCCCGCTTTGCCTTACTGCCTTTGAGCTTAGGCAGATCGACCAGCAGATTTCTACCGCTCACTTGGGCAAGTACTTCATCAACGTTTCCTACTAGGGGCGTATAGCTTTGGAATTTCTCGGTCAGCACTTTTGGCTTATCGATCTTCTTGTCCTTCTTCCGTCTCTTGTTCTGCTTGTCGCTTGGTTGCTCGGGCGCCTTTTTCTGTTTCTTCTTCTTCTTCGTGTTGCTGCTACCATCTTCTTATGGACAGCTCTTCATATATTTGGCCGCATTGGCATACCTTTACGCATAGCCGAGCATCTGAGAAAATGTGCTCGGCTGCTCAATGGCTAACGAGCAGGTCAGTTTTTTGTCTCAAAGACCCCCTATGAAGGCGTGCTTTAGGGTCTTATCTTCGATGTGCTTAACCTCAAGTGCTGCATGGGTAAACCAATTTATATAATCTCTGAAATAGAAAATGTTGCCGAGAAGGCATCAAAGAGCTGTCGAAAATAAGTGATCGAGACTAGTTTAAGGCGCCAGAACCATTGCCGAGCTGGTCTGGCAAGGGTCAAGGAAAAGGCCTTACACATGGCTATGTCATTGGCGTTTTGTAGGAACATGTGTCCTCAATACAATTCAACATGCTCGTCAGTGTCAACAGTCCTATCGTAGGCCTTGATTTGCGAGACTTTAAATTTAGGCGGCATCGGAGCTCGCATGATAGCGTCAGTAAAAGGCAGATCTAAGGCACCAACGTCATCCAAACCAAAATGATTGTTGCAAATTCATCAATTTGGCGTTGCAGCTCTTGGAGCTGGTGGCTAATGGTATCTTCAGGCAGTTCTACCTTATAGGGTGCTCCGCCCTCAACCCTGTCACCAGCCCTGGGGTGACGACCTTGCTGAACTTACCCTTGGCGTCCGAGCCGATAAAAATGGAGGCTCAAGAGCCCTACAGTGATGGGGCCAGTGCCTCCTGCGTGTCAAGGCGGCCCTTTTGGACGAGCCTGTTGTTTACTGAGATGTCATGTGTGGATCTTCTTGAATGCGCGAGTCAGCTTCACTGAGGTTGGCGGCACCTTGCCTTGCTCGACCCCCAGCCTGGTCAGCCGGGGCCAGGGGAAGGAGGCCAAGAGCCGCTTGACGCTATGCCTGCTGTGCGAGCTGCTGTGTGAGTATCCGAACATCATTTGTTAGCTCTCGGATAGGGTCTTAGGCAACCAGATCTTGCACTTGTCTGGCCCTCGTCGTGCTTCCTTGACCCCTAGAACGGGATCTTGTGGCTCGGGGGCGGCCTTTGGGTCGGGCGGGATTTTGGTTTCGGTTTTAGGCTTCTCCGTACCCCTCCTATCGGGCACCCTCATCCTAGGTATTACGTCGAGTTACCATCTTGGATCGCGGCTTGTTGTGGTTGGTAATTTCAAGTGAAGGCATAGGTTGTCCTCCTTCTAGTGCCAAAATGTTGATGCTTACCATAGTTTGGCGGTGGATCAACACCACGTGCGGCTACGCACGGTGGATAGCTATTCCCTGCTCGTCTTTGCCTGTTCGGGTGGACCTGCAATAAGAGGAGGGATGCTTCAGAGGCAAGAAAGAAACGGGTTAGTCAATAGACAAGGGCTCTTCGACGCTCAAGGCAAGTATTGCTCGGCAGAGAAAGGGAGTTAGTAAGGTGAGAAGGAGCATGCTTACTTGAATGCAATAAATGCACTCTATTTATAGGTTGGCACTAGGACTGGGTGTTAGGTGGATTTTGTCCATAACCCGTGTGTCACATCAATGCATGTCAGAAGGCAGAAGACAAGTGTCGTGCCCTCCGTCGATGGATCAGTTTCCATCTGACGGCGAGTGTCTGCCATCATTGGCTAGTGATGGCGAGTAGTAGTCCACTTGTGAGAAAAAAGAATCCAACCCAAACTGGTGTCTAACCCAATGAGGTAACTAGTTGTGGCGCAGCCCGAAGGGCCCTAAAAAGCACCTCAGACAGGCGATCTGAGCTCATCAAGATCAATTGCTAGGTCCCCGTAGTTTTTGCCAAGCTGTTTTGCCGACCACCTAGAGTGAGGCTTCTCGGCGGTGGCGTTGAGCTCACCCCCAACAGTAAAGTTATAAGCTTATAGGGATAAAAATGATTTTTCTTTTGAAAATGATGATTTCTTGATTTTTTTCTGCTTTTTACACGAAGGCCATGAAACAATAGATTAGATTGTTTAAGAACTATAGCATGTGATTGCTTTACACTATAACGTTTTACTGTAGAATATAAAAGTTTTATACTGTTCACAATTCAGACCAATGGTTTGAACCATTGTTCTAAGCACCCTATAAGTCATGAGAAGAAATAATAGTTTAGATTATGTCATGACAAAAAAGAATCAAAAAACCATATTTGCAAAGAATGTTAAGCTATGTCATAGCCTCATATTTAGAATACCAAATATTGGCTTAGGATATTGCCTGATAATTGTTGATATCTACTATGATACCAAACAATAATTGCCTCCACCACTAGCGATTACCAACCAGTATCCACCATGATATCAACCAGTAATTGTTGCGATACCAATCATTATCCACGTGATATTCATAAGGAGAGATCTACGGCCGAGGACTTCTCATAAACTTTCTCATGTCATCGAAACTCTTCCAGTCGGTCGTTCTTGTTATGGATCTGTGGTGAGGTCGTGCTTGTCATGGTTGTTGGGGAATTAGTCGACTCCTAATTCCAAGGATCGCAAGAATGAACAATTACAAAAAATAAATAGGAGAAAAGAAGAAAAAAGAGACACCAAATTTTTATACAGGTTCGTCCAAATTTGAGACTACGTCCTGTTTCTGTCGCTTGCAGATTCCACTATAATGAAGGAGATTACATATGACAAGAGCAGTTTCTCACACACTCACAAATTGTGCGTACCAAAACTCTCTTCTATCTAACACCCCGTGGGAATTTTTCTCTCTTCAAGGATGGAGCTCTCAAGAATTTTACCTCTCACAAAATTATGCCACTCACAATTTTCACACACTTTTCACACACACCCAACCCTAGCCACCTTGTGTCTATTTATAACCAAAGGAGGAGAAAATAGCAACTAATGGGAAACAAGTTTCCCGTTTGTAGGGCCTTTGAATCCGACTCTGACTCAAAAAATATCGCGCATCACAGTGCGTCAGCGCCGCGGCGCTCGTTTCCCTGCAACGCCTAGGCGTTCGTTCGAAACGAGCGTTGCGGCGCCCCCTGCAACGCCTAGGCGTTCTTCTCCTGGCGCCTAGGTGCCGCCAAGTCTCGGCCTAGGCGTAATCCACCTGGCGCCTAGGCGCTCTCCACATGGCGCCTAGGCGCCCTTGTCCTAGCGCCTAGGCGCTCTCCACTTGGCGCCCTCATCCCAGCGCCACGGCACTCTTCTGCTAGAGCCGCGGCGCTTGCTCCCTGCCTTTGAGAACACGTTTTTCTCCATTTTTCTTCCTTTTGCTGGGTTGTCGACTTGATTTGGCTCCACATCTGCAACAATGGTGAGGGGAGACATGTCGTTTATCTCTTAGTGAGACTACTCTAGTCGTGGTGGAACCCAAAACTTCTATCCAAAATATCTGTCCAACCACTAAATATCTGACGCATCATCTCACCTCCGCCATTGCTATTGATTTGTTGCAAATTAATCGTTTTCCCTCACGCCTTTCTCTCTCTTCCTTCTCTCTCTTCTTTCTCTATGACATATTCTCTCTTCTTCCTTTCCTCTCTAATAGACAAATCTCGTTGGATATAATATTGGCATCAATGTTGTTTCTCTTGTTGGTAACAGAGTTCTTTGGAATCAAAGAAAACAATATAAGATCTTTTTCGTTCCTGCAGAGGATCTTCAGTATGTTTTCATAATCTCGATTCTTCTGCTTCCAAAATTATAAAGCCAAACAACTTGTTTTTTGTTTCTTGAATTTAGGAGCATAAAATTGAGTCCATGTACGGAACCAAATGGGCTTTCTTAAGTGATATGTCCAGCTTAGCCATGTATTACTGATATATTATGATGATGTGTGGATGAGGTGTATTGGTCTTGGTTAATATTTGTCCTATCTATAATGTGTGTGTTGTGTGGTGTATGGGCTATGGCACGTATTAGTCATCAGCATTTTCTTTATTTTCCTTTCAGATACAGTAGCTTCAAGTCTGTATCATTCTAGAACTTGAGCTGAGAAATAGAAATTTACCATATAGAGAAACTCTATATGTTCTTCTATTTTCTTCTTTTCTTATCTTGGTATCAGAGCTGTACTGAGGCTCTCTTCAAATCCTAAAAAATGGCACAAAATGGCATTATCAATGCTACTTCTTCGTGATCAACCAGTACCACTCCTCCACCTCAAACCCCAACTCCTAATTCGTCTGTTCCGATATGATGAGTTGGATGCGTTGCAATGCTACGGTAAAAGGATGGCTGAAAAGCGCCATCAGCAAGGAGGTTAGAGGAAGCATCGCACATGCAGCAACGGTAAGGGAGATTTGGGCAGATCAGGAAGACAGATTAGGTGAAGGTAGTGCTTCGAGAGAGTATCAAGTTCGGCAGGCATTTCATTCTTGCATCAAGAAAAGATGTCGGTAATAGCGTATTACAACAAACTCAAGGGCCTCTGGGATGAGATGCAATCTATTTCACCCATCCCATAGTGCACTTGTAAAGGACGTACATGTAGGGCCTCCAAATAATTTGTCGTCATAAGGGAGAAAGAAAAGCTGTACGACTTCTTGATGGGGCTGGATGAAGTTTTTAGCACTGTTAAGACAGATTCTTAGCACTAAACCCACGCCAAGCCTTGGGAATGCTTATCACCTGGTGGTGGAGGATGAGCAACAAAAACAAGTGTCAGGGACAAGAAGGCCAACCGTGGACGCTGCTGCTTTTCAACTTCAAAGGCAACTGGGTGACGAAGGAAGAAGCCAACGATGCACTGAAGGAAAGGACAGACCGAGATGTGGCCATTGTCCAAAAGTTGGTCACAGTGAGGATCAATGCTTTGAGATCATTGGGTATCCCCGGGATGGCGGAGAGGTCCCAGAGATAAAGGCATAACTAGAGAAGACAGAGGAACGACAGGAGGTCAACCAAAGGCGGCGCAAGTTTCAAGTGACACAATGACACTTCCGGGGTTCACACAATCGCAATATGCTCAGCTATTGAAGTTTTTAGGCAAGGAAACAGAGACACCATCTGAACAGCCAACTATAAACATGGCCGGTAAGATAAAATTTAACAATTCCTAGATCATTGATTCAGGGGCTACCGAACATATAGCGAGCGATCAAAAATTGTTCACAGAGGTGAATGATGATAACGGAGGGCCACCTGTGAAAATTCCCAACGGAAATAGTGTGACAGTAAAAGGCACTAGCAAGGCGAAGTTACGTAATGGAATGGAAATATACAAAGTTTTAAATGTCCAGGAGTTCCATTACAACCTATTGTCTGTTAGCAAACTCACAAGGGACTTTAATTGTACACTGACATTCTTTCCAGATTTTTGTGTGATACAGGAATTGCCTTCGAGGAACTTGATTAGTTTGGGCCAGCACCATGATGGCTTGTTTTCTTGGAGCCAGTGCAAAAGGGGTGGTGGCTCTGTCTGTTGACAAGGGAGAAAACTCCGAGCTCTGGCACAGACGTTTAAGACAGGCCTCCACTGGAAAGATCCGTCAGATTCAAAGATATTCATATAATGTTAATTTTGATGCTCTTATTTTTTGTGATTCATGTCAAAAGGCTAAGCATACAAGACTTCCTTTTACTCTTAGTTCAATAAAGTCAACTTCATGATTTGAACTATTACACTGCGATATATGGGGGATTATAAAACGCCGTCACAATCAGGGGCACGCTATTTTTTATCAATAGTTGATGATTATAGTAGAGGCGCTTATGTGTACTTAATGAAGCATAAGTCTAAAATTCGAAATATCTTGCCTATGTTTTGCAATATGACAGAAAGACAATTCGGGCACAAAGTTAAACAAATTAAAGCAGATAATGGTTTGGAATTTCAATCGAACCATATGCTGGATTATTATGGAGATCGTGGGATCTTATTGCAAAACTTTTATAACGATACACCATAAAAGAATGTTGTGGTTGAAATAAAACATAGGCATATTCTTGACACAGCAAGAGCCTTGAGGTTTCAGGCGGGTCTACCATTACGATTCTAGGGAGAGTGCGTACTCACAGCACCTAATAAACTGATTGCCTTCAAAAGTCATAGGTAATAAAACTTCTTATGAGGTATTATATGGAAAAGAACCGACTTATGATCACCTAAGAGTTTTTGGGTGTCTAGTTTATGCTCATGACAACACAAAACACAAGGACAAGTTTCAAATGAGGGGGAGACCATGTGTTTTTGTTGGCTATCCTATAGGGCAAAAGGGCTACAAGGTATATAATTTGCAGAGCCACAAAATTTACACCTTATGAGACATCACATTTTTTGAAGACATTTTTCCTTATAAAAGGGCGGATTTTAATGCCACAGATAGTCATGAAATGGAACACAGGGAATTAGATTGGGAGATTGCCTTTGTTGATTAGCTTGGAGCTAAGATAGAGGCCAACGCTGATGGGCCACGTGACGTAACCCAACCTAATGCAGAACCTCGACAACATAGCCCTAAGGCAGAAGGTGGTGAAGAGAATGGATTGAGTTTAGCCGAGAATGGTAATGAAAACGAAACACCACTTGGAGAGATAAGGGTTAAAGAGCAAGAGTTAGGCCAACGAGTACGAAGAGCCAGAAAACAACCAAAACATCTAGGAGAGTATGAGATAGGGCTGCCACCCTCTTTTGTGGAGTCATAGGAGTCCACACCATCGGCGAACTTGGAGGTATATTGTAACGTCCCGAAATTTATTTAATATTAATATAATGTAAATGATGAATTAGTGTGCCATAATTAAAGCTTTAACTTTAATTAGATTATTTGGTTGGATTTTTAGTTTTTGATTGTTTTGTTAAATTGATGTGTTCAAAAGATTCCTTGTTGATTTAAAATGATGTTTTGAGTTTTAAAACACAACAATTTAACAAATGTTAAAAATACTCCGTTTTACAAAACTGTGGGCGGCACATGGTTTTCGCACAGTAAAACCGCCCACCGATTTTCTCTATTTATTTTCCTTTCCTCTCTCTCTCTCCTCACTCTCACGAGCTCTCTCTCTCTCTCTCTCTTCTCTGGACTCTCTCGGCAGCCCCTCTCTCTCAATCTCTCTCTCAAATTTTTGATTTCCATTCGAATCCAAGCTTCGGAACAGCAAGGAGGAAGCTCGGGGACGTGATTCGGCAACCGAGAACGCGGATTGAAGCTTCGATTCGAGGTTAGATTCGAAATTTCTAAACTTTTTACAAAATTTTCGAATTTGTGTGTTTTTGAAATCTAAGTTTGTTTTAGCTTAGAAAACCATGGATTTGTGTTAAATGAGCTTAGAACAACTAGAATCTAAACCTAGATTGAAGAAAAACGGATTGGATTCAAGATTTTCATTTTTCTCCTCTTTTTCTCATTTTCGGATTTTTGAGGATTTCGAGTTTAAATGTTGTTTAAATGATTCCAAACATGTTCTAGAATGTTTTTCTATCAACTATAGTTGTTTTTCATGCCTGGGATTTGAGAAAAACAGGTTGGAATTCAGATTTGGATTTTGGGGATCGAGAAACCCGTGGCTGGGATTTCTGGATTTTCCCAGTTCGGCAGGCCGAAGTTCATGTTCGGCAGGCCGGAGTGATGATCGGCAGGCCGGTGTTCTTCCGACCGGCAGGCCGAATCTGGGGAAATGTTCGGCAGGCCGAACTTTGCTTCCGGCAGGCCGAACTGTACAGTTCGGCAGGCCGAAGCAGGGCGTCCGGCAGGCCGACCGAGGCATGGAAAATTTTGTGATTTTTACCCGATTTCATTGTTTTGAACCTTGATTTAAATCCCAACCTTATAGGATGATTTTAATGATACAAATGGCACACTAGGACATCATGAAATGATTTAGTAACATAGAATGTTTCGAACTAGATATTGATCGACTTAGTTTGTATCTAGGATTGTTCGTGGTTCCGTGGAGCTAACGTATAGCGGATCGGGATTACGGTGTGGGGTACCGGCACGAGTACTGAGGTAGGACTTCTATCCTATTTCTTTGGTAGCCTGGTTTTGAAATGATTTGGCTTTGAAAATGATTTCTATCAAAATGTTTTCAACGGTTGTTTGAAAATGATTTTATCGGTTATATTTTTATATACCGTGACATGAAATGAATTTCATAATGAATGTAATTGACAACACTCGGTAATTGGGTTTTGAATGATAATGATAATAACCACATGGGCATGATGCCATATCAGAGATCGGGTCGTGATCGACCTTGGGGGCAGGTCCCGAAACCCAGCTGGGCCACTACGGTGGTGATATCATGGTTTGCCTAGGTAAAAGTAAACTGGTGTTTTGATTTGACGAGTAGACTGTTCTGTGTCAGAACGGTTCTACTCAATTTATTTATTTATTTATTCAAGTTCCCTTTCTGTATAACTCCTGATAATGTTATGTTTCTTTGCATTAAATTATTTTATAAAACTTAGTCCTACTGAGCCTTTCGCTCATGTTTTATCTGTTTTAAATTCCCCCCTCTAGGTGGTTTCCCATTTAGGTTTGGAGAAGATTCTTCGGACCGAACCCAGGAGCACTAGGAGAATCTATTTACATTCTGTATTTATTAATCAAGGCATGTAAGACTTAACTTTATTTGTACTTGGACTGTAATTGTATTTGTGATATTGTCAGATTCATGTGTGTGCACAAGTTGTGGGTTGTGGAACCCATATTCGCGGTTTTTATTCAATTATTATTATTTGTTTAATGATTTTAAATTCTTTATCAAATGTGGTGGAAAAAAATCTCTTAATTTCTTGCTTAATTTGATTCTCAAACTCTCGGTTTTTAATTAAATTCTCTTTTAATTAATCTAAACATTCTGCCACGTCACCTCCCGTACTCCGGGGCGTGACAGAATGGTATCAGAGCTCAAGGTTATGAACCTTGGAAATTGTGCACACATAGGTTTGACAATGAAATACTTCTGACAGTCCAATTTTGTTTTCAGAAGTGAGAGAATGGCACCTAGACGTCGTTCGACAGCTGACGCGGAGTTCGGAAATGATGAGGGCCTGATGAGGTCTATGATTGCGGCTTTCCGGCAGATGGCAGCCAGGACTAGGCCGGAAGACTCCAGTGTAGGTAGTCGGCATGCTTTCTTTAAGGAATTTCGGCGGGCGTCTATTCCGACTTTTGATGGCAATGGGGATCCGCAGTTAGCAGAGTATTGGTTGGATTCGATCTTGAAGCATCTTGATACCCTTGGTGTGCCTGAGGAGTATCGTGTGGAGTTTGCGGCGTATAAGCTCGAGGGTGGCGCTAACACCTGGTGGAAACAAACTAAGCGTCTGGAGCGCGGTGGCGATATCGGTTGGGACAAGTTCGAGGATCTGTTCTATGATCGGTATTTTCCGCAGGGATATAGAGATCAGAAGGCAGCTGAGTTTTATAGATTGCAGCAGGGTGATATGTCAGTTCGGGAGTATGAGGCAAAGTTTAGCGAGTTGGCTAGGTTTGCTCCATCAGCTGTGGCATCGGAGCGCGAGAAATGCATCAAGTTCCAGGAAGGACTCAAGGCTCCTATTCGGCGGCAGTTGGTTGCTCTACGGCTTAGGAGTTTCGGAGAGCTTGTGTCGTCGGCGATCTCCGTGGAGAATGATTACGTGCAGTATTGTGAGGACCGAGCCAAGGCTTCAGGAGGACCGCAGAGGAGTGGCAGGAAGAGCACCAGTAGTCGTCCAGCTCCGGGGAAAGGCAAGCAAGGCGGTGCGACCAGTGGCAGCAGCAGTTCGTCTGGCAGCGGGCGCAGCAATCCCTACAGCTTTCATTGTCATTTCTGTCAGCAGCCCGGACACATCAAGAGGAATTGCCCGATCAGGAGTGCTCGTCTTGGATCGCAGACCGGGGAGGATGCCAGTCGTTCGTCTCAGCCTCAGCCTCAGACCCTACCTCCGCCTCCGCAGTACCCGCAGTTGCAATATCCGCAGTTTTCTCCTCAGCAATTCTCATATCCGGCACGGGGACAGCAGCCGCAGTATTTTCAGCGCAGTGTTCCTCAGTATAGAGCTCCGAGTACAGGTAGTGTGCAGTCATCTCCATCTCAGCAGTATTGGCCGAGTAATGCAGGACCCAGCAATGTCGGTAGAGGAAAAGGGAAGGCGCCAGTGCAGGTTCATGCAATGGCATCTGGAGGGTCAGATTCTCAGACTGGTAACGCGGTTGTCGATGGTATGGTTTTGGTTTCTAGATCTCTAGCTCGCGTTTTATTTGATACCGGTGCCTCTCATTCTCTCATTTCGAGTTCTTTTGTACATGCCTTGGGATTAGAAGTAGAAGAGTTTAAGGAACCCCTAGTTATAACTTCTCCCTTGGGGCGGGTGTGTGTGAATTGTATGTGTAAATCTTGTAAAATAAAGATTGGGGATGAGATTTTGAAAAGTGATTTGATTGTACTCCCCATGAGTTCCTATGATGTGATTTTAGGGATGGACTGGTTGTCCAGGTATAGTGCAGTTGTGGACTGCCAACTTAGAAAAGTGACCCTAGTGTCTGAAAGTGGGACGGTAATCACTTACCAGGGTGGTGGTGATTGGCTAATGAGTGAGCGTCTCATGAAGTCATGTTTAGGAGGGCGAAGGAATCTAGATTGTTTTGCTTTTCTTGCCAATCTAGATTGCGAGCCCTATGTTTCCAGTAGTAGTGTAGCGATTCCGGTGGTTGATGAGTTCGAGGATGTCTTCCCCGATGAGTTATCAGGGTTACCACCGAATCGGGAGATTGAGTTTGGTATCGAGTTGTTTCCAGGGACATCACCGATTTCTATGGCACCTTATCGGATGGCGCCGGCAGAAATGAAGGAATTGAGGAGGCAACTTCAGGAGCTTGCTGATAAAGGATATATTCGGAATAGCACATCTCCGTGGGGAGCACCAGTTTTGTTCGCTAAGAAGCACGATGGGACTCTCAGGTTATGTGTGGATTATCGGCAGCTGAATCGTGTTACGGTGAAGAACAAGTATCCTTTGCCTAGGATTGATGAGCTATTTGATCAGTTGGGAGGTTCGCGATACTTCTCGGAGATTGATTTGCGGTCAGGTTATCATCAGCTCAGAATCAAGGAAGAGGATATTCCCAAGACAGCTTTTAGGACTCGGTATGGGCACTTCGAGTTTCTGGTTATGTCTTTTGGGTTGACGAATGCTCCAGCAGCTTTTATGGATTTGATGAACAGGATTTTTAGGCCGTATCTGGATCAGTTTGTGATCGTGTTCATCGATGATATTCTTGTGTATTCTAAGACATGGGAGGAGCATGAGCAGCATCTTCGGGTCGTGCTTCAGACTCTGCGGGAGCACCAGTTGTATGCTAAGAGGGAAAAGTGTGAGTTCTGGTTGACTGAGGTCAAGTTTCTGGGTCATGTCATCTCGGAGCATGGTATTTCAGTGGATCCGTCCAAGATTGAAGCTATATTGGAGTGGGAACGACCAAGGAATGTAGCGGAGATTCGCAGCTTCTTAGGTCTTGCTGGATATTATCGGAAATTTGTAAAGGACTTTTCGAAGATTTCAGCTTCGTTGACGAGATTGATCAGGAAAAACGTCAGGTTTGAGTGGGATGAAGACTGTGAGTCTGCTTTTCAGGAATTGAAAAACCGGTTGACTTCAGCTCCAGTATTAGTTATTCCTAGTAGTGACGAGCCATATGAGGTTTATGCTGATGCTTCAGGGCGCGGACTTGGATGCGTGTTGATGCAACATGGACGTGTGGTTGCGTACGGATCGAGACAGCTACGACCTCACGAGCGGAATTATCCTACTCACGATTTAGAGCTTGCAGCGGTGATCTACGCGCTGAAGATTTGGAGATGTTACTTGTATGGAGCATCGTTTCAGGTCTTCTCCGATCATAAGAGTTTGAGGTATTTGTTCACTCAGAGGGATCTCAACTTGAGGCAGCGCAGATGGGTGGAGTACATGGAGGATTATGATTTCGTGTTGCAGTATCATCCCGGGAAAGCTAATGTGGTAGCGGACGCGCTTAGCAGAAAGTCTTCAGGGATTCTCGCTTGTTTGATTTTTGAGGACTGGAGCAGGGATGCGACAGTGAGTGAGTATCGGCTACAGTATCATGACGACGGTGATCGAGTTTTGTTGTATCATGTGGAAGCGACTCCAGCTCTTGTTCGGATGGTGAAGCAAGGTCAGTGGCAGGATCGACATTTGCAGGGGATTTGGTCGCGAATTCAAAACGGGGAGCAGTTTGAAGAATGGAGCGTGCATGCAGATGGATCGTTGTACTTCCGGGAGCGTCTTGCAGTTCCAGTTATCGCCGAGGTGACGAAAGCCGTTCTAGATGAAGCTCATAGGTCTCAGTTCGCTATTCATCCGGGGAGCACCAAGATGTATCGTGATATGAAGAGGCACTATTGGTGGAGAGGCATGAAGAAAGATGTTCGCGAGTACGTGGCCAAGTGTTCGACGTGTCTTCAGGTGAAAGCCGAGCATCAGAAGCCTGCAGGTCAGCTTCAGCCGCTTCCTATTCCAGGTTGGAAATGGGAGCATGTGACGATGGATTTCCTCACAGGTTTGCCGAGGACGGAGCAACGGCATGATGCAGTTTGGGTTGTGGTCGACAGGTTGACGAAATCGGCGCATTTCATTCCGTTTAGGTCGACGTGTTCCAGGAAGATTCTCGGAGAGCTGTATATGCAGAATATTGTGAGGTTGCATGGAGTTCCTTTGTCCATCACCTCTGATCGAGACACCAGGTTTAATGCTAAGTACTGGAGGAGTTTTCAGGAGGCTTTGGGTACGGATTTGAACTTCAGTACGGCGTTTCATCCTCAGACTGATGGGCAGTCTGAGCGGGTTATTCAGGTTCTCGAGGATATGTTGCGTGCTTGTGCGTTGGACTTCGGCGGGAATTGGAAGCAATGTTTGCATTTGGCGGAGTTCTCGTACAACAACAGTTATCAGGCGAGTATTGGTATGGCACCATTTGAGGCGTTGTATGGGCGACCGTGTCGGTCACCTGTGTGTTGGGCCGAGCCGGAGGATAGAGTTATTCTTGGGCCAGATGAGATTCGTGACAGCAACGAGAAAGTCGCGGTGATTCGGGATCGGTTGAGAGCAGCTCAGAGTCGGCAGAAGAGCTACGCGGATAGGAGACGTAGACCTTTAGAATTCGCGGTTGGAGATTTTGTTCTCTTGAGGGTGTCACCTCGTAAGGGAACTATGCGGTTCGGAGTGAGTGGGAAACTCGCGCCGAGGTATATTGGGCCGTTCGAGATCACTCGGCGTATTGGTGTGGTCGCTTATCGGCTTGATCTTCCGCCCGAACTTTCTCATGTGCACGATGTGTTTCATGTGTCTATGCTTAGGAAGTGTCCACCTGAGCAGGGTAAGATAGTATCGTTTCGCGATGTGCAGGTTCAGGAGGATACGACGTACGAAGAAGTGCCGATTCAGATTATCGACCGGAAAGTGATTAGCTTGCGTCGTCGTGAGATACCGTTGGTAAAGGTCGTGTGGCAGCATCACGGTGTTGATGAAGCCACTTGGGAACTAGAGTCGAGTATGCGGGAGTTATATCCGCATTTGTTTTGTTTTTGAGATGAGTTGTAAATTTCGAGGACGAAATTTCTTTTAGGGGTGGAGAGCTGTAACGTCCTGAAATTTATTTAATATTAATATAATGTAAATGATGAATTAGTGTGCCATAATTAAAGCTTTAACTTTAATTAGATTATTTGGTTGGATTTTTAGTTTTTGATTGTTTTGTTAAATTGATGTGTTCAAAAGATTCCTTGTTGATTTAAAATGATGTTTTGAGTTTTAAAACACAACAATTTAACAAATGTTAAAAATACTCCGTTTTACAAAACTGTGGGCGGCACATGGTTTTCGCACAGTAAAACCGCCCACCGATTTTCTCTATTTATTTTCCTTTCCTCTCTCTCTCTCCTCACTCTCACGAGCTCTCTCTCTCTCTCTCTCTTCTCTGGACTCTCTCGGCAGCCCCTCTCTCTCAATCTCTCTCTCAAATTTTTGATTTCCATTCGAATCCAAGCTTCGGAACAGCAAGGAGGAAGCTCGGGGACGTGATTCGGCAACCGAGAACGCGGATTGAAGCTTCGATTCGAGGTTAGATTCGAAATTTCTAAACTTTTTACAAAATTTTCGAATTTGTGTGTTTTTGAAATCTAAGTTTGTTTTAGCTTAGAAAACCATGGATTTGTGTTAAATGAGCTTAGAACAACTAGAATCTAAACCTAGATTGAAGAAAAACGGATTGGATTCAAGATTTTCATTTTTCTCCTCTTTTTCTCATTTTCGGATTTTTGAGGATTTCGAGTTTAAATGTTGTTTAAATGATTCCAAACATGTTCTAGAATGATTTTCTATCAACTATAGTTGTTTTTCATGCCTGGGATTTGAGAAAAACAGGTTGGAATTCAGATTTGGATTTTGGGGATCGAGAAACCCGTGGCTGGGATTTCTGGATTTTCCCAGTTCGGCAGGCCGAAGTTCATGTTCGGCAGGCCGGAGTGATGATCGGCAGGCCGGTGTTCTTCCGACCGGCAGGCCGAATCTGGGGAAATGTTCGGCAGGCCGAACTTTGCTTCCGGCAGGCCGAACTGTACAGTTCGGCAGGCCGAAGCAGGGCGTCCGGTAGGCCGACCGAGGCATGGAAAATTTTGTGATTTTTACCCGATTTCACTGTTTTGAACCCTGATTTAAATCCCAACCTTATAGGATGATTTTAATGATACAAATGGCACACTAGGACATCATGAAATGATTTAGTAACATAGAATGTTTCGAACTAGATATTGATCGACTTAGTTTGTATCTAGGATTGTTCGTGGTTCCGTGGAGCTAACGTATAGCGGATCGGGATTACGGTGTGGGGTACCGGCACGAGTACTGAGGTAGGACTTCTATCCTATTTCTTTGGTAGCCTGGTTTTGAAATGATTTGGCTTTGAAAATGATTTCTATCAAAATGTTTTCAACGGTTGTTTGAAAATGATTTTATCGGTTATATTTTTATATACCGTGACATGAAATGAATTTCATAATGAATGTAATTGACAACACTCGGTAATTGGGTTTTGAATGATAATGATAATAACCACATGGGCATGATGCCATATCAGAGATCGGGTCGTGATCGACCTTGGGGGCAGGTCCCGAAACCCAGCTGGGCCACTACGGTGGTGATATCATGGTTTGCCTAGGTAAAAGTAAACTGGTGTTTTGATTTGACGAGTAGACTGTTCTGTGTCAGAACGGTTCTACTCAATTTATTTATTTATTTATTCAAGTTCCCTTTCTGTATAACTCCTGATAATGTTATGTTTCTTTGCATTAAATTATTTTATAAAACTTAGTCCTACTGAGCCTTTCGCTCATGTTTTATCTGTTTTAAATTCCCCCCTCTAGGTGGTTTCCCATTTAGGTTTGGAGAAGATTCTTCGGACCGAACCCAGGAGCACTAGGAGAATCTATTTACATTCTGTATTTATTAATCAAGGCATGTAAGACTTAACTTTATTTGTACTTGGACTGTAATTGTATTTGTGATATTGTCAGATTCATGTGTGTGCACAAGTTGTGGGTTGTGGAACCCATATTCGCGGTTTTTATTCAATTATTATTATTTGTTTAATGATTTTAAATTCTTTATCAAATGTGGTGGAAAAAAATCTCTTAATTTCTTGCTTAATTTGATTCTCAAACTCTCGGTTTTTAATTAAATTCTCTTTTAATTAATCTAAACATTCCGCCACGTCACCTCCCGTACTCCGGGGCGTGACATATATCCTTTGTCAAACCTTATCTTATGAGAGATTTTCATGCTCACATAAAGCCTTCCTTGTAGCCATCACTTCACATGATGAGCCAAAATGCTTTTCACAAGCAGTAAAAGATGAGCATTGGAGAGAGGCGATGGCAAAAGAGATCAAGGCTCTTGAAGATACTAGGAATTGGACCTTGGAGTCTTTGCCACCAGGAAAGAAGGCCATTCACTGAAAGTGGGTTTTCAATATTAAGTACAAGCCAGATGGAAGCATTGACAAGTATAAGGCATGGCTAGTGGAAAAGGGGTTTACACAGATCGAAGGAGTAGATTTTCATGAGACCCTTGCCCCAGTTACGAAGCTAGTTACTGTACGATGTCTTCTGCTGTAGCTACTGTTCAGTAATGAGAAATCCATCAACTTGATGTAAGCAATGCCTTTTTACATGGTGATCTAGATGAAGAGGTATATATGAAAATCCCACAGGGCTTTTCTCGACAGGGGGAGATGAGAGTGTACAGATTGAGGAAGTCGTTGTATGGTCTGCGCCAAGCTTCTAGAAATTGGCATCATAAATTTACCGATTCCCTCATAGCTGTTGGATTTCGCCAGTCCAAGGCAGACTATTTGTTGTTCACCTATATAATAAGGTGAAAATTGAGGAGGTAAAGAGCTACCTAAAAGGGGAGTTTCTAGTCAAGGACTTGGGTCCTTTAAAATATTTTATGGGAATAGAGGTGGCACGATCTGCGGCTGGGATTGTTATCAGTCAACGAAAATACACTTTGGATATACTCGAAGAGAGTGGCATGCAAGGTTGCAAGCTATGCTCTACACCCATGGAATTGAACCATAAGCTAACCATAGAGAAACATGGAGAGTTGGTAGATGCCATGTGTTACAGGAGGCTTACTGGGAGGTTGCTTTATCTAACGGTCACTAGACTAGACATCAGTTATGCGGTGCATATCCTAAGTCAATTCATTCGTGAACCAAGACAGGGACATATGGATGCTGCAATGCGAGTACTACGATATTTGAAGGGTGCTCTAGGGCAAGGGATTTTGCTTCCATCGTCAGGCCACTTGGCTCAAGGCCTACTCTGATGCTGATTGGGGTGGTTGTCCAATGACTCGACGGTTGACGACAGGTTACTTCATTACACCAGGGGGTTCACCAATAACTTGGCAGGCAAAGAAGCAGTCAGTGGTTGCATGCTCGTCTGCAGAAGCGGAGTACCGTGCCATGGCTGCCACAACCAGTGAGATAATTTGGTTGCGTTGGTTGTTACAAGACTTAAGAGCAACGCAACATCGACCTACTCCCCTATTCTGTGACAACCAAGCTGCATTACACATTGCTGCCAACCCAGTTTTTCATGAACGACCCAAGCACATCGAGATGAATTGCCATTTCATACGGGAGCGGCTTGCTTCACGAGAGATTGCACCAAAGAAGATTGAGATGGTAGGACAACTAGCTAACATGTTAACCAAGGCATTAGGAGCATCCAGATTTCGATCGTTACTCGGCAAGTTGGGCATTGCAAATCTCCATGCGCCAACTTGAGGGAAGTGAAGAGAATATTGCTATTTTAGGAAAATAATCGATCGTTATTTCCCTGAGTTATTTCCTTGATTCTATACACAATGTAGCTTGTATTATATTAGGTAAGAGATATGTAATTTTGACTTGACGTATATTTTGCCATCAATCCTGTATTGCCTTAGATGAATTCTAGGTCTACTTGTATATATAGTGGTCAGTAATATCAATGAAATGGACAAGAAAATATATAAAAAAACTCCCCTGTATTCTTCAGACAATGTACGAAGCAGTTCCAAAAATATTGGGGGTTGAGACCCATCCAAAAATGGCCCCATCTAGAATTTCGACGTGACAGATTATCGCAACAGTGGCCCACAAAGTCGCGACCATTGTCACGATCTCCATCCCGAAAATCCTCATGATGTCCGTAACATAACGGCCCATAGGGTGCGACGGAGAGTCGCTATTCCTGGCACTGCCCCTTCATGGCTGTCGACGGAGGTCCGATTGCTTTGCTGTTACTTTTTTTCTTACATTTTTTATGTTGTTTTTGTTTTTTGTAATTGTTAAACTAAAAAAGGTTATGATCCAATGTGATTATGTGAATGAGCATATTTGTTAGCAATTGTTTTCTCTAAAAAGCCATGAGTTCTTCTCCAAAAAATAAATAATAAAGGAAGAATTTGAAGAAAGGGACAAAAAAAATTTTGAATTGAGTAAATGACTTTTTTTTTACCAAAAAACATGTTTTTCTGTGCAGATAAATTGTCTCAGTTTTTTTTTAAAAAATAAAAAAAATAACTGTAGTAGGATAAGGAACCTCAACAGGATGAAAAAAAAAAAAATGAAACCGTTTTGATGTCTAAAAAGCTTTTTTGTTTTTGTGTCAAAAACTGTCCCAAAAAAAAGGGTCATTGACCAAAAAATTTTTTCTCAAAAAGTCATTTTTAAAAATCCCTCCCAAAATAAACCACCATGCCTGATGTGTTCAAGAAGATGGACCAGCAAAGAACAAAAGCTTAGTAAAGACCCAAAAAAAGGATGGAAAGAAGAAGAAGGCAGAAGCTACAAAACGAAGTTGTACCTAAAAAAAAAAATTTAATTTGATAATGTCCAAAGCTGTAATCGGGTGCACATAATTCTATTTCTCAACAATTACAGGATGGGGCCCACAATTTTTTCAATTAAACACATTTATTGGACTGTCTCTCATGCACGAGGCCTTCTAGGAGTCTTTCATTGTAGTTTCTCTCATATGTGTATGTATATTATTGATTATTTTCGTGCATGCCTCCCGAAGTATATGCCTTGATTTAACGTGCCCTTGATTTTTCAAAATCGATCAAAACATCTCGGATCTATAAAATTCATCTTGAAATATCCAAACGTCTAATTCCATTTATAAATTTAATAGACTGCTGACGTGTTCATCAATATTAAAGATTTTTATTTGATAAATGAGTTTTTACCCATTTTCTTTGCTAGTCCAAAAAAGAGGAATGTTGTAGAGCATCAATTCGGGGATGCTCCGTATGGCTCCCCACGACACAACAGTTAGCCCTCTAGGAGTGAATTCTAATGTTGGGACTATCCATTGTGTATTGAGGAGCACGCTAAAGCCCAAAAAAAATGTGTTCTTTGTTGAAACTCATTTTGGCCCACGTGAATTTTGACAAAACTTCAACTGCCTCACATGTAACGGTTAATATCAATCGTTACAACCGTGTGATGATCACGGTTTTAAAAGGTTTGGGTCACTGAGCACACAATTCAGACAAAAAATATACACCATCACGTAAAGAATTGAGAGTGTCCAGAAAACCAAGTTTTCACAAAATTACAGTGTGCAAAATCGTGCAAAAATAGAGTAAAGCATCTATGGCAGGAGGTAACAAATTCTATCCGATACGCTTCTGTTTTCTTTGGTTTATGGTTGTTATAAATGTGTGAACAACTTATATTCTTCTCATTTTCTAAGAAGATGAGGCATGTCACATTGAATAATTGAACTTTAAGAGGGTGTTTGAAAGAACAATGAAAATTGTTGGTTAGAATTACTTTTACTGTACTATGTGAGAGCTTTATATTGTAGTAATTTTTTTATTGTTACTGTAGCATATAAGAGCTTTATACTATTTATAACTGAGTTTGTGGTGGTAACCGTAGTTCCCACAACTCAGTCAAACAGCCGGTAAGAGTTAATTTTTTTATACGTTTTTTTAACTATTTATTAAAATAGTTAAAGTCAAGAATATCAATTAACAACATCATATTTTTTGTGTCTTTCTAACTTTATAATAAATAATCTTCAATTTTATATCATTATCTTTATATCTTTTAGGCTGTATGACAAGAGTGGTTTTGACCACTATCTCAGTTATAAACAGTGTAAAGCTCACACATGTTATAGTAAAAAGAAAAAAGTTGCTACAATATAAAGCTTTCATATGCTACAATAAAAACAGTTTTAACCAATAGTTTACACCACCATGCTAAACATCCTATTTATCTTTGTCCATACATATATAAAAGGAAAAAACCACTTTTCTTTTTATTTTTTCTCTCCGCAATATGGGACAAGTGTCGCTCTCTCAATTTCCCTCTTTTTTGTTTTATCTTTATTTCTTTTTTCATCTTTTATTTTTCTCTCCTTCTTCATCTTATCTCCCTCGTTTTCTTTTTTTTCTCTTTGTATAATATTGTAACTCTCTCTTTCTATTTGTTCTTTTATTTTTATAACCTTATATTTAATTTAACATGTGATTATCATATTATATTATATTATTTTATCTTTAGTTATATCAATATGTTTATTATAGATTATTGTATTAAAAAATATATAACAAGCACAATATGTCTTTTTCTCATCATATTTTTTTCTTTTTTAAAAGGAAAATTAATTTTCATTCAGACAACTGAAAAAGGCCAAATCTGCTCATACATAAGTGCTAATGACTAACGGTAGATAATCAAACCAAACAAAACCAGCACAATTTGAAATAGCAAAGCATGCTAAAACGTGGGCCACACCATTCCCCTCAAGAGGAGTATGACAAACCTTACCACATCTACCTTGAGAAATAAGATTCCTAATATCATCAAGGATAACAGATTCTTTCGCCAAAGAATCAGAGGTGTTAACCCCTTGCACCATCCTCAAAGAATCATTTCCACGAACTACAGGACTCTCAATTATCATCGAAGAAAACTACCCCAAAATCTTCCGAGCCAAAACACAAATAAGCACCCCTGATGCGTCGCAGATCACTACACCAATTTCCACATAACCAAGAGACTGATTCACCGAAGCATCAACATTTTTCTTAACGGTTCTACCGTAGGGGGTTCCCAAGATCATTTTAGAGCCCTAGCATTCTTCACCAGTTTTTGATCAATCCCTTGCTTCGAATGTAATCTCCCAGAATCTGTCCAGCCAGAAACAATCTCACCAGCCTCCATGCATCGGTTTTCAAAAATAAACATTTTCCCGTGCATTTATAGCTCCAAACAAGCATGTTGAAAACTTTCAGATCTGACTTAGAACATTTTATGGAAATGAAGAGACATAGCAACTCAAAAGGACCCCCAGAGAAAGTACTCAGCACCGGCCAAAGGGTTGTTTTCTACCTTAATTCTTGAGCCTTCCCACATGCCCAGAGGGCATGACTAGTAGTCCGTAAATCCTCCTGACAGAGCGAGCAGAATTTGTCTGAATTAACACCTCTTTTAGATAGCAGTACAAGTGCAGCAATAGCCTCGTGAAAAGCACGTCACATATGAATTTGGATCTTATGAAAAATCCGGGTATTTCATAACTTTTTCCACTACATGGAAGATTCACCAACTCGACATATCTAGATGGTAACAGACTTAATAGAGTATAGACCATTTTAATTATAGTGCCAAACCTATCGGTTTCGTCTCCCTCTTGCATTAAGTGGAATTCTACAAATGATATCCCTGTCGACTAACCACAGATACTCATCAATCGCAGCCTAGTTCTAACCGGTCCTAAGGATTGAATCGGAAACCCACAGATCTTTAATCTCATGGCATGGTTATGTGATAGGTCAGAAAAGAGAAGGCCAGGGAATCCATGGATCTTTAAACACCCTTACTGAGTCACCACCTCCGATCTTCCAGCTAATGCCTTCGAGAAGCGATTCATGTCCCCAAATAATACATAGCCATGTATAAGACGGGTTATTTCCAACATTTGCCTCCAAAAAATCTTCATCCGGAAAATACTTAGCCTTCAGAACTCGGGCCATAAGAGATAAAGGGTGAGTGAGGACCCGCCACGCTTGCTTCGCAACAAGCGCTCAGTTGAAAGCAGCCATATCATGAAAACCCGTACCTCCCTCCATTTTTGGTCGACACAGCTTCTCCCACTGAACCCATTCTTATCATCAACACCACCTCCCCACCAGAACCGGGTAACAAGAGACTGAATCTCTTCACAGAAGAAGTAAGTATCTTAAACATACTCATAGCAGCCTTTATTAGAATTTCTCTACCACCCAAAGAAAACAACTTACCCTTCCACATTTACAACTTTTTCTAGACTCTTTTCTGAATGCCTCCAAAGACCTTCCATTTTTCTTTTTTCTTTTTTCTTTTTTCTTTTCATCTATTTTTCTTTATCTTCTATTTATATTTTCCCCTCGTAAACCTTCTATATCCATCCTTTTTTTCTTTCTTTCTTTACCCAACTGAATACGTACGTATCTAAAAAGAATGAATGGCCTTTGCTACGTGGGCTTGAAGCGTGGAGACATTTGCCTCCTCCTCCTCTTTCTTCTTCTTCTTCTTTTGTGGGAAGCGTCTCCACCCCCACCCTCACCCTCACCCTCACCCTCACCCCTCAGGCCCATTTTTTTAATTCTTTATTCTTTCCTTTTTTTTTGTTCATCTTTTTCTTTTTTTCTTTTTTTTCTCATCTTCCTTTTTTAAAAATTCTTTTCACCCTTATTTTATTGCTTTGTTTTTAATTTTCTTTTGTTGTTCCTTCTTTTCTTCTTCATTCTCTCCCTTTTTTAGCTACTCTTGTCCTTTGTCTTTTTTGTTTTTTGTCATTTTTCCTTTTAGTTCCCTTAGTTTTTTGTTTTTCATCCTTCCTCCTTAATCATTTACATTTTATTGCTTCGTTTTTGCTCCTTCCTGTCTTTTTGTTTTCTTTTCTTTTCTTCTAATATCTTATATATTTTAAGATTCACTTTATCAAATAATTTTCCTTAATATGAATCCTCAAAATACTTTTTTTAATATATTCTTGTTGCATATTCTTTTACATCATTTAAAATGTTATTTTATCACATGTGACCTTTTAAGTTTTGTTCTTTTACTTTTCTGTTTAATCTAGACATGATTTTTAATCAAAATTTTCCCTAACTATAACCTGCCTAAATATTATTCCTTGATTGTTTTCCTCAAGTAATTTCTTTTCAAATTTATTCCTACATAAACATATTTATCAATACAATCCTCTTGATATTTTTCTTTATATATACCGCTTAAATAATTTATTATCAAATTTTTTTCTCTTCAAAACTTCTTTCCCCTTGAAATGTGCTCTATGAAACCTTTTCTTTACTAGACTAAATTATTAAAGGAATAAAAAATAACTAAAACTAATTTTTTCAAAAAAAAATAGATCTTTGTATAAAAAATACCTGCACAAAGCACGTGTTTATCACTAGTCTACACTACATCTATAAAAGTGTGAATAACATTTTTCATATTGTTCTATGTCCCTTCCACATTGCTCCATATGTTTTTCTTATATCCTCTTTTTTTCTTTTTTTTTTTTTTTAATGGACTCTTTCTTCTTTTTGCTTTTACATCTTTTCATCTTTTTATATTTTTTCCTTTTATCCTTTTTTTCCTAATTTTGCCTTCATATCCTTATATCTATCATTTTTTAAATTTTTTTCAAACTGAACATGCACGTGCTTCTAACTAGTATACATAAAATAGTCAAAGGAATTTTAACCAATTCTTTTGTTTTTGCCATGTGGCAGCTTCTTTTTTTTTTTTCTCTCTTTTTTTGTTCTCTTTTCTTTTGTTTCTTTTAATTTTTCCATTCTTTTTCTTTTTTGGTTTTCCCCAAAACTCCTAAATTAAAAAAAATCCCATACACTTTTTTTTTTAAGATGCCACTTTGGGATACTTTTTTTCTTTGCCTTCTTCTATTAAAATACTTTCTTTTAAATGTGTCTTTACTTAATTTTTTGTTTCATCTTGTGAAATAATTTCTTTCCATTGCTCTTATCAAATAATTATTACAAATGTGTGCCCACTTAATCTTTTTTTTTTTTTATGCAAACCTTATATATTAAAAACAATTCATACAAACATTTTTTATAATTAGTTGATTAAAATAATTTTTTTTCTAAACGTATCTGTTTTTAACAAATTTTTCACTCAACGTCTTCAACGATTATTTTCTCCAATTTGTAAATGTTGTACTTTTAAAAAAACATTTTTACTCAATTTTCTCTTAATAAATAATTTTTTATATGTATTTCGTTTAATTTTTTGTTTCTTTTTTATTTTTTTGTCAAAGGTTCTTTCATAGTATTAATTCTTTTAAAATTGCTTCTTTAAAGAACTTTTTTGGCACTCCAAATCCTATTAATTTTGTCCGAATTTTTCCATACTTATTTTTTTCTTAATAGTTTTTATTATATAAAACAAATGATCTTTATAACTTTTTTCACTAAATAGTCTACGTGCTAAAACATTTTTTTTTCCTAATATGTCTTTCTTTTAAATTTCTTATACAACTTTTCAATTATTATTTTCTCAAAAATTTATTTTCTTTAATTTGTTTTGTAAAGTAGTTTTTCTTAAATATATATACGCTATTTAAACATTTTTCTTAAATATATAAAATAGCATAAAACTAAAAATCAATATTCATAATTTTGACATGCAAATAAAATTTACAAAATTACTCTCTATGTGCATAGCACGTGAACTCAACTAGGATTAAAAAAAGATATAAACATGCCTAAAACTTAATAAAAGATTAGAATGGATAAATTCATTAAAGAAACTATATATTTTAGGCTTATTTGAAAAATATAACATATATTTGGTCAGTCATTATTTCTTGTATATTTAATGACGAAAAAATCTTCAAAGACGATCTTTTTCATGTTAACACTATTTGGTTGAGACAATTTCCACTTTAGCTTGATTAAGAGCTTTGTTAATGTCTTCTATTTACTATGCCAAAAATATCTATTTATTTTTATTAGGTCAAAATTTCACTACTTATAAAATAACTGGCTCTAATTTAATAGAAAATATAGTGACTAGGTATACTCACTAGGTCAAAACTCACTATTTAATATAAAAATAATCTGCTGCATCACTAAATAATCTTTTAATCAAGTTGAGAACATAAAAGACAACTAGTGATTTCTTTTTTAAGAAAGTATAATAAATAACACTTTTTCAAAACTAATTGTGATTAATAGTAGGTTTTGAAAATATTTATACCAAACAACAAATTTATAATATGAATAATTTATTACCTTTTATTTTACGATGTAAATGATTATTTACATAATAAGTTATTTACATTATAAATATTCTATTTATTATAAGTATTTTTAAAATCTAATATTTATTTTGAAAAATTATAAAAAACTGTTTTTTTTTTCTCTTTTTTATTATTTTATTTAGTTTATTTTGCTTATTTTTTTAATTTTATTTAAGAACTAAAGAATATGGTTCGCTCTGACTCTCAACACCTAACGCCTCAATTTCGCACGCTCCTTAACAGCCACCAATTCTATGTTATTTTAGTTTATTTTTATTTTTCATTTTATAGAAAGTAAAAGAAAAATACAAAAGGAAATACGACAAAGCAGATGGTGGCACTGTAATCTATCTTCTTATCTTTAGAACGGCCATGATCGAGAACCAATAGATTTCAATATCAAGCAGCTCTTGAAGTTGAAGAAACTCACATACTGACTCAATACCCACTACTCCTGAAAAATGGCGTCTTTACTTGGAACTTCTTCCACCGCAATCTTGGCTTCTCGCTCCCTTTCTTCTCCCTCCTCCAAGACTACTATTCCTTCTCTCTCCTTCAACCCTGGTACACGTACTTTTTCTTTATGTTTCTCGAAGACCCAGTTCATTTCTTCTTAGAATTTAAAGATTTTGTTCAAATACATGAGTTTTCTAGTTAAGATGGAACATGGGTTTTCAGGGAACTTTTAATTTATATGCTAACAATTTTGTTACTTTTGCAGGGCCGAGTTATTTGAAAAGGCTCTATGGAGGTGTTGAAATTCATGGAAAGAAAGGAAGGTCTCAGTTCCATGTTGCAGTTTCCAATGTCGCCACTGAAATCAACACAGCGGAACAGGTTTACTTTAATTTAATTTTATCTAATTTGATTTTTTTTTTTTTTTTTTGCCATTCATTCTAATTTCACACACATTATGAATTTTGGTGTGATGCTTGTTAGTAAGTAGGTTAATTTGGTTTAACATTCTTTAGGGTGTGCGTTCTAGATGTTTGATGATTTTTTTTTTTTTTTTGGTCGTTCTTTTAGCATTTATTTTTAGAGAATGATAGACGATTACTTGAAGAAGAAGGCATCACTTGGAAGAGGCCATTGCAAAAGTAAATTTTGACATTTATGGGAAAATTTATAATTTTCAGGACCAGAAGCTTGTGGCTAAGGAGAGCCAGAGGCCGGTTTATCCATTCGCTGCTATAGTAGGACAAGATGAGATGAAACTCTGCCTTCTCCTAAATGTGATTGATCCCAAGATTGGAGGTGTCATGATCATGGGTGATAGAGGAACTGGGAAATCCACCGCTGTTCGGTCTTTGGTTGATTTGCTTCCTGATATTAAGGTTGTTTCCGGTGACCCTTACAACTCTGATCCAGAGGATCCAGAATCTATGGGCGTGGAAGTTAGAGAAAGTGTCTTGAAAGGGGAACAGCTTTCTGTTGTCATGACTAAAATCAACATGGTTGATTTGCCCTTGGGTGCTACAGAAGATAGAGTCTGTGGAACAATTGACATCGAGAAAGCTCTTACCGACGGTGTCAAGGCCTTTGAGCCTGGCCTTCTTGCAAAGGCCAACAGAGGGATTCTGTATGTGGATGAAGTCAACCTTTTGGACGATCACTTGGTTGATGTTTTATTGGATTCTGCCGCTTCTGGTTGGAACACAGTGGAGAGAGAGGGTATCTCGATTTCACACCCTGCTCGGTTTATTCTTATTGGCTCAGGCAATCCAGAGGAAGGGGAGCTCAGGCCACAGCTGCTCGACCGATTTGGAATGCACGCACAAGTTGGGACTGTAAGGGATGCAGAGCTCAGAGTAAAGATTGTGGAGGAGAGAGCCCGGTTCGATAGAAATCCGAAGGAATTCCGTGATTCTTACAAAGAGGAGCAAGAAAAGCTGCAAAAGCAAATTGCTTCAGCAAGGAGTTCTCTTTCTTCAGTTCAAATCGATCACGATCTCAAGGTGAAGATCTCAAAGGTTTGTGCGGAGTTGAATGTCGATGGATTGAGAGGAGACATTGTGACAAATAGGGCTGCAAAAGCGTTGGCTGCTTGGAAGGGAAGAGATAAAGTGACTACAGAGGATATTGCTACCGTCATCCCTAATTGCTTAAGGCATCGTCTTCGGAAGGATCCTTTGGAGTCGATTGACTCAGGTTTACTTGTCACTGAGAAATTTTATGAGATTTTTAGCTGAGGGACGTCAAGACCTATCCTCTAGTTTTGTTTGAACAGATTGATGTTTTTATTTATATTTCATTTTATTGGCAATTTGGGTTCGAATTTTACACTACAATTTAAGAGTTTGACATATATGCAGAATCAGTATGTAATCGCTGAAGTTTTAGCAGTGTATATGGCACTGAGAAGTATTAACTATTAAAGTTCAGCTGAACAGACTATTGCCAGCTCTTTTCTGCGATGCTTTGCCCCACCCCGGTTTCTAAAATGCTGAAGCTTAACTAGATCTTAATTGCTTCGATGTCTTCTATTTCTACTTTTTGTATGGGAAAGCTCCCTGTTTTTTGATTTGGAGCTGCCTCTATTAAAAAATACGGTGCTACAACTTAGAAGTTACTGCAGTACTTTGATGCCTTATATTTCTGCTTTTAGATTCACCTTAATTTGTTTGTGCATCCCTCAGAAGTAGGATTTTAGTTTGTCACTCGTGCTAATATCTTGAATATTGATAGTATTGGACGCTAATAATGGCAATAATACCAGTGCTGTGCTACAGAGAAATCTATAAAATTGTACAGTTTGGTAACTCAAGCAATGCTAGTTGTGAATAGATATACATGATTTTGAAAGAAGAAAACCATGTGGTTTGTGTCTAAGGCATGCTTCTCTGTTCATTGATGTCTCTGCTCCAAAATTTCGGCCTCCGCTCAAGAAAGTCCGGCTGCCGATCATACACAATTGACGCTGCTTTGATCAAAATGCCAGCAGTTAAAGCCCATATTACAAACTTCTTGTTGTCTGCTTCATAGTCAAAGAAATGCAGCAAATACTCGTCTCCCCTCCATTCTCTCTCTTCTGCTCTTCTATTTTCGTCCTGTGTTCACCACCGCTCATTGTTAATCAATATGAGTCAAAAGCAAATTTTCAAGATCATATTTCACTAAATTATAAATGAATCCCAAGAACTGGAAGAACTAGACGGAATAAACCTTAAGGAACATTTCTAACGGAGCATCGAATATGGCCTCCACTTCTGCGGCGTTTGGTGCCGGAACGAATGATTTATTGTCTGAAAGTACTCCGATTACAGGAACTACTGTCATGCCATTCTGCATATTAACCAGCAGTCCTTGTGACGACAACAACAACCAAAAAAAAAGGGAGAGAACTACAAAGGTGGGCAGATTCGTATACCAAATACATTTGCATCTAAGCTTATACATTGTACTGTAGGTCATACGAGATACCATTTTGCTTGATCCTTGGAAAACTCACTATCAATGGGACTTGCCCACCTGCTAAAGATTCGTACTTCAAGCCATTGCATCTTTAGTTTATCTTCTAAGGACCAAATTACAAAGACGATGTTGCATACACAGAAAATTTTCATCATCGGAAATCTCCTACTATTGCAGCTCAAAAAGAAGATGCTTTATAAATCAAAACCTGGGCACAGCCCAACTAACTTTAAGAGCTTACGTTACGTACCTTGGGGACAAAAGGTTGAAGAACGGTGACGACATTGACTTGAGAAGGGTCTAACCCGATCTCCTCCTCAGCCTCGCGCAACGCTGTGACGACGTCGTCTTCGTCGCCTTCCTCGGCTTTCCCACCTGGCAGCGAAACTTCCCCTGCAACCCAAAAACATGCCAAGAAAAAAATAAAAAAGATGAGACTTTAGAACAAATATTCTCACCGCAAAAAGACGACGATGTGAAACGGACCCGAATGAGAGGAAAGAGTTGAGGATCGCTTGGTGAGAATGACGCGGAGCTCCCCGGCGTCTCCGCGGAAGAGACACACCAGAACAGCCGCTCTTCTGGTAAAACCAGTTCTTGTTGGTGGCTTGTACGGACGGAAATTCTCGGCCAGGCTCTGCAGCCTCTTTGATCCTGCCCAAGCTTGGAGGCCGTTTGAACCCATTCTTGGATTTCCCCTTTGCTCTCTCTCTCCCCTTCACAATAAATAAAGCCTTGGCTCCTGTTTGTTGAGAGGTCGGGGCCTAGTCTTCAATACGGGGCTGTAAATTTCTTTTAAAACTAGTTACCGTAATTATTGCTTTTCTAAGATGTATCTGGCAGCACAATATCAGCCGTTAGATTAAAATAAAAATGATTTGTTGAGATCCAAGCACTGACGGTAGGGCTCTGTTTATTAATTTTTGGGTTTTTTTTAATGTAATTTTAACTAAATTAAACCTTTACATGTGCATTACGGATAGGAGCCCCATTATAGAAGGACTATTAAACCATTCTTTCTGCCTGAATTTTTAATGTACTGTAGTTTTCATAAATTTTCATGGTGAACCATTATGTATGTTTCAAATATTGGATCTAATCACAATCATATCAAATTGAAAAAATATATAAAAATAAAATAATTAGGTATAGATATAATGGGTTCAAAATACGACTACTTTTCATATTTTGCTGTGGAATCTCATTGTTGACGAGTGAAGGCAACCTAGTTGGTTGTAAGTTCTTTCACCCTAACTATAGGTTGTGTGTTCGAGTCATTCTAAACCCCATTCAATAATTCAATAGTGATCGTATTACCCTCTCTCTCCCCCCTCCTCTTGTATAAAAAAAAAAAAGAAAAAAAAAGAAATCTCATTGTTTATTCGAGTAAAAATATGAGGTTTACCTTAATGGGCCGATGTCAAAAGCGAGACAACAAAAATGGGCTTGATGGAAATTTGACTAAGGGAAGCTACAACGAAACTGAGCGGGACATAAGCACCTAACCTGAGGAGGTACATTTGTTGATATCCGCTGTTTACACCTTATTCAAAAGGTTTCATTTTCGCCAAACCAGCAAATTCAATTTTGTGTTACAAAGAAAGGTGAATTATGTAGACACAAAATCTTAGCACATTTTTTCCTTAAGGTAGTGGTATAGTATCTTTATCGACAAATATGGTAACATTGAAAGCGGTATTCTGCTCCAGATAAAGCAGTCGTTGTGTGTGTTGGTCTATGGCTTATGCCCTCATAGAATCCGGATCAACTAGAGCCGTCTTGTCTACAAGCCATTGTTGCGATTCAACGATGACATGATGAAGTGATTTTGAATGAATGAATCTATAGCATGGAAACGTGTCTAGCAGCAGCGCCTCTGGCTCCAGATTTTTGGCCTCCGCTCAGGGAATGCTGGCGGTCTCTGGTACACTAGCGAGGCAGCTGTGATCAAAATTACGACAGTCAGGGCCTACGTCACGTAATTCTTGTTTCCTGCTTTGAAGTCGAAGTAATTGCATAAAACTGTTCCTCCTGCCATTCTGCCTCTTCTGCTCGTCGGTTCTCGTCCTGTATCAACAACGATCGACAAGTAAGATCAAGGCAAATTCTTTGATGAGAAAATCAGCTAGTGAATTAATATAGAGCGTAATTAAAATAAGAAGGAAATGGAATTAGGTAAAACCTTGAGAAACATTTCTAAGGGAGCGTCAAATATTGCTTCCACTTCTGCAGAGTTTGGAGCTGGATTGAATGCCTTGTTGTCAGACAGCACGCCTATCACCGGAACCGCTAGAACATCACGCTGCACGCCTACAAACTATGGCTTTTAACTCTGTAGGCACTCTCCCTTCAAATATAAAAAAAAAAAAAAAAAAACCCTCTGTAGGTACTTCATAACCTTATAATTGTTCACTAGCCATCTACTATAAGGATCAATCCAATTACCAAAATACCTCTTAAGGGTACCAACAACACAAGCTTACGAATTAGTAATAGAGGCAATTTGTGTCAGAGGGTTATGTTCGGTGTCGAGTTTAGGCTCAATATATGCTAAAAATACCTCCACACTAACACATTCTGTCCTAACACGAGTTAATACAAACACGTCTCGCCTTAACCCGTGACCATATGACACGCAACCCTTGATTAACCCGCAACCCTAAAATCAATCGGTAACATTTTATAACCATTTTATAACTTTAAATATACAAATTACGCATCAAAATTACATAAAAGTAACATAAAACATATACTTTCTCAAAATTAAATCAGTTCCATTTTACAAAATTCATCCAATTTAGTGTCAATTTATTGATGCTATACCTATTAGGGCAAAATAAATTTTTTAGAAAAGTTATAGAATAATGAGCTACGAGTCAGTTTAATGTCGAACAAATTAAAATAAATACGATCTGTTTTTACACGAGTCAATTTTAGATTGACACTAAAATCACCCACAACTTATTTCTTTTGACACTATCCTATGAAAAATCGTGTGGTGTTTGTGTTATATCATCGTGTCATAACCTTGATTACCTATGGCTTTTAATTCTTTAGGTACTCTAAAAAAAATAAAAAACTTTTAGAGAAAAACCTACTTACCCTAAACTCCATCACTCATTTGGTGAGATAATAAAGGCACTACATATTCTCCTCGATAAGATATAGTGTTCAAATCAATTATTTTTGCAGTGGGAATGATATTATGGACAATTCACTTGACGAAACATCGATAAGCGGCATAGGGATGCAGTACTTTCCTCGTATCTAAATAGGTAAATCTTGTCTTTACAGTCCTTGTGATTGACTTGGAGGTTTTTAAAAGACGCCTCCTACCTAACGCACAGCTTTGTTGTTGTATACAAATTAACCCCACTAAACATGCACGGATCTGCAACTAATAGCCGGACATATAGTTGGCTGAAGCTATTGATGTCTTTTTAATACAGCGGAGCTCCAATCAGCATTTTAATAAACCTATTTCAAGATTTGGTAAACTGTCTTTCCTTTGGTTTTTGTTTTTTATTTTTATTTTTTTTTTTGGGGGAGAACTTATGGATTCATAACGCTCACAGCTCACCCTTAGAGGGACCTCCAGCTAGGTTAGTGTTACTTGGGAGTATTCGCAACATTTGTCAATTCGTAAAATCCATATAATCTAATCCAAATCGGAAGTTTTGAATTAGATTAAGAATAGTTTTGAACTGGTAATGGATTAAAAAAATCTTAATCCGAAAGTCTTAGGTTGGATTATGGAATAAGGAATTCTCCGTTCAATCTGTCGATCTAAAACCCTATATATATATATATATATATATATCTTATAGTTTTGAATTAATTTGAAGTTTTAAATAGTGTTAATGAATGGACAATACTTTATTTTGAGTTTTTCTTTGGTTTTTCTTAAAAAGACATAATTTTAAGTTTTATTAAAGCTATTTTGTTTTAATCTTAGTTGTAACAGATTTAGCTTTATTAAGCTATTCTATACTATAGATTGTTTACTGTAATTTTTAATGTTGAAAAAAATTAACCATCAATATTCTTATTTTTAATGTATTTTGTGAGGTATAAAACTATTTGGTAGCAGTTTACAAAGTAATGAAAATAGTTTTGTTTCGAAAAATAAAAAATTTTTAAGAACTATACTGAAAGTGTTTTTTAAAATTTGTCTCCAGAAACGTGAAAAACATTTCAAAATCTTCCAAAATAATACCCAACGGGGCTATTTCCCAAGGCAAAAACACTATTTCAATCAACGTTTATTAGTTGTCACGACGACTAAGCGGTTGCATCATTGCTTACTGATTTTATTTTTTTTTTCACTTCAAGGATTTTTCTCTCACAAGATGCTTGCCGGACACATCAGTACATTGCTAATACAACTTACTTAGATTGAGCTACTGTTTGACTGACATGCTTTCCCCCAGTGTCTCAGATGTGTTAATAACTTGCTGAACTTTCCCCCTTCCGACAACGGGGGAAGGCAGGAAGAATCAGGCGACTAGCCGAGGTCAAACATATTATTACAATCCAACGAAATTTCCCTTGAATTCAGGGCAATGTAGTGTCCTTGTGCACAGTTCGAGGAACTTTAAAAATGGGATTCTGCTCGAGAAAAGGCGGTTGTCGTTGGTATACCACCGATGCCGCCCTAATCAAGATCCCAGCAGTTAAACCCCATATCAAGAACTTCTTGTTCTCGGTTTCATAGTCAAAGGAGTGAATGAGGTATTTGTTCCCCATCCACTCTCTCTCTTCTGCCCTTCGGTTTTCATCCTGTGAGATAAATGTCACGCATGCTTCCCTTTAAAATTCATCCATTCATAAAAATATTTGGACTATTTGAATGCAGAGTGAAAGGGAACTTCAAAAAAGAAACCTTGATAAACATCTCCAGTGGAGCGTCAAATACAGCTTCCACTTCGGCCGGATTAGGAGCAGGCTTGAAAGCTTCCCTTTCCGCAAGTAGGCCAATGACTGGAACAACTCTGAGAAAGTGCTGCAAGGAAAAAACCCAACGGCTTCATTCGCACTAACATGAACATTAGTCACTTTCAACTCAATGTGTGAGCGCATGCTAGGTAAGTCTCGCCGGTGTGTTGTAATCACCAAGGGAAGCAGTAGACATGACAAATATCACAAATATGTCTTGAAATCCCACACTCAGCAGAGTTGACATCTCTAAGGAATCACAAATGTGTCTTCACGGGTGTGATCATATGCCTAAGCTAGCCATACTTGACATTGATCTTGTTAAGTCCCCTATTTGCATAACATTATTACTATGTTTGAGGATCTAAATATTACCTCTACACCTACTGAGGATCTAAATGTTACCTCTACACCTACACAATTAGCAGTCATAAAGTTTCAACTGTAAAAGCCAAAATTTTATGCCTCTTGGATTTCATTTCTTCCTGAACGGGGGAGACAAGTTATCACTAGTAAATTACAAATCAAACCCGACACAAGATTATGAGTACCCCCTTGATTTTGTAACAACAGAATTTCCACTATTTGTAAAGAAAAACTTTTATAGACCTCGTATACCACAATAAGCTTGTCTTGGCAGAGGAATATGGTAATAAGAATTATAGCTCTTTTCCTTTATTTGGAAACATGAATCTCAAGTAATAAAGCTAAAGAAACCATTGAATGTAACAATTGATGATCATCAAACCCAAAGAAATCATTGGAGAACTAACCCTTCATTTCATAATCCACTTGCTCAATTTCTTCCAATAACTTTAATAATTTATTCATTGAATTTGAAAAAATAATATACGATGAAAAGCACATTAATTTGTAGCTCCTTAGAACTTCACAAAGCTTTCAAATAATCAACAAAATCACAAAAGCACTAAAAAGTCAGAGCTTTGAAAATAAGACTCATCAATCACATGAAGGAAAGTTCAACGACATCACACAAGTGAAATTGAAAACTCACAAAAATGGTACCTTAGACAAAAATGGCTCAAGAACAGTTACGACATTAACAAGCGAAGGATCCAAACCAATTTCCTCCTTCGCCTCTCTGGTGGCAGTGTCCCCGTCATCCTTATCCCCTTCCTCTGCTTTCCCACCGGGCAACGCGATTTCACCTGCAAATGCAAAACATTCATTTTTTCCGACTCAGTTTTTGTTTTTTTTTTTTTCTCGGCAACCAAACACCGAGGAGGAAGATCACGGAAAAAAAAAAAAAAAAAAAACTCCAGCACGAAGAATCCGAACCCGAATGAGTGGATAGACTCGACGACCGCTTCGTAAGGATCACGCGCAGCTCGCCGGCGTGGCCTTCGAAGAGGCAGACCAAGACGGCGGCTCTCTTGAGCCTGAACCTGTGTGGGTCCGGGGCGATCGGAGCCGCCGATTCGACGAAGCCGAGTTGGGAGACGACCTTGCCACCGGTTTCTTCGATGGCGTTTTCTTCGTCGTCATCGAAAGGAGACGGCGGCCGCTTGTAGAGGCGAAGCTGGTGGGCCAAGGCAACGAGGCGCCGTGGGGCCCGGATGGGGGTTTGGGCCGAGTCCATTAGCTTAAGCTTGGTGGGTGGGAATGGGAATGGGAATGGGAATGGGAAGGAAAATGATGATGATGATGATGATGCCCTTCTCAGAAGAACTGAAATCATTAGGTGGGAGTACGCTGTACGCCCCTCCCTGTGTGTATTAATTAATTAGAATTATTTTTATATTTACCTCACAAACTATATCATTTATGTCACACTTTACTTAACCCTCTTAATCCTTGTTCCATTTACAATTAAAAGTATCCTATTTTCATACAGCTCTAATAGTTTTTTACTTTTGTTTTTGTACTTCTCCGTTAACTATGTCACTCATGTTAGTTTATCCATGATTTTCAAAATATGCCACTATATCCCCTCAAGATTTTCTTTTTATTAACAAATAACATCTTTCCACTCAATTTTGTTTTAATTAGGAAATTGATTTGTTCTTCTTCCAATCTTACGAGACATGCATATCAAAACAATCTATATACTTACAACTTGCATGAATATTTTTACAACATTCTATTCAAATACAAATAAAATAAAATTCAAAGGAAAGAATAAATAATAACTCGACTGGTTTTTGGACTTTTTTTGTAGAATATTGCATATTTCTCCCGTAAACTAGATCACTTATGTTATTTTGCCCTTGACTTTAAAAATTTGTCACTATGTCCCTTCAAAATTTTCTTTTTGTTAGCAAATAACCTTATTCTATTCTATTTTATTTGGATTAGTAAATTGATTTGTTTTTCTTCTAATCTTACGAGACTTCCACATCAAAGCAATCTATGTATTTATAAAACTTAAATATTTTTTACAATATATTATTCAAATACAAATAAAATGAAAATTCAAAGGGAAGAATAAGAAACAAAACCTCCCCCTCCTTCCCTCTCCAAACACACAAAATTCCTTAAGAATAATGCGTTCTTGTTTTTAAAACTTCTAGAGTTTCTTTTTAAGGAATTTTATGGTTTTTTGTCATTAAGCTCTTTTAGTTTAGGGTTAGAATGATCTATTGCAAACAATAATAATTTTTCCTTGAATTCTTTTTCCTTAATCTTTTTTTTTCCTTGAATTCTTTTTTATGTTTGGGGTTTTCCCCCAAAGTTAGAAGAAAAACAACATTGACTTGTTAAGCGGAAAAGAATTAGACGAAAGGAAGTTATTTGTTAAAAAAATTAAGGAGATATAGTGACATATTTTGAAAGTGAATAATAAAATAACACAAGTGACATTTTTTTGGGGGATATAAAAATACTTCGGAAAAAAAAGAAAGTCCAAAAAACTAGTGGAGTTGGATGGAAGGGGGTTACTTGCTTATGAGTGCATTATTATTCTTCTTATCTTTTTTCTGCTTTTTGGATGGATGTCGCCCCCAGATGAGCTTCTACCGGCTCCTATGGTAGGTTGTTGCTTCTTTTGGACTTGAGAGGGAAGCTTGAGGTTCAACATCTTTGCATAAGACAAAAAATAAGTCAACGTGAATGTAAAAACAAGGTGATACGTCACTCCTATGTAGTTTGCTCTCTACTCTCTTTGCTCACACCGTGAGGAAGCCTATATAGGACGACCCAAGTTGGAGTAGGGAGGCCGACAATAAGCCTAAAACTCCGTATATTATCTACCGTCAGTAGACGGACGACTTGTCTTTGTTCTTCAGGGAGACTAGCAATTTGTCTTAAGAAAAGGTGTCTATTTTCACCTAAGACAGGGTGTTCAAGAAGCTCTAAAAAAAAGACGAAGAGGAAAAAAGGGGAATAGGGAAAAGGGAAAAGGTTAGCAAGTCATTAAGCTTGACGGGCGATGACCAGAGTCAGATGCTGAAAATTTTGCGTTCTTATTGGGGATGTGCCGTTAAGTTCGATTGTAAATTTTCTCCCTCTGTCCTCCGAATGAGAGTTGTAATCACCCTTTAGCATGAAGAACATCTTCTTCCAACCATGATTGGAAGAAGGCAACTTTTACACAATAGGGTGGCACCTTGTTCTTAGCTCTGTTGTATGCACCAAAGTAGTAGAAACTGGGTTGTTTTGCTGCTTGTTTTCTTCCAATCGTGTCGGCCAGTTGATGTTTCTTAGGGATGAGAAATTCGAAGTAACTACCATCGATGTGTCCCTCTAAAAACGCCTTGTGGATATCATGAGCACGGTAGTGGATCTCGGTTGTCCTAGCCCTATCCGATTTGATTTTCCTGCTAAATATAGCCAACGGCTTGTCGATTGGTGTGGCTGCTCCAATAAAAGGTGCCTTCTCGAATTGTGGATTGACAGGTCGAAGATATGATAGTCAGGAACGATGACAGAAACGAGGATTGAGATATTATCCACCAGATCGTCAACACTATCTGTAGAAAGAATAGTGCCGAAATCGTCTATATCTCTAAAAATGGGGTCGTCATCTGATTTTAGCGTGTCATCTTGATGCGATGACTCATCGACTCTTGGAGTATCGAGACATAAGCAGGACGACGATTCGACCTCTTGATGAACTCTAGAAGATGCCATTAAAATCTAAAAATGGAAATGGTAAAAGATAAAATTAGCTATATCAAGAGGTCAACCTAAGAGCTAAGGCACTAGCTTCAGAAACTGGCTCAAAGAAGAGTCTATAAATTAAACTGTCGACTTGGCACCTTTGCATACGGGAGACGACTTAACACAAAACCTTAGGGAACTGATCAAATTTATAAAACCCTTGAAATTGCAAAATGCCCCAAAACGACATAAGGAAGAGGAAAAGCACACATCAAATGGCATAAATGGGCTAGATAAAAGCCTTCTGTGGGATCTAGAAAGACTTCGATAGAGTAACAGTAAGATTTTCAAATGACAATGTCGAAGGAATGCCAACCTTGATTTTATAAATGTTAGGAGGCATAATTTAGACCATTAGATCACGTCATCGCCAAACACTCATGATGCCTGTGTGAATGCTTCAAAATTGAAAGTAAGTGGAATTCTTAAAAACAAAAACATCGAAAGTTATAGCGGTTCACTCTAGAGAGCTACGTCTACTCTGGAAGAATTTTCCTATAATATTGTTAATATGAGTGCTGTCCCCCTATAGAGGTTTGGTGCCCTATTTATAGGTACAATTCTCTGTGTAAAACATAACAAAAAAAATAACTTAAATTTCTCCATTAATCCTACCTTCGGCCTTCTCACCTATGTATGTTATAACCCACTTCCTGAGACTACAGTGGTCTTTGCTCACTAAGTGATGTAAGCCCACGTTATTAGATTTAACATATTTGGACATTTTATTATCTCGACCTTTAACTCCCCTAGAGTTACGTTGTCGTCTTACGAAAGTTCGGCTGACCTGTCAAGATATCTTCTTGGACTTGGGCTGACCTTGGCATGGTCTCGACCGCGGGCTTTGAACCGTCAAGATTACCCACAACAATAGTGTTGTTTTTCATCAAGATCATGTGTATATTTTTGTCCTTTTTTTCAATAACAATAACTAATAGGAAGGATAAAACAAAAACAAATTAACTATAAAAAGTCAAGTTTAAGACATTTAAGAGTTTATCGTCAATGATCACAAATGAGATTGTAGGTAAAGTTTGAAGGTCATTTGTAAGACTATCCCTATAGATTATAGGTGAAAAGTTTGATCAAGAAAAGAAGAAACATCAAGACAAGCACAATTCCTTGTTAGAAATCTTTTTATATCATGTATTTTAGTTTTATTCAAATAATATACCTTCGGTTTTGATCTTATTAAATATATACCTTCAAATTAATTTAATATACAAATTTATACATTTTTTCCTGATCAATTTTTAATTTTGACTTAAAAATTTTCCAAAATATCCTTAAATTGAAAAATAAGAAAGCTTTAATAACTTAAAAAAACTTATATTAAGGGTTTTGACTTAAAATATGTATAGAATACCCTCAAAGTGGATGTTTTATGTGTTTTTCTTCTTTTTTTTTGAAAGATTTAATAATTTTTCTTTTTTATTTGAAGATAATTTTATCATTGTAAAGGTGGAAATCAATTATTGACTGAGAAAACGTATAGATTTCTGTATATGAAGAAACAAATTTGATAAGATCAAAAACTAAAGATAATAGGGTGTTTGAGATGTGAAATTAAAACTGAAACTTTTAGACTGAAAGTTATAGTATGCGAAAACTTTACATTATAGATACAAAAAGCTACAAAAAATTTTGATTTAAACTGATTTTGATAAACACCCTTTAAATCTAAAATAGAAGATACAAAAAGGCAAATATCCTTTTGCTATTTGTTATCGCAGTCGGTTACTGGAAATTGGTTATTTCTTCTTCAAGCTTCTTCTATTTTTTGTCCCTTTGTTATTTGACTGAACTGAAATATAACTTCCCCTTTTCTCCCACATTACCCTTAGGTGGCGAGAAGAGCCGTGTAACCTTACACTTGTACACGATGCGAGTAGTTACTATGTTATAATTTAAGAGTTTGGAAGGAACAGAATGACCAGACACATAATCATTTACTCAAGTCGAAGCAAAATTTATTAAATACGAAATTTAAGTCCATAAAGAATCATGAAGCAAAAAAAGAAAGAAAGCATTTCTTTAATCTTGTCTTCATGAAACACTATAAAAGGGAAGTAAAGTTTTCATTAGATTAATTGTATTCTGTACAATAATCATGCTTGAAGCAATCATGGTCAACATATAGTTAAAGTGATATGGATATTGTGCATTATAACCGCTAGTATGATTCTAGCACATCAAAAGGGGGGAAAAACATCTTTAGTGTGATCTAATCATTACCCAAAAAGCAATTCAAATAGATTCTTTTAAAGTTACTTCGCCCAATTAACAATCAAATTCTCAACTTATAAAATGAGCTAAGAAAAATAATTGAGGTTACTTTAAAGTGAAACAACTGTGTTGTGTGGATGAATGTAGTCCATCCGCAAATGATGCAAGCATCAGGTGGGCTCCCCCACATGGTATGTTGCCTGTAGCATCTTCTAAAGTGGGGAACTGGGAAAGCAGTACTGAGTACTAACTACCCAATTCTCCTTTTCAAATCTCCATAGTTGATAGTCCCATGCCTGCCTGCCTGCCTGCTGTCTTTTTAGGTACACGGCGTGAAGAAGTGAGATCTAAATGCAACAGCAAGTAGTGGCAATTCCAGTCAGAAATCTGCAAGATCTTTTCCACCAGATATTTGCTTCTTTTGCACCATTGCTTTTTAAAAAGAGCATTGTCCTTGTTCCACTCAAACGGTGTAATTGAAATATGCAATGTAGAAAGTGGACTTAAAAATATATATGCCTGGAAAGTACAAAAATTAGGAAAACCATAGCACCAATGTTTTTTCTATTAGAATATATTTTTTTTTCTTTTCTTTCAGGATGGTTTAAGTTTGGATACTTCAGGCCCGTTTGATTTGAGTATTTGAATGAAGATTTAAATTTTTGTGAGAGAAAAATACTGTAGCAAAATGATTCAAACCGTGATTCGAGTATCGAAACAAACGAACCCACTTTAAAGCACTTGGTCAACAAACAATGCCATGTTAAGCTGGTGGTTTTGTGAGAGTGAAACTGAGCCCAATTTTTAAGTACAATAGAGTCGGATTTTTCCCTTTCTTGTTACCTCCTAGATTTTGTTGTGGCCGAAAGGAATGAGGACCTGATAGCACTCGTGGTTCCTTTAGTACCATACATCAATATAGATAGAATAAATGCGCGCGTATGTTTAGATACCAGGTTGGAATTTTGAATAGGGATTTTTTTTAGGGGGGTCCCACCTGAAAAGCGATGAGGCTTTATTGAGTCATGAGATTTGAAGGGAGGAGGGCCGACCTGATGAGCATGCGATGGGACCCTCCTCCTAAAAAAACTCCCTAAACATAATTGAAACAGTTCCTTTCTTTTTTGAGGAATATTTTCCATCAAACATCACACACCACTTGGTTGTAACTGGAAACCAGCTTTTGTCATGCCAAACTACAAAGCAGATACAGTAGTCATACACAGACAAAAGTCACTTAGCAGATAGGGAGAGAGGTGGAATAATAGAGCATTGGGATGATCAGATAGTAAATCAGAGTTGGCGCTATTTCAACTTCATTCTCAAGGAACGTGAAGCCCAAAATCTCATCAAAGGTAAATTCTTTATAGATTTTATCTCTATGTAATTAGACCTTGATTCAATCCCCCTTTTGGCAGGTTAATAGTTTTTTGATTTTTTTGCAAATGCATTTTAAGAAAGAGTATGATGGAGACTTCTGAAGAGTGTGTACGTGTAGCAAAGTGAACTCAAAGAAAGATCAAAAGCCGGATTCTGTGATGAGCTATTATCTACTAGATGGTGTTCCTCGTCAAATTTTAGAACAAAGAGAATTAAAGGATGACCAAAAAGAAGCGCAAGCACAAGCTAAAGGTCAAGATGCACCTGAAGAGGAAGATGATGAGGAAGGAGAACAAAGACAAGTACAACAGATGATTTTCGGAGAGTATCAGGATGTTCAGTGTCCACTTTGTGACAAAAGATATGATATAGATCATGAGGAATGTTGTAGGAAACTTCGTTACTCTACGCAACTGGCTTCCGAGGAGCACCGGATCGCCAAGCATGAGAGAATAGGAGGGAGGCAGAAACTGGCTTCCGCACAACCATCTTCAAAACTGAGGCGAGAGAACGTAGCAGGAGATGCTGTGCAAGTTCATGGAGGTCGTGTGGTTCGGTTCATCAGAAAAAAGGAACGTCACAACAAGGTGTGCACTTCGAAAGGTCCAAGAGACCGGCGAGTCAGGCTGTCGGCCACTACCGCAATACAGTTCTATGACGTCCAAGATCGCCTTGGTTATGACCAACCGAGCAAGGCTATTGATTGGTTGATCGAGAAGGCGAAAGCAGCCATTGAAGCACTTGCTGAATTGCCTGCCCAAAACCATGGTGCATTTGATACTATTGACTGCATGACACAACCAGAGCCAACACCGAGAGACAAGAGCTCATATCAGCTTCAGCATCACCAAGGGTATGATGGTTGGCCGCAGAAGGTATCAGTTGGATCTAGTCCAAAGTACGATATGGAAAATCAGCAACATGTGAGCGATGAAGGAATTTTCTCAATGGTAAGCCAATTCCAGGACTACACAACTGAACAGAATTCAACACAAGGTCTTTCTCTCTCCCTTCAATCCTATGGAGATCAGGATTTTTATCTCCACCAATCAAGTCCCATTGATGAACAAGCCCTCAATTCCATGTCGAGTTTAACAGGCTTGAATTCCATTGAAACGGATCGGTTTCAGAGTCTGATGGCATTGAATTCTCCTGCAGGCAATGAAGGAGCACACTTTCTCTTTAATTCCTTGCCTTCATTACTCCAACAGCCTTTTATTAGAGAAAACCAGTTTTAAATCTCAGTGGGGACCCCTTCAGTCCAGTAATTTGTTCATTGTCCTGCCAAAACTGAATCACCAAATTTCCTTTTACTTTCTGGTAAAGAATTATCCTCAGGAGGATTTTTGGGATTTAGTGTTAGTATCCATATAGGGTGATGAACAGAAGCACAATGTAGTGTCTTACAAGAATTTTCTTACAAGAAGATGGAAGATGTTTGAAGTTGTTTTTCTCATCTCATCTGTTTTCAGAAGTTATCACTCTTTATTTTTACTATCATATTTACACGTTTATGCCCAAATCCTATCCTCACTGTTAAGCTTATATTGCATTAGTGAAATCACTTTTTTTGTTCTTCCATGCATTCAAAATGATAGAAAAAACCAAACTTTCTCTTATCATTAATATTAAAATAGCTATATCTGCTGGAGAGCACTTTACTTCTGTTGTGGATGCCTTAAGTGGTAATAGTCCATGTTTGGTACTTGATGGGACAGCTGACTATAAATAATTTCTGTCAAGTTCAGGTCACCAATAGAAATTCGAGAGAAAAGAAAGAGTCAATAATTGAGGGGTTTGACAATATAGGGAAGAAGTGTAATCCTATCACTGTTATAGCCCGTTACTAATAAAATAATGAGATCTAGTCTAAAAAATACATTATATATTAAAATGGGCTTATAGTTTTATGAGTAACAGGTTATAACCATAGGGATGAAAAGGATTTTTCAGGGAAGAAACATAATAGTTCCTCGGGTTGGAATTGCTTTGACTAGAACTAGTAATAGAAAGCATAGAAATGGTATGAGAAAAAGAATATGGAAATTTTGCCTTACCTGAGCTGCTTTCTCTTTTGCATTTCTTGTTTGATAATGTTAGCTATCGTGGTCCTATTGGAAGTTGGAAGTTCAAAATCTGGTAAATTGATCAAAGAGGGAAGTTGTATACATAGTCCTGCAAAAGGAGAGAGAGAGGGAAGTTGTATACATAGTCCTGCAAAAGGAGAGAGAGAATGTGTTAATATTGAAACAATTAGAGCAACATCTTTGTTTATCTTTTTCTCTAGTCCCAAAATGCAACCATATATAATGCACAGAAGGGGCTCTTTTTCTTCTGACCAGAAAAAGTAAATCTTTTGTTGCTGTTTAGTTATTGAAACAATGGGTACATATTAAATAAATATTAAGCTATGTGAACCAGATATTAAGAAAATCACTTGGAAATAAGTCACTTGTAAAAAAATACTATTATCTCTGGAAGAAAGTGTTATACTCTAACATAGCAATAGGTCTAAACAAAAACTCCATTAGGTTTTGAGCAGAACTACTACCCAGTGTTGTTGAGAGAGCAAAACAATGAAAATTACAATGTGACTCTCAATTTATGGTTTGCAACAATGGATATCTCAGAAAAGAGGAAAAGAAAATTACTGCGTGAGAAAACATTGCACAAACTACAAGTCAACCCGCAACAGAATAAATTTTCTATTTACATTACAAGTAAAAATTTGTTTTTGGAGATGTACAAAGTGAAAACAGAAGGATGACGAGGTAAATCCCAAATCCAGGTCTCTTCCTATTATTCTTATCAAACAAAAGAAAAAGCATATGACTTACACACCACTCCATGTACAAAATTTAGGGGGAACAAAACATGAATCAAAAAATGGCTTTTCTCTCACTTTCTGCAATTCCAATTATAAAAAAAGATAAAAAGTGTTTGAACAAATTGTGTCAATGGCTTTAGGACTAGGACACCAACTCCTCTTTCTTGGTTTCTGCCTCTTCCACTTTAGTGCTTTCTTTGGTCATAACGAGTTTTTCAGAAGATGGAAAAGACAACCTCCGAGATCTATTGCTGTCAACCTTCGCAACAAGTTTTTCAGAAGATGGAAAAGATAACCTCCGAGCCTTTGTTGATTCCTTTCCATTTGATGAAGGGGTTTTAATTAAGATTGGAGCTTTTGGTGTTTTCACAGCCTTGTTCGCCTGCTTGCCCTGAACTTTCTTTGGGCTAGTGAACTGAGATGCAACCCGGCTCTCCCACGGGCGAGCAGCAATCCAGCGTTCCTTCCAACTCCAGCCCCAATTGGCTTTTCCAAGCTCATCATTTCCCAACCCTTGGCTTTGACTACAGTTTGCCCTCCACTGCATGGAAGTCGTTTACTGAGTTTCTGTTGAATAAAAGGATAAAAGTAATGGCTATGAAAGAATTACAAAGAAATCACATACTTGATGAGAAAAGGCATATGCCATGGCTCGCTCTCGTTTAACTGCTGCTTCTTCTCTCTGGTATATCCTCGAAAGAATTTCATCCATTGTTTCAGAGCCACCACACCATTCTACCTGTCATCCACAAATTGTTATTTAACTAGGGAAAAAAAAAAGATAAATGTGTCTTGTTCAGCATCTCAAGATGCCCTTCCATTGGCAGAGCCGTTCAGGAAGGAATGCATCTTGGAACTTTCAGGAAGAGCCCTCTTAGAAAAAAAGGCAGTACCGGAGATTAGCATGCATATTTTTAATAACAATATAAAGAGTTGAGCAAACAAAATGGCAGTCATTGATGATTTAAAATTTCTTGTATGCAGTAATTTAAGCTTTGTGAGCTTTCAAATATTAAAAAAAAAAAAAGTTGAAATCAATAGCAAAGCAACTTCTAGTCATGAGACAACCAGCTTATGTTGAGCATTCAAGATAGGAAAGCATGCCTCATGGATGATAAAAGACGATTATAACTCCTAAAAATAATATTTGATCATCTAAATTCCAAGGTTTTAAAAGGCGAAAACGGGAACCGAGGCGTTTTGTCTAATTGACTCAAGGCGTAAGCCTCGAGGCGGATTGAGGCGTAAGCCTCGAATACAAAATAAAAAAATTCAAAAAGTTGAATAAAATTCAAAAACATGCCATAAAACACACACTTAGTTCATCACAAAACCATAAGACATAATAAGAAAGTGTATAAAACACATACAATATAATATGTATGTTATTGATCTTCTAATATGGTTATAAGTATATGGCTTTAATAGCACATAAGATAACCTTTTTTTTTTTTTTTTGAGAAAATGAAATAACTATAGATCTAAATGAATAAAAATCACATACTACACTCTTTATATAACTTTCATTTTATATAACATTATAACTTTTGTATAACACCTACTTCTATAAAATATACATTACTACAGTAGCTATAAGAGGGGAAAAAAGAAAAAAAAACCCAACATACGGTAGAAAATAAGAGAAAAAGGGGAAAAAAACCTAAGGAGTGAGGGCTGAGGAAGTCAGAATCTGAAGGTGGCTGTTGTCGGTGGGCAGTCGTTCTAGTCACTGCTCATAGGGCAGTAGGTTTGAAAGTTGCAGGGTTGATGATCAAGAAAGGGTCGATGATGAAGAAGAGGGTAGATGATGAAGAAGTGTCGAAAAAGATGGTAGACTTAGGGTTTAAAATCTATTTGCATATTTTTATCGGATTAAAGCCCGATTTTGATATTGGGTTGACTTTCTTTGAAAGGGGAAAAAAAAGATTAGATTGAAAACCGGCTCAAAATAGCCTTCAATTTGAGGCTCACGCCTCATAAGCCTTGAGGCAAAAACGCCTCAAGGCGCACGCCTCAATGAAAAAAGGCGTAAGCCTCGTTCAAGCCATTCAAGGCTTAAGCCTTGAAGCGCTGATCAAGCGCCTCAAACTGAGGCGAGCCTCAAGGCGTACGCCTCGAACGCCTTTTTAAACCATGCTAAATTCTATACAACTTCATGAGAAGACAGCTTCTGAAGGCTAAAGAGAACTGTTATGAACTTTAAGCAATGCAAGCTCTCAGAAAGGGAAGCAAGTGATGTTACCTCTATGTCATGAAGCTTTGCCTCAAGTTTTTGTTGATTCTCTAGCTTCTTCTGTTTGATCCGCCCTTCTGCTACCATACAGAGTCTACAAGCTCTAATCTGCGCTTGAATTTTGCACCACGAATGAAGAAGGCTCAATGCAGTTGTGGATTGCTTTTGGACAGGATAACCTTGGGTAAGTATCTGTAGTCTTAATATCCCCTTCAAATGACGTAACGCTTTCCTAGCCTGCAACAGGTTAAGACAAATCTTTTGTAATGCCAACAGATACCAGCAACAAGAGTAATCTTTGCAGTAAATCAGAGTAAATATGAAAATACGAAGGGAACTCCCCAATCCCAAGCCCCTAAATCAATCTGAACCTGGAGTTCAGCAAAATAATAGCGGAAAAACATTATTCATGTATCAGAAATGGCTCTTGTTTCTCCTGTTTGGTTTTTTAAAAGACCGATCGATGCAGAATTTAATGGCAGCAAAGAAATCCAATCTTGCACTATACGGACATTCATACACATTGCCAAATTAAACATACCTTGTATGCGCGGAACGCAGTTTGAATCCGTATTGCAGCTACGTCCTCAATTGGCATATCAAGGGATCCATTCGTTAAAGTACTAGAACCCTTCAGTGAATTGCTCTTCACTTTTATGCCATTTGACTTTGGACGAGCTGAAGATTCCTGTTCCAAATTGTAACAACCGATAAGAAAAGTACAGCATTGTCAATAGAAACATCAATCCTAAAAAAGATAATGTTTCCAACTTTGCAAAAAACTAATCGGAGAGTTATAAAAAAAAAATCATGCAAGATGGTATCCTTCATAAAGATAAATATATTTTTTTCCCTAATCACAAATCAGTTCCAATCCAATGAAAGTGAAAGCAATACTAAAAAAGTTCTATACATTTACTGGCTTCGAACCGGTCTTTACTTTCTTTTGTCTAAAAACTGTCTTAAACCAATTTCCAGAACCCATTACTGATAGTAAGAGTCTCTCTCCAACTTAGCATAACCCTGAAGCAACACAATGCAAATAGTATCAACATCAGCTTCACAACAAGGGAGGAAAAAAAAATTAAAGCAACTTTAAGAAAGCAAAAGTTTGATAAAGCCAACTAGTTTTCTTTATTACTTTCTTTCTGGGAAACCAAAATAACAGTTAAACATTACCCTTATCTGGCTATTTTGTCATGTCATCTTACAAGTCATTACATAGAATGACATAAAAGGAACTGAATTATTTCAAAATTAACAATACAAAAAGAAAGCATCTTAACCCCAAAAATAACAATAAAAAATCATAATTTCACAATCTATTCCTTGCGAAAAAACAAGGATTTTTTAAGATAAGCACAAAACTTTTCCCTTACTAACTAACAAAAAGCATACATCACAAGATAACATTTTTCAACCAAATCAATCACAGAGAATTTCAACCCATTATTATTGAAAAATCATTTTCACCCTTATTAACAACGAGATCCCATTGATTCCTTTAAAAGAAGAAAATGGGCATCCCCAGATTAACTTCCTAAAGTCAAGAACGAAAGCAAAGAAAACAAAAACAGAAGCTGGGTAATTAAGAAGGGAAGCGACATTACCAGAGGATGACAAAAACGTAGACGGAAGTTTTCAGGAAAATATTGGAAAGTTGAGATTTCGAAGGAAAAGGGAAAAGTCAGTCTTTGGTGGTGCAATTGTCAATAGCAGGAGTAAGGAAGAAGCAAAGGCGTAGAAGTTGAGACAGAAATAGAAGGTGGGCGTGAAATTTGGGATTTTCCCATGGTCCCATAAAAAAATAAAATAAAAATAATAATAATGACAATAATGTCCCAACAAAAATATACTTGATATGTCAATCAACAAACAAGAAAAAAAATAATTAAATAAAAAAAGAAATGAAAAGAGGTTAGCCAGATTCTTATAATGTTAATCAGATTGTCTCTCTCTTTCTCTCTCCTCAATCAAAGGCTCAACCAACGCTACAACTCACACGGAGGTTGTAATGAAAAATGAATGTGTATGAATTGTGACATATTTGATGTTGCGTGGGGTTTGTGGGGGAGCAGTAGTTAGTTTGGTGGGTTTTGTTTTGTTTATTTTGTTTTTGTTTTTGTTTTTTTTTTTTTTTTTAAGATTTCAACAGAAAAGGAGGGCTATAACGACAGCAGAACAAACCATGTCGTTTTCTGAATAGGATGGGCTACCTTTTCCAATTCTGTACTAGAACTGCACTCATTCTGCCTTTATTTATTTATCTATTTATTCAATTTTCAGGCCCCTTCAAATATTTTTATTGATTTGGCAACTACTACTGTGGAATTGTATCAAAAAAAGGTCTTCACAAATCACAATCACGGTTGCTAATTCTTGACTACTAATGCCTAAAGAAAAGTATATTAATTAATAATAAAGGTAAATCATAGGGTATTTAAAGTTGCATTATGGCAATTGTTAGTAGGTATTTTTTCGATAATAAAATAATCGTTAAAGTCACGTTGATTTTAACCGCATGTACTTAATACGATACAATAAATGTTTCACAAAAGAAATAAAAAGTCCAAACTCTCAATTGGATGTCAAGTCTATGGCCGCTTGAGAAATCCAGAGCAGCTCCTGCTAAGGTACAATCCTAGGCGACTACTAAGGTGCATTTGATCTACGCCAAAAAAGGAGACAAATCAACTCATTTGTGCCCCAAGTAAATGTCGTTGTTGTTTTTGATAATCTCCAATGGTTTATAAAGACGGTTAAAGTACGCACATTTTACGGATCAAAATATTGTCCAACTCTAATTGTCTCTATAATACTGACTTAAGCATCGAGAGTGACATTAATCCGTAGATTCAATACACTTATTCTCGTGTTTTCCTTGTTTGTTTTGAAAAGTTCTTGGCGTTCATCAAGGTGTTCTATGTCAAAGAGCTCGTTTGATTTGGATAGCAAGTTCATGCACTTCAGTTGGTGTTAATCACGCTGGAATTAATACACATACTTCTTTACTATTAGAAAAAGAGTTATGGCGCCTGTCTGCACAAGTATAAAGATTAACCGTAGAAGCCCCCTTTTTCTTCATTTTTTTTTTACAGTAACTTTTTGTTTTGATAATTTACTGTTCAATATCGTTAGTTGGGGTCTGCTTGTTACATTCTGAAATCAAAACTACTTCAAGACTAATCATTCGGGTAAAATAACAAACAAATTTAGTAGGCTGAGTAGCTGAGAGAACCAAAGTCAAAATGGTCCCGGCGAGGCTCGACCTCCGGCTCAGAAGACCAGCGCTCTAACCGGCTGAGCTATGGAACTTTAACGATCACCGTACTCACCTTTAAAATGCTACACGGAAAATATTGCTTCACTTGTTACGAACAACTCTATTTTATCCATAAACCTAAGTTGTGTCTTTTTTTTTTTTTTTTTTTTTTTTTTTTTTTTTCTGGTCAAGATCGCTTACATGCCTACATCTGCCAAAAAAACATATTACCATAGGTTATATAGAAGGATCATTTTATAGAGTGTCAAAACTATTGGTTGTTACAGTAAACGTAAAAAACATATTACCATCGCCTATACAGATAGATCATTTTATATAGTGTTTTTTTTTTTAATTTTCACTAAAACTTTGATTGATACAGTAGAAAACTCTTTATATGCTATACTCTTAAAAAAAAAAAAATTATAATATAAAGCTTTCATATGTCACTGTAGTTTTAACTAAAATTAGTTCAAACTATTGATTTAAACTAATGCTCCACTCTAGTAACTAAAAAAAAAAAAAAGGGACACAAATTTAATCAGAATAAAAATTAGTCATTTCTCTCTATATCTCGTTTTTACACTTCAAAGTATCTCTACGAGTAGTCATTTTGCGTTCTTCATCATTATCAAATCGTTTTTTAAGTTGCTGGCATAAAATTAGATGCTTATTCGAATGCTATAAGCAATAGCATACTTTTTTTTTTCCTCTCAAGTATCAAGTAATGATGGGCCTTCTAAGCCACAGGAGTGTTAGATATTAGGTGGAGGAAAATAAAAATCAACAATAAGTTTGTTATTGTATCAACAACAACAACAACAACGACAAATTCTATATTGCATTTTGTTGCATTTTGAAAGAGCGAAAGATCAATTTCTTGTAGCTTAATTTACGTGCACATTGTTGATACCTACTTTTTGCGCTAAAGTTTTTTCAAAAAACTCAAGCCAATTTTCCGACCATGACGTAAATAGCCCTTATCGGTGGACCTAAGCCATGCTTTAAGAAGCCCTCGTGAGTCAAAGTTTGGTTGCCATAGAAAATTAAATGGGTCTATTCATTCTAGGCATGAATTAGTTCTGGTTTCGCTCAGGGAATTCCAAATTACTTTGGTCAACGGTGGATAAATGGTGGAGAAATAATCCAATGTTTAAAGATTCCAATGTTTTCTTAGGCATAAGAATCCATTCTCTTATAATCAGTAGCCCAAAAATCCCAAAGCCTAATTCTATAACCTTCCCACTAGCGAGAAGGCATAATCTTCCATATTTTAAATGGTAAAAAAATAGTTGAAAGCTGGTGGTAAATCCACATATGACCCCACCAAAAGGTGAAAAATTTAAATCCTTCACCCCAATTTTAATCTAGTGGATTAGTAATCCATGTGTTAAAATATCTGCCTTACTTTTAACTGTAATGCTACTACAATGTTAAGGTCAAGTTGGGTTATGATAGCCGACCTTTAAGGGGGCTTTGTATTATTCATTCACGCTTCAAACGAAATGAAGAGAACCAATCATTTTTCCTATACAATGCACACAAAACAACGGATTATTTAAACTCCTCATATTAAGGAGCTTAAAAGTTCAAACCTAAGTTCTCCTTCATAAACCTAGCTTTGGCTAAGATAAACCATACTCATCATTAGTCAACGATAGGATTGGAGTCGAGTCCACCGTCGAAATCTTTAATATTCCACACAAGCCTTCCCAGCATCATAATTGCTTTCTATGGAAAATTATGCTTATCAAAAGAGTTGCAACACATGGTACGATATCATTGGCGGATTTTGAAATGGTGTCTGCCTGAAATTTGAAACTACAATGCCTCGATCAGTGCAGGGAAATGAAGGCCACTTTATATCCGCTGTTGGAGGATTTTCTTGATACTCAATCCTAACTGTTGAGAAACCCCTTTCCAACATAAATTTCATTTCTCTCCATTTTTCTCTCACTTGATTATTTTAAAGGAGAGAAGCAGAGGAAGAACTTCGAAGTTCCTAAGCGCTTTTAGGCAAGATTTCTCTCATTTTCCTTTGTTTTCCTTACTTTTGTTTTCATAGAAGTACAATTTTTTTTTTGAAGTTTCACGATACATTTCAGCAAACTCTGGATTTTGAGGTAGAGAAAGAAGAGGATGATGATAAGAGTGAAGGCGAATAGGGAGGAGACGGCGACGAGGGTGGCCTTGTGGCTGACGTCAAGTCGGTAATGCTTGTGATGATTGTCGTCGTCGGATCCCATATTGAATTGATCAGTTGAATAATATTTTGCTTGATCAATCAAAGATATTTGTTTGATGATCGGTAGGTATATTATTGGTCTATACCTAATTACTTTGATTTAATTGCGTTTTAATGCTTTTTATTGTCCGAGACAATACAAGTCTTCAAGGTCTTAATTTGATATGAGCTGTGGAAATTTTGATGATGAGAGAGTGATGAGAAGACGACTGAGTATTCATTTATTTTAGTTGTTCATGATTAGCTTGCGTCAGTCTTTTCGTTTGCATTGATTTTATAACCCGAGATTTACGTCCTAGAAATGTACTTAAACTCCATCATGGAGAAGTTACACATATTCTTTTAAATGTGTACGTCCATTCCATGTCTAGCTAGCTAAAAAAAGTAAAATTTAAAGGAGGTTTGGCGAAATCAGCTTTAACTATAATTTTTTAGTTATAGTATAAAGTTTTCAAATATAACAATAATAAAAAAAATAAGCTACAATATAAAACTCACTTATATTATAGTTTTCAATTTAAAATTTTCAGTTCTAACTATACTTCCCAATCATCCTATTAAACTACTAATAAGCATATATCTCACAAGCTAAAACTAGTTAATGGGCTTAACGCGTTAAGTGGTGCTAGTTGGATGAAGGGCTTATTTGGAAGGGTTTTCTAAAAGTTGTTTTTGACTTTTTATGTTTAAAAATAGCTTTTAAAAGTGTTTGGATAATCTATCAAAAATGCTTTGACTCTTTAGATGAGTTTTTAGTTAAAGTCAAAAAATATGGTTTCTTAAAAAAAAAAAACACTTCTCACATGGATTTTGAAACATGTACAAAAATTTTAGTAAGATATTATAAATTTTGTTATAACATTTTTACTATTTACTAGAATAATTGAAAACCATTTTGACCTAGTGACGAAGGGGGCTTGGAATCAGTGTGCACCCCCTCTAAAGTTTATGCACTTTTTAATTTTACAATATTTGTACTATTTTTTTTTCTCATTTAGCCCTCTTAAATTGTTCTGATTGCTAACAATGATCCTATTGTTAATGTTTAAAATTTATAATTTTCTCCTCATTTTATGTAATTTTATTCACCTAATTCTTCATAATTTTAAATTTCAAACAAATAGTTTAAAAATTTCATTTATACTCTTAGTTTTTACTTTTTATTATACCTTATCGTTGTATATTTTTCTTGTATTACATAATTACAAAAATAAACCTAAATAAAAAATAATCATAAAATACTATTTAAGTTTATATATTTAAAGGAAAAAATATATATCTATTTTACCAATAAAAAACAAATACTAAGAGAAAATTTTATAGGATTTTAAGTATTTATTACACCCTTAATTTAGTTTAAAATTTATATTTCACTCAACTCCTAAACAAAATTCTAGCTTCGTCACTGTTTTGACTTATTTAAGTTTTTTTAAAAGTATATATGTAATTCTTAAGGTTTTTCTCTTTTTTTGTACGGATTCAACAACAAGCAAAAACTTTGCAAACCGGCCTGAAGAACATGGGCATACCTATACATGAGGATGAGGTACGTAATACAAATATAAACATTGCCGTTGCCTAGGATATTTCGTCAAATAATATTGTAATAAAACAAGGAGGGGTTTAACTCCATATTAAAAAATAAAAGTGAAAGTGAAAAAACTAATTACTCTTGGAGTTGGGTGTCGAGAGTTAACAAACTCCTTAAAGAAATTAAATTAATGACGATGAGTATGATAAATACACTTCAAAGAGAATTGTTAAATTTGATGACATTATTATGCAACATTTTCTAAGAAAAGGACTGTATGTAACTTATAGCTAGGAAAGATAACGAATTAAATGCATGTAGAGAAAATTACATATTAGCCACACCTTAACAACATCATTTTTTTAATGTCACAAAAATGTAATTCCACAAAAAATTAATGCCACAATGTTTTTCTTCTGTTCTTGTTTATCCTAGATTCCCTTCTCTCTCTCTTCTCTCTCTTTCTTCCTCATATACTTTCTTTTCTCTCTCTCTCCTCCCTCCTCCTTCTCTCTCTCTCCTCTGATTTCTCTACCGAAGCTTCTCTATCCCGACACCTCTTTTACGAGCCTTAGGAAGCCACGACCGAGATCCCTGACCGGAGCTTCTCCCCCCCAATGCCCCTCTGACGAGGACCGAGATCCTTGACTGAAGTTTTTTCCTCCCGACGCCCCTCCGACGATCCTTGGAAAGCCATGATTGAGATCCGTCATCTTTGTTAGATCTGAGTGTCGAGTAGCCATTAGATCTGACCTATGGCTATCATCGCGATCCAATCTGAGCCTCGTGTGTCACGGTCTAATCTAAGCCTCGCCTCGCGTTGCCCTTCGAGTCCGAGCCTCGTGTTGCCATTGCTCGTTGTCACTATCACGGTGGAAGACAGTTTTCTGCCGTGAGATTGTTGTTGTTGCAATTGTTGTTGTAGTTGTTGTTATTCCGTGAGATTATTGTTGTTGTGATTGTTGTTGTTCCTCCATGAGCTTGATAGTTGTCGTTCTCCATTTTTTTTCATTGGCAACGTCGCTAGCAACGAGGAGAGAAAGAGTAAGAGAAGAAAAAAAAAACATGTCTTGGTAGGACACATAAACATGTCCTAAAAGGACACCAAAAAGTGTCCCAGAGAGACACCCAAAAAGGTCTTGGAGCGACATGTCAAAATGTTCCAAAGGATATTTCAAAATGTCTTAGAATGACATGTCAAAATTCAAGGACGTATCTTTTTACACTGTTATTTAATTTACTTAAACTTTATTTTTTAAAATTAATCTTACTTATTAGAAAAAAAAATACTAAAACTTTTTCGTTAAAAAAATTATTAGAATTGTTGCGTCTTCTGATGCAACAAAAGTTGAGAGATAAATTCCAAACATAATTTTGCAATCATTCAAAAATGTTTGATGAAAAAATCTTTTAATTTTTTTATTTTTTACATTTCTTATAAGACATCTCCTTAACCATTTACTTTCATAAAACTTTTAAAACAACATTTCAAAACCGCAACAGTTTTTTCTTTAAATAGCAGAAAACAACTGTAGTGGTATCCATATCTGACCATCACATCTCTCTCCCCATAATTAACACCAAGCTCTTTAATCAATTTTGTGGAATTAAATATAGTTGCACATAATATAATGTCAGACCAAAATGGTTTGACACCAAGATCTTTTTTAACCAACAAGTATCTGATGGCCAAAACATATGTTTTTGCTACCATGATACTTTCGTTCTCAAAAAGATATTATTTAGAGACCAAAATAATTTGTTAGCGGAAAATTTGGAAAAGTAACATGTTTTTTTGCCCGAAAGGTTTCACGACCAAAACCAATTCAGTAACAAAAGATGACATTTGTATTACTAAGCGTTCGGCTTCAAAAACAAAGTTTCAGAAACAAAAATATTTTGGTAGCGAATGATCTCTTTTTTGCTACCAAATGTATATGATGTGGTAGACAAAAAGGCTTTAAAATGTATTTTGTCAACGTTTATTTATCTTTTGGTTTTTTTCTAATAACAAAAAAAGTTGGTAAACTCTATTTCAAAAAAAAAAAAAAAAAACAGCTGTGTAATTGAATTTAAAAAGTCTTGCTAACGTTTCGCTACCAATTCGGTTTTGGTAGCAAATTGCGGCCTTTTGTTGTCAAATTTTTGTAGCATAATATAACTTTTTACCACCAAAACACGAAATAGTGAAAAGTGATATTTTGGTACCAAATGTATGCTTTGGTAGAAAAAATCTTACATTTGATTTTTTTTTCAATTTATGCTTTTTATTTTTTTATTGTTCGTTTCATAACTAAGTGAAAATAAACTATTTAATTTTATCCAAATAGATATAATACATAAACTAATTTGTATTTTAACAAATATTTCACTTATACATCGTAAACAATGCATGTCTTCACTCATCAGTACACTTATATATATATATATATATATATAATGTGGTATAATGTAACTATAGCAATAATTGTGATTTCTATTTAATAAGTATAAAGTGGACGGTTTTCGAACATGTTATATACAAGAAAGAAAACGCTAAAATCTATTTTTTAAAATAGAATCTGTGTATTTGAGTTAAAAATAATCCAGCTAGTTAAATTTGTGCTACCAAATTTGTTTTTGGTGGCGAATTGTGGCATTCTACTACTAAAATTTGGTAGAAGAACATGACTTTTTGCGAGCAAAACAGAAATTTGGTAGCCAAAGATCTCTTTTTCTACCAAATTTATATTTCAGTTGCAAAAATCACATTCATATAAAATATAAAATTTTATGTCTAAATCTTTCACTTATTTTTATGTCTTTGCCCCCATCTAGGTATGAGATAGTACCCGTACGATGAAGTTTCTAGGGGATATTTTTATAATTTTCTCGTTTTTAATTGTCGTAAATTTCAACCCTAAAAAAATTGACGTAATTTTCTCAACCACACGTGGCTTTAATTCTCAAGTCATTTTCAAGACAGCAATACATGTCTCTTTTCGAATATCAAGCCGCGTGTTGTTTTTACTTTTTTTCTTTTTTCTTTGAGATAACTTTTTTTCGTATTCATCATCGAGGAAGATATGTCGTTTCTTCTTGCTTGTTAGCAAAGCAAATGTCTATTTTCCTCAATTTCTCTTTCAAGAGAAAACACCAGATAATTTTAGCCTTAGTTGAAAAAAAAAAAACAATGTCGTTTTTAATCAAATGATAAAATATATGATAACTCTATAAAATAGAATTATTTTAACATTTTTAGACGTTTGATTTGGCTATGTTTTTTTATATTTTAATTTAATTTACTCCTCTAATTATTTATCTTCTTATTTACGCAGGAAAAAAAAATATGAAAAGGGAAAAATTGACAATTTGAAGCTTACAAAAAAAAAAAAGTAAAAAAGTAAATGAGAGATAATTCGGGGTCCGTTAACAGTTATGCTCAGATGAAACAACGCGCGGCTCTCAAGCTCTTCAAATCGTATGCCTACAACAAGATTGATCCACTGCACCGTCAACGCCATCAGGGAATCCCGCAGCGCCACCCGTCCATGTGTCGGCACACTCATCAGCAAGACTGACCAATGCCCCGCATGCCACCGAGCTCACGTGTGCGTATGCGTCTCGCTGGGTTGAGTTTTGAGCCTAGGGGAAATCAGTTCGAATTTTTTTAGTCTGAGATAAAAAGTTTAAAAAGTGTTATTTAGACATTCACTTCGCATATATATAACCTGATATACAAATATTCATGACGCTAATTTTATACAAGTAAATATAAATATGTATATATCTTCGAATTGTATACTTCAAAAGTTATCCTATTCCTTAACTGTTAAAATCTTTTCCAAGTAATTATAAAATAAGAGAAATATATTAGAAATATTCAATTTATATATGTAAACCTATATATTTATATCTTAACAAATCCAAAACAGCATGAACTTCAAATGATAATCAAATTTTATATATTCTCACCTTCACATACCGAGTCTCGTCGTGATCATCTACGGAAAGAAACTTAACATGACATATAATATAGGTTAGTGATCTAATATATTAAGCTAAAGATTCTATTAAAATATAGCTTATCTTGGTAATAATTCTTCTAATTGCACTTACTAGGTTAAAGGGGTGTTACAAATTCCCCTTATCTTTTAGGAGCTTTGTTCTCGAAATTTGGAATAACTTGGGATACTTGGTCTTCATCTCATATTCTCGTTTCCATGGTGCTTTCTTATTTTTATTTTTTATTTTTTTATAATTTTTCAATAACACTTTGACTAAAGTAATGTCTTTCTTTCCTAATGTCTTCACCTTTTTGTCAAAGATTTGTATGAACTTATTTTTTGTAGTTTATACTTTCTCAAACTTGATTTTTGAGGCTTAATAAAAAGGATCTAATATATACTTCTTTAGCATAGAAACATGAAAAAAGTTGTGCAAAAATCTAAGATATTACATCTTTCTCTCCTTATAAGAATTTCGTCTTCCAAATATGTGTAATAATAAATATATAGAGAATTTTCTAGTCCTCTTTCTTAAAATCCAATCACTCCAAAATTTCTTTAAAATTCCGTCTAATTTCAGTCGTCAAAATATCCAACTAATATCATCATAATCAATGTTTGAAATCTCTTAATTATTGGCTCTCTCTGTCTCTCCATCCATTATCTTTTATAAAAGTATAAGTGTAAAGTAAATTCTCGCTCTTTCTTTTACTTCGTATATCATGTTTGTGAATTTATCTTTATTAACACGCTAAAATAAATTTATACTCTAATGGCTCATTGCTCAAAATATAAGAAGGATCCAAAATTACTTATATGTCAATAACTTATCCTGTTCCTAGCATTGAAAATACGTTAAGCTTGACTTTCATTGCTCCAAATCTCATAACAGATCTTTCAAACATTACTTTAAACTAATCATGTATCACCATACGAAAGTTTATGCCTCCTCTATCTCTTCACTCTATAGTTCCTCGAAACTTTCTCTGATCTTCTGCCTCAAATAATTCTAGGATACTTCGTAATTATTATTCACCTTCTCATTCACCTTCTCGTTGTTATTTCTATTATTTCTGAGGTCATCCAAAAAGAAACTACTATGTGCAATCATTCCTTAATACTACATCATCTTTCTCCAACTTATTAATCATGTCCTTAAATTCTAACTTCATCCTTCAAAAGAAACTACCATGGATGATCCTCACATCATGTCAAATAATGGATCCATTGAACTAGCTAAAATATTATATTGTTTTTTTCTCCTAAATTCCATCATCAATACAACAAAATAGGTCTTAATCTTAACATTCTTTAAACATTCGTCTAATCAAGCTCTTAATAACAAACTAGTCTCCAAAATGTCATCCAATTAAGGATAAGTATCACTATATTTCTCTCCGGATCCCATATATTCTTACAATTTTTTTTTTATTAACATTGTAGAATTCTCCAACTTATCTAATAAAATAAGCCTAACTGTCATTATTCATTGTATTTCTCTTGAGTTAATTGTTATTCATCAACTTCTCCGTAAACTTTCTCTGAAAGAAGAAAATATAATCACGTAATTAACCTCATGTCATCATACTTCTTGATTTGATCAGCTATTCCTTTAAACATAAGGAAAGATATAAAGAGCATTATTTGCTTCGTATAACATAAGTCTTAGTCTATAAAAATTTCTAAAGTAGTTTGACAATAATCGTAACAATTCTATTGTAGAATACATATACTAGAATATTAAGAAATTTTATATCAGAGAATGCCCATATGAATGTGTGGTGATACACTACTATAAAGTAGGTCTGTGGCGACGATGACAAAATATCATCGCAGTGGACTAGAAATCGTTGCAAAAAAAAATAATATTTACAATGACAAATAGTCACAAATATCACGTAAATTATTATTTTTTTTACTTTCTATTATGATTTTTAATATCATGTAGTGATATATGTTTGTCTTAAATTCAACGGAAGTTATATAACTCATAATTACTTTTACTGAAGAGGCAGGTCAACAAAGTTATGGTAAGTTATGATAAACTAAAAATTTACAACTCATAATTACTTTTACTGAAGAGGCAGGTCAACAAAGTTATTGTAAATTATGATAAACTAAAAATTTACGTTTTGCCATATTTTGTGGGGATGAATAATTCTTTAACTAATGCATATTTTACTTGATTAATGTACTATAGCAGCCTTATGCAGTTGACTTGGGAGAAGTTGATAATGAATGAAGTACGAAGAATGAAGATGGAAACTGTACAGGAGATTACATAGGTTGTATTATTTTATTTTATTGTAAGTTATATTATTTATTGTGTTATTTTATTTTTATTGTATGTTGGACTACATGAGAAGATTACATGGTGTTAGTTTTAATAGTTTGGAAGAACTTTTTTTGAGTATTAATTTAGAAATTTGAATAACTTTTTAATTTGTTTGATATGTTTAATTTTGGACACGTTTTGTTGTAAGATTGATATATAATATGCTTGGTTGTTGTGTGGTTGTAAGCATACTCTAACGGTAAAACCACACCTAATTTTACTACAAGTTGAAGAGTTTGAATTCCCTTCCCTCAAATTCAAATATACATACATATATATATATATGCTTGTGTTGTATTTTTGTGTAGTTTTAGTTGATATATAACTTGATTATATTGTTGGAACTCAAGTTTTATTTCTTCCAGTTAAAAAACAATGGAAAAATAGTGCCCCATCGCTACCCCGTTACGCCCACCCCGAGGAATCCCTGTCCTGCCATATCTTAAGCAATTTATGGGGCAGGGATGGTAGTGTATACGGGGATCGAGGATGAGGACGGTATTGCGAAACCCAGATCGAGCCCATCTTGTTTAATCTCTAAGCGGGATGCTATGAAAACCTTACTTAAATACAATTTATTACAAAAAATAAATTTGAAATATATTATAGTGAAAGACAATAAACGATAAAAATGTTAGACATAGTGCCTTAAGGAGTACAATGTTATAATATATTTTTGAAGACATTTTATCAATAAAGAGTTTATTTATTATTCATATACCAAATGTTGTCCTCTTTGTGTTTATGTTTGTTAAATATATGATAAGCAAACAAAAGTCTAAAACTGTTGGTCTAAACCTTTAAGAATCATTATATGATGGACAGATTATGAAGAAGACATGAGTCTTAAAGGTGATGATCTAAATGATAAGATGCGCAATCGAGGAAATAAAGTTAGGTGCTTTATTCATGTTAAGATTGTTATGTTGTCTACATCCCTAACGGGAGATGACTTGTCTTGGTCATCAGAGTAGGACTCCACGAGTAGAAACATTGATACATTATCATAGGTGACAATGTATTGAATCGAGACAAAAAGTTGAATTGATTTGGTTAATAATTCTGTTTGTTCAATTCAATTCATTTTAGACTATCATATGTGTTGTGTCTTAATCCTGAAATGACTAATGGGCTCATATTCTTGATTTATATCTTTTGATGTATTAAAAGGCGACATCCTAATTTAATGATGGTACACATACTGGTACGTTAAAGACAGAACTCTTAATTAACGTAGACTCGTTATTCATAGGTATGAAATCCATAGCTCTTTTTTGTAGAGTTAATGTTATTCTCTTATATGTATTATCATGTAATTGGAAGACTAGAATGCTTAATCATTTTGATGCATAAGTATAACTGAATAGTATGCTATCTATGGATAGTAAGTATTCTAATGGTGTGATAATGAAACGTAAGAAAAAAGTAATCGGAAAGGTAAAATGAAATTTATCCTTAAGCTGATTATAAATATCTTATGGGGATGTGACACATTATGATATGTCATGGAAGGTTAACTTTTTAGAGCCTTGTAATTTTATGTAGTCTGAGAGTGCAACTCTAAGCTTTTAGTGGAGTAGCTTTAGAGTTGATAATTAGAAAATATATATATAGGATATTGTATTTTATAATTATAAGAGCTTGATCTATATATGTCCATCAGGTCCCCTTTGTTAGCTCATAATAATCATGTAACAATATAGCATGTTTTTCCTACATATTGGTGACTTATGTTAGATTATTAGATTGGTTAAAATTCAAGTTAATTGGATTTAATAATTCATGTTCCTTTATCGGTTGAATTAATTTTATGAATTAATTCAAGATAAACATGTTGAATTATTTGGATAATATTTTATTTATATGGTTTATCTGTATATAACTGTTTTAATTACATAACTTTTCTATTGGGTTATTTGAATTAAAATTGAGGCTTTATAATAGATACATGGGTCAAATAAAATAAGATTTATCCAATTGGTTGAGATTGGATCAATCAGTTTAACTTGAGGAGTTTGAATTTGGTTTGAACTCTAGGATCCTGACAGTATGGTCGATTGTGCCTTTGTGTCATGGTTACCCATTGCAGTTAGATTAGGATACATGTTTCATGTGTTTTTACACTAAAGTTGATCCAAACTCAAATTTTAAGGCATAATATAATAAGGTTTAACCCCAGATCTAACCACTATAAATAGGGTTAAGTTTTCTTTATTATTTAGATCACTTGATAAGCATAGGTGAGTACTCTAGTAAGAGAAACTCTGAAACTTTTTAAGAGCTATTGTTCAACATCAAAAAACTTAACTCTAGGCTTTCTCAAGTGGTTGGAAGGAAAGGTACCGGAAGAAAATACGTATGACATGTGGCCACCATACTCCGGTTGTGGATAAGGAATAGCAAAAAAGACTAGTTGGTTGAGGTTCTTCTTGAATGTTCTTCTCTTTACAGATTCCTACTGCTTTTGGTACACAAAAGAAGTTAGTAAGATTTGTCATTAATTTATATATTTAGCATGTCAAACTTGTGTTTTGAAAAATATTCTAATTTAAAATTTTTAAAATTTCGCTGCGTACTATTTTCTAACAGAAAAGGCAATAACTAGTGTAAATAAAAATCAAAACAATTTTAAATTTCCAAAAACGTAACTAGTAATATTTTGTTTAAAAGAGATTTGTGGAATCATAAAACTTAACAAATTGTCTTAAATCAATTCAGCGCAAAGCATATAACCAATATCTTGTTCTAACATAATCTTAGAAATTATTAATTAACACCTATATATCATAGTCCATAAACCATAAATAACAAAAATACAAGTTCCAAAACCATCCTAAAACCGCTATCTGATAACCTGCTTCGCCACACTCATACATCCATGTCAAGCCTCCTCCATCCTAGAGCTTAGTTCTCTCCATATATCTACAACACGCGAATAACTAGAGTAAACGAAATGCTTAAAAACTATATCCATAACCTCACAAAATAGTTAATATGAATTTTCAAAGTATCTTTGAAATCAATAAATACATGAAAAGGAATAATTCAACATTGTAAAGTCATTTTTCAAAACTTCCTTCAAAACGTTCTTTCAAAAACATTTAATCTTTTTCTTATTTGTCTATTGGTAGGGCCCTAGTCATGGGGGCCTTTTGATAAATGGCCTTTTGAAAAAAAAATATTGGATAAATGACCTCTTTTTTTTTTTTTTTTGCATAAAAAATCAAGCCTCTTGGGTAGGAAAACTGCTTCAATTTTTATTTTTTTTCATTCTGTTGAGGTTTCTTTCCTTGCTCAATGTGTTCTTTTTCATCTTTTTGGAAAAAAAACTGTATTTCCTTAATAAAATTTTTTGGGTGGCCCTTTTCTCAAATTCTTCCCTAGTCATGTACTAAAGCACGCAACCACGGTGGGAATAGGATTGCAAGTTCTAAACCTATCAAGGAAAAGATGACCTTCTCTGTTATGGTTCACGTCTCCTAAACATCTTAATCATCTATCTTCATAAAATTATAACCTATAACATAATATAAAGATCATAACTTCATAAAAATTTGCATTGAAACTTTCATCATAAAAACCATCAAAATTTAAAACCATATAAAAATTATATTTTGAACAAATATGTCACATGTGAGAGATGCACTTACTTTGTAATGTAGCTTTTACTCTACAAATTCTTCTTTGATGAAGCGACTTAAGGGTTCCGTGTGCTTAACTTCTTTTCCATTTGTTTCATGTGATTTAAGTATTATTAGTTTACTTTCATAAAATATATCATTGTATGAACAGCATCAAATCAAATGCAATATAAGCACAAAAACATATTCATCGATCCTTACGAGAAAATTCATAATTAATTCCAAGAAAAATTAAAAATTACGATTCTTGTTCCATATTAAAGTATACATTTGGTGCTTTCTTTTAGCCTATCACCCATTGTGTTTCGAGTTCATTAAGGTCATTAAAATTGAGTTACAATATGGCAATAAAAATCCCTTTTTCCAAAAATTTTAGTAACAGTACACAATATTTAAAAATTTTTATCTTAAGCTATAAACTTTTGTTTTAAACAATTTACATATCCAAACGAATCTTAGGACCTCTAGATTACATATCTAAAACTTTTTCAATCAAAATAATAATTAATAAATAAATATAGTTTTTAGGTTTAAGCAAGTTAGTACCTAAATTTTATTTTTCACGTGAACATAATAATCAAATCATAACACTCTACTATTAAAACTCATTAAATAATCATATTTAACATCATAATTTTATCGTAAACCAAAATTAGACTACATTAAGTCATAATAAGTTTGATAATTTAATTGATAGAATTTTAAACATAATTTACATAAACTAGATTTTCATTAAAAAGCCCTAGAACATGAACGAAACATGAAAATCATAAGAACAAAATTTGCATGTATAATCCTTTTAAAACTTATTATTTTCAATCTCTCACTATATTTAAGAGACAATAAAATAAACATGAAATCAAAAGCATACAAAGAAATCCGTAAGAAAGTCCTAATTTTCAATCATGGGAAAGAAAACACTAGTATCATAAACCAATCACCATGAAAAAACCTTACTTTTAGAATATACATTTGCTATCAATGAATAAAAAATTCCTAGTAAAAGTGAATAAAAACTTACTTTTAGAATTATTCTTGGCTTTAAAAGAATTTGAAAGGAGTAAAGAATGGAGAATATTTGGCTAGAGGGTGGAACTAAGGAAAATATTCTTGAGTGGTTATGACAACTGAGGTTATTATATAGGGGGTATATATAGTTTACTCCTTTCTTGAGTGTGAGTAGAATTTCTTTTTTTTTTTTTCTTTCTCCTAGTCATTCTATTGAGTTAGCAATCCACTATGGCTGAAAGTTTCTTTTGGTTAAAACTGTGCATATATATATATATATATATATATATATATATATATATATCAGTACTATATATTAAATTATTAGTCATAATAATTGTACGTAATATAATTAACATTAAATGCACATACACTTCACACACATATATATATATGTGTGTGTGTGTGAAGCATATATACAGTACCTAAGTGTAAGTGGATAGGAACACAACAAAATAATAGATTCTATTTTCTAGAAACCAAGTAAATAGAAATTTAGCCTACAACATGAGATAAACGGTTTTTATATTAAAATGTTTTTACATGTTTTATGTAAATATGAATTTCATGATTAATGTTATAGTATGCCCTACCATGCTTATGCTATGCTATGTTATGTTATGCCATGTCATGCTAATTTTATACTATTTTGTGATATGTTGTATTATGTTATGATATGGCATGGTATGATATGTTGTATTATGTCATGTCACACCATGATTATGTAATACACCATATGTGATGTATATATTGTTAAATTATACTGTATACTCATTTTAAATCAAGCATGTTTATGATATACTATATGTGATGCTATGCAGTAACATGTCATACTATGTACACATAATAAGATGAGTGAAACAAATAAGAAAAGATAAATTAAGGGTATCGTATCAACCTTTCGATCTTCAGGGAAATATTAAGTTAAGTTTATGATCTCAGAGTCATTAGGGACCTTATGAACTCTAACCTTCTAAAGATAGTGTATAACTCGTGCGAACACTAGGGCCTATTAAATACGATTAGATATGTTCATAAGATATGCTTGTAATAGAGCACAGTTAACTTATGCATGACTTGTTAAATGTTTTAAATTATATTTTGCGAGTGTAAGTTCCTACTTTCTAAGCAAAAACTCATTCAATTATGTTTATGATGTTAGTAAGGAACCTGTTAGCAATACTTGATGGGTAATGAGGAGCAGCAGATGAATGGTAAAGACGGGAATAGATATAAATGTTTCACAGTTTGCGTAAAATGAATTATGTATATATGTTCAAGTAGCTTCATGTAAGTATATTTTGAAAACTAAGGTTGTAGTTATACAATAATTCCAAGACTAATATGTTGCAACAGTAATTGCAACAAATATACATAAGTTTTAAATGAGAAATAGGTAACGAAATTTAATTTAGAAATGTTTTAAAAAAATTTATTTTAAATTAAGAAATGTTTTAAAAAAGCTGTTTTAAGTTATTATTATTATGATTTTAAAAAACAAAATTTCTACAAATCTAAATAATTTATATTAAGATATATTTAAGTATAAGAATACGTAGTTTTAAGTAATAACCACACGAGTATAGTTGTCATATCAAAGACCAAAAAATGAAACCAAACATGCATACTTATTATACATCAAAATAGTCCCAAAACCATGCATGTTCAGATTATCCATAAACTCGTACTTTAATCTAAGAATAAAACAAGATAAATAAGAGAAAAATCCAGATTTGTGGAAAGGTTACGGGAAATCAGATTTTACTTTTTCGAAGAACTTATCTTAACCTCTGTTTTTAGCGGTGAACACTTGAAACCTTTCCAAAATCCTCAAGGTCAAGTGGCTGTGTATTAATGGAGCTTTTATTTTCTGGTTCTTATAAAGGAAACATGGAGTTTTAAATTCACAGCTCAGAGAGAGAGAGAGAAAGCTAGTTTATGTCGAGTGTGGGAGGGCTTTTTAAGAAGAGAATCTGACATGGGGTTGGTCTTTGTCTGATTTGGAGAAGTCAAGTATAACATCTCAAGGTGTTGGGAAGAGTATATCACGTGAAAGCTGGTGGGTTCTACAGCAGTAGCATTTTTGTAATAAAGGGGAAGAGCAAGGGCAATTTGGTAATATAATACTAATTTAAAGAAGAAAAATTGAAAAATTCAAAATATGACCAAAATTTTAAATATGGAATAAAATTTATAGGCAAATGGGTTGATGTAATTGACAAATAATTAAATTTGATACTCTAATAAATCAAATTTCACATAATTAAACATGTTTAATTTCAACGGTTGTTGTAATATCAAATTGACATGGACAAAATATTTGCTAAACATTTATTAATTAGGAGAACTTCAGATGGAGGGAGGGATATTTTTACACAATTGTATTTTTATTTCAAATGGAGCGTTATTTTGTCTCCCTTATTAAGTTATACGCATGCCAATTTAAAAAAGTGAATATTAAAAATGAATTGTTTGTCACAAAGATCATGGTATATTTCTATGATACACAATTGTAATATTTATTTGGATTGATAACAAAAATATTTTCCACTCAATTATAACCCTTATAATAAAGTGCCCAATCAATTTTTAAAATGTAAGATTTATTTCCTATGATTTATTGATTAAAAAACTCTATTTTAATGGGAATTCACACATTAGCATATGATACACAATTTAAGAGTATTTTGGTAATTTTATATTTAAAACTAAATTGAATGTAAATATTGATGTAATATAAAAGTTCTAACTGTTAAGGAAAGTCTAGTGCTAAATGAATTAAAAAAAAATCTAAAAATTAAAATTTCTCTTTTCACTTCTTTGTAACTATACAAGGAAGAGCCAGTGGAATGATTGTACACAAAATTGTTTAAACCCTAATTAGTTATATCACATGTATTATTTATATCAAAAAACCTTAATAGAAGGAGTTTTCCATTAGCATTTTATAGATAAAAGAAACGAATATTATGTTTTAAAGATCAGGAGAACATGTTGTTGTAGATGTGGAGCCAAATCAACCAGCAAAGAAAGAAGGGGAAAAAAAGGGGGGGTGTGGGGCAGAGCCTTGGAGCTACAGCACCAGGTTTGGGCGCTGCAGCGCCACCCTAACCAGCGTTGCAGCACTCACTTCGAGTGTTGTGGCTCCAAAAGTCTATTTTTGTATGATTTCTCAGAGAAGAAGTCGGGGTTCTAGTAGAAATTTTTATGTGGGTGCTTGGGTTTCCTAGTTGTAATAGTTTTTTCTCTTTTTCTTTGGGGTATAAATAGAAATAAGAAGGCTAGGGCTTATTAAGAGAGCAAATTGAGTGACTCATATTTTTGAGAGAGGCATTATTATTGAGCGTAAGGCTATTAGGGTGTGTGAGAGAGCTAAGAAAGATTTAGGAAACACAAAATTGAAAGTGTGATAAAATTTCTCTTGTGATCTGTATTCATCTCCTTCATCATAGTAGAATTTGCAATAGCAAAAACAAGACGTAGTTTTAAATTTGGACGAACCTGTATAAAAATTTAGTATTCTTTTCTTCTTTTCTTTTCTGCAATCATTCGTTCTTGGTGTTCTTAGAATTAGGAGACGCCTAATTCCCCCAAAAACTGGTATCAAAGCGAAGGTTTGGGTCAAAAATGATGACGGGAGAAGAAGGGTCGACTGTCGATATCGCCAAATTCAATGGTTCGGATTTTTCCTATTGGAGGATGTAAGTAGAAGACTACCTCTATAGCAAAAAACTACACTTACCTTTGGGTAATAATCCTGAAGGCGTGAAAGATGAGGAATGGACTCTCCTTGATAGACAGAGGTTGAGTGCGATCCGTTTGACCCTATCAAAGAACGTGGCCTACAATGTAGCAAAGGAAAAGACCACAGTAGGGATGATGAAGGCTCTTTCAGACATGCATGAGAAGCCCTCAGCAAATAACAAGGTACACCTCATGAAGAAGCTCTTTAATCTAAAAATGCCTGAAGGTGCCTCAGTGGTAGAGCATTTGAACAATTTCAATACCATTCTGAATCAATTAGTCTCGATAGAGATTAAATTTGATGATGAGATCAATACCCTAATCCTTTTGGCCTCGCTACCGAATAGTTGGGAACCCATGAGGGTTGCCATTACCAATTCGATTGGGAATACAAAACTGAAGTTTGTTGATGTCAGAAACTCTATTGTAGCAACAGAAGTTTGGGGAAAGGATTCTGGTGAAGCCTCAACGTCAAACTCAGCCCTTAATGTTGAGAATAGGGGCAGGAAACTTGAGAGGCGTTCCAACAAGGATAATAGCAAAAGGGGTAAGTCGAGGAACGGGAGAAGCAAGTCGAGAAATAGTAGGAATATGGAGTGTTGGAATTGCAGAAAGACAGACCACTTTAAGAAGAATTGCAGGGCTCTGAAGAAGAATAAAGACAAGAATAATGATGCTGCAAACGTTGCCACTAAAGAGGCATAGGATGCCTTACTCTTGTCTATTGACAATTCCCTTGATTCATGGGTGATAAACTTAGGAGCATCGTTCCACACGACTGCACATTGTAAGGTCTTGGAGAATTATTTTGCCGAAAATCATGGTAAGATTTACCTTGTTGCTGGTCAGCCTTTGGATATCGTTGGCATTAGAGATATCAGTTTAAAAATACCTAATGGGTCTGTGTGGAAGATTCATAAGGTGAAACATGTATCCAAACTGATGCACAACTTGATTTTAATAGGCAACTGGATAACAAAGGATATAATGTGGCCTTCAATTGTGGAGGTTGGAAAGTCACAAAGGGAGCTATGGTTGTTGCTCAAGGACATAAAGCTGGAACTCTCTACATTAATGCCAGTTGCAAAGATACCATAGCAGTTGTTGACTCTGCTGCTAATACTGAACTATGGCACCATAGACTCAGGCACATGAGTGAGAAGGGAATGAAGATGCTTCACTATACAGGAAAACTACCGGGATTGAAAACTGTTGATCACAGGTTGTGTGAAGCCTGCATCATTGGCAAGCAAAAGAGAGTTAGTTTCTCAAGGACAGGCAGAGAGCCTAAGTCTAGGAAGTTGGAGCTAGTTCACACTGATGTGTATGGACCTTCGATGGTGACTTCTCTTAGTGGTGCAAATTACTATGTGACATTTATTGATGACTCAAACAGGAAGGTATGGGTTTACTTTTGGAAAAATAAATCTGATGTCTTTGATGATTTCAAGAGATGAAAAGCTTTCATGGGGAATGAAACAGATTTAAAGGTAAAGTGTTTGCAGTCTAACAATATGGGAGAATACATAGATGATGATTTCAAGCGGTACTGTACTAAGAATGGAATAAAGATGAAGAAAACTATTCGAAAGAAACCACAACAGAACGGTGTAGCTGAAAAGATGAACAGGACTGTGAACGAGCGTGCTAGGAGCATAAGGTTGCATGCAGGGCTGCCGACATCGTCTTGGGCTAAGGCAATTAACATAGCAGCTCATCTGATCAATAGAAGTCTATCCACATCATTGAAGTTCAAGCTACCAGAAGAAGTATGGAGTGGTAAAAAGGTTGACCTCTCTTACTTGAAAGTATTTGGTTGTGTTTCTTATGTTCACATTGATCATACTGCTAGAAGTAAACGAGATGCAAAATCTAAGAAATGTTTTCTAGTTGGCTATGGTGGACTTGAGTTTGGTTATTATTTCTATGATGACCAAAATTGGAAGATTATTAGGAGCAAGGATGTGATCTTCAATAAAGGTACTCTGTATAAGGACAAAGACAGCACTGACTCTAAGAGTTTAAGTTTTAAAGATAAGAAGCCTGAGGTGATTCCATTGAAGGATCTTCCTAAAGTGAAAGTGCAAAATTCAAAAGTTGAAGACTAAGAAAACATAGCTCTAGAAGGAAACTAGAGCACTCCTACCACTCCAATTAGGAGGTCTAGTAGAACCATCAGACCGTTGCAGAGATACTCCCTTTCATTACATTACATTTTGTTAACCAATAGAGGTGAGCCAGAGAGTTATGATGAAGCCTTGCAAGCTAAAGAATCGATCAAGTGGGAGTTATCTATGAGAAATGAGATGGATTCCTTAATGTTCAATCAGACATGGCAACTGGTAGAGTTACCAAAGGGCAAAAAGGCCTTGCACAACAAATGGGTATACCAGATAAAAGATGAATCTGATGGCAGCAAACGGTACAAGGCAAGCTAGTGGTAAAAGGTTTTCAACAGAAAGAGGGCATCGACTTCAATGAGATTTTTTCTCCGGTGGTGAAACTAACCACAATCAGAACAATACTTACGCTGGTGATAAACAAAGACTTGTTCTTGGAACAGTTGGATATTAAGATAGCCTTTCTCCATGGTAATTTGGAGGAGGAGATCTACATGACGTAGCCACAAGGTTTCGAAGTACGGGGTAAGGAGAACATGGTGTTGGAAACAAAGTGCGCAGCGGAATTTTTAAAATTTTTCATCAGAGTATTTTCCAAAACACAAGTTTGACATGTTATATGTATAAATTAAACAGATCTTACTAACCTTAGTATGCCGAAGAACCTCCGCGACCTGTGTAGAGAAGTAACGTTCCAGAAGAGCCTCAACCAACTGGTCTTCTTTGCTATTCTCTATCCACAACCGGAGTGAGTGTGGGCTCACACGTACAGCTCTTCCACCGGTGACTCTCCTTCCAACCAATAGAGAGAACCCAAAGCTAGTGTTCGTAATTTGTGAACAAAAGCTCTCAGGGAGTTTTTAGATGCTCACTAGAAGAGTATCACTCTTAATCTCTCAAATTGATCTGAGTAAATCATTAGACTCACTCCCTTTTTATACCTATTGGTCCTTGGGGTCAGTCCATATCAGATTAGGTCTCAAAAATCGAAACAGAATCAAGTTCGGATCAATATCTGATAAGATACGCGTGAAAAACGCGTAATCTTAGCTGTCGCGGTCGGCATGCCGAACTGTGAGATAGGCAGGCCGAACTGGCCAGTTCGGCAGGCCGAACTTTCTGATCGGCAGGCCGAACTGCCGAGAAAAAATCTCCGCGAATCTTTTATTTTCCACCCGAGATTCTAAAGGATAAAGTCTCAGTTTTGATTCAAATACCCCAATAGAAAAGATATCTGATCAAAACAAACTTTATCAAGATAATCTCTAAGAAAATAAATCAATTCACAATAATTCTACAAGTTTATCTTGTTCTAATTGTCCAAAATTAAAACAACCGATAAACAGACAAGAATTATCCGAACGCCATAATTCAACAAGTTCATCTTGAACTAATAATTAATTCAACCGATAAACAGACATGAATTATTTGATTCTTATAAATTTTAACCAATCTGATAAATCCGACATAAGTCACCAATTATTGAAAAAGCACGCCGTGTCATTACAGGATTTTGTGAGCTAGCAAAGGGGACCAAAATGGACCTATAAAGTTCAAGCTCATGATAACTATGAAACCCAATATCCCAGATATACATTTCACAATTATCAACTCCAACGCTACTCCACTAAAAGCTTGGAGCTGCACTCTCGAACTTTATAGAATTACGAAGCTCGTGTAGCTAAGTCTCCATGACATATCATAGTGTATCGCATCCCCATATGATCATCCATAATCGGCTTAAGGACAAGTTCTGTCTTACCTTCCCGATTATTTTAATCTTACGTTCCATTGTCTCACCATTAGAAAACTTACCATCTAAAGATAGTATACCATTCGGTTACACCTATGTATCCAAATGGTTGAGCGCTCCAGTTTTCCAATTACAGGACAACGCATATAAGAGGATATCATTACTCCTAAAGAGGAGCTATGGATTCCATATCTATGAATAACAAGTCTACGCTACCAAGAGTCATGCCTCCAACGTACCGGCATGCATGCCACTATAGAGATGTGGGAGTCACCCATTGGTACATCAAAAGACACAAGTCGAGACAACGGGCCCATTATTCATCTCAGGATTAAGATACAATACAAATGATTGTCTAAAGTGAATCGATTTGACAAGACAGAATTATTAATCCAAATCAATTCACTTTATGTCCCGATCCAACACATCGTCACCTATGACAACGCGCCAATGTTTCTATTCACGGAGTCCAACTCCGATGGCCAAGACAAACCATCTCCCAAAAGGGATATAGACAACATAACAATCTTTACATGAATAAAGCGCCCAACTTTATTCCCTCGATTGCGGATCATATATTTTAGACCATCACCTTAAGAGTCGTGTCTACCGCATAATCATCCCATCATATGCCCAACTCTTAAGGTTTAGACTGACAGTCTCAGACTACTGTTTGCTTATCATACATTCAACAAATATGAACGTAAAGAGGACAATATTTGGTATATATATAAATGAATAAATTCTTTATTGATAAAAATGTCTCCAAAAATGTATTACATTTTTACTCCTTAGAGCATACATGTCTAACAATCTCCCACTTGCACTAAGTGAGTAAATACTGCAAATTTCGCATCCCCATAGCTTCCACATGCCTTTCGAAGACTCTCCCAGAAAGTGTCTTCGTAAATGGATCAGCTAAATTGTCCTCTGACGCGATCTTGCACACCGTGACATGCCCGCTCTCAACGAAGTCCTTTATCACATGATACTTCCGATCAATATGCTTACTCTTCTTGTGAAATCTTGGTTCCTTAGCATTAGCTACCGCCGCACTGTTATCACAGTACAGTGATACCGCTTTATCCATACCAGGAACTACCTCAAGATCCCCAAGGAACTTGCGGAGCCACACTGCTTCTTTCGAAGCATCACTAGCCGCCACATACTCGGCCTCCATCGTTGAATCCGAAGTGCAATCTTGCTTCGCACTTCTCCAACTGATGGCACCGCCACCCAGAGTAAACACAAACCCTGAAGTCGATTTCCTAGAATCCAAGCAGGATTGAAAATCCGAATCAGTGTATCCTAGAGGAGTTAAATCCTCACCTGAATACACAAGCATATACCCTCGAGTCCTTCTCAGGTACTTGAAAATATGCTTTACCGCAACCCAATGGTTTGGTCCTGGATCCGCCTGAAATCGACTCACAATCCCGACCGCATAGCTAATATCCGGTCGAGTGCAAAGCATGGCATACATGAGACTACCCACTGCCGAAGCATAAGGTACCTTCTTCATGTATTCTCTTTCTTCATTAGACTTTGGAGAGTCTTTCTTAGAAAGAGTAATTCCAGACCTAGATGGTTGCCCACCTTTCTTGGAATCCTGCATTGCAAACCTCCTGAGAATTTTATCTATGTACCCGGCCTGTGACAAAGCTATCATTTTGTTCTTCCTATCCCGAAAGATCTGGATACCGAGAACAAAATTAGCCTCACCCAAGTCCTTCATGTCAAACTGCTTGGTCAACCATAATTTGACCGATGACAACGCCCCAACGTCATTGCCAATTAGCAGAATGTCATCTACATAGAGTAGTAGAAAAACCACCTTCCCATTCTTAATGTGTTTGTAAACACATGGTTCATCCACATTTTGTGAGAACCCATAAGTCTTGATCACTTGATCAAATCTTATGTTCCAAGAACGAGAAGCCTGCTTAAGTCCATAAATAGACTTTAGCAACTTACAAACCTTACCCTCTTGACCCGTCACCTTGAACCCGTCTGGTTGTTCCATATAAATGGACTCATCAAGATAGCCATTCAGAAAAGCCGTCTTGACATCCATCTGCCAAATCTCGTAGTCGAGAGCGGCAGCTATGGACAAGAGAATCCGGATGGACTTAAGCATGGCTACAGGCGAAAAGGTTTCCTCATAATCGATTCCTTCCTTTTGCGTATAACCCTTAGCTACCAGTCTAGCCTTAAAGGTTTCGACCTTTCCATCCACTCCTCTTTTCCTCTTGTAGATCCACTTACACCCTATGGGTTTTACCCCTTCGGGAAGATCCACAAGCTCCCGACCCGATTAGTCTCCATAGACTTCATCTCAATGTTCATGGCCTCTGTCCAGAGTCTTGAATCAACATCCTCCATAGCTTCTGCGTAAGTATAAGGATCCCTGTCATGTTCATCCGGTTCAGCCAAAAAGACCTCCCCATTGAACATATACCTCTCAGGTTGACGACCGATCCTCCCACTACGCCGAAGCCCCTGAGGTTGTTGTTCAGGTTTGTTTGGTTTTTCTACACCGATCGGAATGGTTTCGTTCGGAACCTCCGGAGTAAACGGATTACCCCTCAACTCCTCAAGCACCACTTTGCTTTGAGGTTTAAAGTCGTTCATGTAACTCTCTTCAAGGAAAGTTGCATTAGTTGAAACCACGACTTTATTTTCCTTTGGGTTATAAAAATAACCCCCTTTAGTCCCTTTTGGATATCCTACAAACACGCAAACTTCTGAACGTGCTTCCAACTTATTCGGATCCTTAAACAGGACATGAGCTGGACATCCCCATATGCGAATATGGTTTAAGGATGTCTTCCGTCTTGTCCACAACTCGTGAGGAGTTTTAGGGACCGATTTTGAAGGCACATTGTTCAAAAGATAACATGCGGTTTGTAGTGCATATCCCCAAAAGGATAAAGGCAATGATGAATAACTCATCATGGACCGAATCATGTCCAACAAAGTCCTATTCCTTCTCTCTGCTACGCCATTCTGCTGCGGAGTGCCCGGCGCAGTCAAATGGGATAAAATCCCATTCTCTAACAAGTGTCCCAAGAACTCATCAGAAAGGTATTCTCCACCTCGATCTGATCGAAGTGCCTTTATGGGTCTACCCAATTGCTTTTCCACTTCAGCCCGAAACTCCCTGAATTTATCATAAGTTTCGCTTTTGTGGTGCATTAGGTACACATACCCATATCTAGAGTAATCGTCAATAAAAGTAACGAAGTACTCATACCCTCCTCGTGCCCGGATGTTCATCGGTCCGCAAACATCACTATGCACAAGTTCTAGAACCCCTTCGGCCCTATTGCCCTTAGACCCGTATGGTCTTTTGGTCATTTTACCCTCCAAACAAGACTCACATTGAGGTATAGATTCCACCTTTAAGTGACTTAAAGGTCCATCCCTTACCAACCTTTGAATCCTATTTAGGTTAATATGGCCAAGGCGTAAATGCCAAAGATAAGTCTTATTAGAGTGAGAAGTTTTAAGTCTTTTTGAGTTATTATCATTTATCTCAGCATTAAGCAATAGGTCCATCTTAGGTTTGATAAAATATAGATTATTTTGCATCCATCCAGAACAGATAAAAGATTTGTTTTTACGAATCACCACTTTTTCATTAAAAGATACCACGTAGGAGTCTTTAAATAAAGAAGATACAGAAATTAAATTCCTTTTAAATTTAGGAACATAAAAACAATCTCGCAAAATTAAACTCCTATAATTATCAAAATAAAGATGGACATCTCCCACTGCTTCCGCTGAGACCAAGGATCCATCGCCCATCCGAAGCGTTAAGTCTTCACGAAGTAGACTTCTCGTTTCTTTGAATCCCTGCAGAGAAACACAAACATGATTAGTTGCACCAGAATCTATGACCCAAATGTCACTGGATTCCTCAACCAAACAAGTTTCTAAATATAGAAGATCACACCTACGTCCCTTGGAAAGGAAGTCCTTGCAATGCTTCTTTATATGCCCGACCTTACCACAAAAGAAGCACTTAAGTTTCTTTGGGTTCTTCTTCTTCTTCTTCTTGCTCTTGGTAGCAATAGGAATAGAAGACTTCCCACTCTTGGCCCTGTGACACCCGTTATTCTCCTAAGGGTATTAAGGTAATTAGATTAATTACCTAGTATATATATTAAAAAAATCATAAATTTCTCTCATAATTCGAAACTCTCTCTCTCTCTACTTTCTCTCTCTAAAAATTCTCTCTCTCTCTCCTCAAAGATCGTCTGAGTTTTCGGCATCCGTTTTCGACACCTCCCGCACCAATGGAAAGCTCTCGACGAGCTGAGTCCAACGAGGTGCCGCGCCGCCCAAAACGCCGCCGGAGGAGACCACACGCGCCGCCCAAAGTGGCGGCAAAACCCATTTCTTTCCGACGAGATATCTTCGCCGTCCGACGTCCGATCGACGTGATTCTTGTTCCTACACGACCACCGTGATGAGAGGAACAAAACCCACCCTTGGTGGCAGCTCAACAACCGCCGGATTGCTCCGCCCGTCTATTGCCGCCGTGCACCGCCGCCCCCATGGTGGAACTCCGCCTTGCCGGAGGAGGTGACTGACACCACCCCTCCCAATGAGTTCAGAGGATCAAGGGGAGTAAAACCCCTCGATCAATTGCACGGAAGGAGCCGGTTTCGCCGGAGAACGGCCAACGCCGCCGTCAACCGCCGCGGGAGTCTCCGTTTTGGCTCTTCCCAGCCACGTTTCTTCAAATTGGATGAGGGGAAATGCTCATAGGAGGATGGGTAGCAAAAGCCCTCAGCCAATTTCAGGTTTCCATCGTCGGAGAATCAAGATCGGAGCTCATCCATTTCTACCGACGTTGTACTTCACGACCCGCTATGTTAGAGGCAGAATTGGGTGAAATTGACCCCGCCATTGGACTCAGAAGGGTCGATTTAGGGGGGGTAGGCCCGAGCCCAGCTGCCAACGGACCCCGATTGACGCCGGTCAACGACGGTCAACGCCGGTCAACGGTGGTCAACGCCGGTCAACGGCCGGTCAAAGGCCAAAATGGGATTTTGTGATCCGGACCTCCGATCGAAGATCCGAGACCGCCTCCTGACTCGTTTCGATGCTCTGGATGCAATGGTGACCTCCGTTTGAGCAAATTCCACTCCGATGAAAATCATCCGGTACCGACTGCACGCGAATCGAGGCGATTCAAACAGCAGTATCGGAGTCCAGAATGACGTTTTCAAGAATGTATGATCTCCAGGAAGCATTCCTAGCCATTCATAGTCGCTCGAGGAGCACTACAGAGGATGCTTCGTAGATACAGCGAGATACAACTGGATCTGCTTTGCTTGGAGTTCAAGATCAAGGGAGTATGGAGCTAACGTTAATTGATTCCAGGATTAAGAGACTGTTGATAAGCTTGAAAGGTAGGGATTCTATTACTCATCTTTTGTGAGGTTTTTATAGAATTAAAATTGATTGTTTTGCCGCAATATATATATATCTATGTTGAACTGATATTATATGATTATCACATATGAAACTATGACATAGACTCGTCTTGTATTGTACGGCGAGGAACATAATGAATTGACACATGTTATAAATTGAGAAGCATGGTTAGGAAAACTAACTCTATTGATAATGATTCAATATAGAGAAATTGTGAGACATGAAGAGGGCGACGGTTACGTCCTTGGGTATGAATACCCTAAAAAGTAAAGTAGGGGGAAGGCGATGACGCTTCCTTGGGTTGAAAGTCCCAGAACACACTGTACAGGAATCGATTTGGTGAGGACTCGGGGCTTGATGTCCCCTCACCGGAACACCCTTGGAATGTTTATAGGGTGATCAAGTGCGCCCATTTGGGTTTCGATGAGTTGAGTGATACTCAATTTAACATGGATACCTAGGAACAATGATGATTGGTAATATTTGTATAAATGTGTAATTATGACACTTGGTAATGATTAACTACGGTATCCATAAGATGTGATCATAATAAACCTCATAATCTGGAATATGATGTGACTTACTAACCATGCAGATTTTAATGTGGTAATGATAAAAACCTAAAGGTGGGTAATGGCTTTCTCTACTGAGCATAGTGTTGCTCATTCCCTTATGTTTATATCTTTTCAGGACTCACTAAGTGTGAGGTGGCTACGAGAAATATAGTTGAGGAAGTGATGTAGCTATATTATATTGGGACTGCTTCAATCGTTGAGAATGTTCTTCATGATAATGTAAGCATCAATTGTTACTTTCTGTGACTGTATTACAATGTGTTGAGGGTTAAAATGATGATGACAACAGTTTATATTATTAAATTTAAGGTGCTACATTTAAAACTGTGGTTTATTTATCGTTTATATTTTTATTTTTGAGTTGAGAGTTTTCATTTAAGTCCCGGGCAAATTTTAATTTTTAAGGTTTTACTTTTATTATTTATTTTTATTTTATCTCATTAAAAACTGTTAACCCCCATATAGGGGCGTTACAGGCCCGTTGTTTCTTTCCATTCCCAGAGTTAGGATTGGAACCAGAAGCAGCTACCATATTGACCTCTCCACCTGCTGGAGACTCCCTGATCAGCAGTTCAAACTCTTGTAACTGTTTCATCAGTTCTGTCAAGGTCATATCCCGTCTATTGCTTAGATTAAAAGTAGCTCTAAACGGAATAAATTCCTTAGACAGAGTCTCAAAGACCATAGTCATCTGAGTTTCAGCATCGATGTCGGCTCCATTGGTTTGAGCCTCAGCGAGGTAACCCATGACCAACATCATGTGCTCATTTACAGATGTCCCCGGTCTCTGTCTATAGTTTAAGAGTTTCCGAAGCGCCCCTTGCCGCTTTGTTATGGCCTGGCCTCCAAACATGTCCTCAAGATTATCCAAGATCTGCTTCGCAGTCTCATAATCCTGATGTTGAGCCTGCAGCACGTTATTCATGCTAGCCATAACATAGCAGCGGGCCTGATCATTAGCATCTTTCCAGCGTTCGTACGCTTGGAATTGCTCATTACTTGAGTCTCCCGTAGGCTCGGGAGGACAAGGAGTTGTCAGTACATATTTTAGTTTCTCAAAGGAAAGGACGATGTCCAGGTTCCGTTTCCAATCATTATAGTTCTCACCGGTCAATTGGTTTTTGTCAAGTATCGATGATAAAGCGTTTTTAGACATTTTCAATCTACAATAAAGAATCATATACCAAACATAAGCAAACATATATAATAATTTAGTAAGATAACACAATCATGTAAATTATACAAATGTGTTTATGTGTCAAAACCTTGAAAATATCACCACCTTACAACGATAATTCCCAATTCAGAATTCAACATGCTCCTAGGGGAGTCATACCAAATTCAATTAGGAACACGGATCCCCTCCTGATTAATATATGCCATCCAGGACCCGTATGATCCAGCATATACTAATAATCGTTTCTTTGGCCATTAATTTTATTAACAGAGCTCCTAGGGGAGGTTAATAATAAAATTAACGTGAGTGTATAACCACCGTTTTAATATTTTATCCATGATTTATAATCACCACCTAGGGGTGTGCAATCATAAATCATACTAAAATACCTTATCCTTTCAGAGATCCAATCTGGTACATGATAGAAATCCCTTCCTAGGGGTTGGGACCATCATGTTCTTCCTATGGACCAACGATGGAGGCCTTAGGTTCTCTCTTCGAAAACCTTCTCCCACTCAATCTTTTGAAGTCAAGGTTTTATTTTAAAATTATGCATGAACAATTTTAATATGAGCGGCACTCCCTATTCTATATGACATGTTATCAATATACATGGTAAATCATATTATAATGCAGACAAGCAAAGCAATCAAGCAAAGCTACAAGCATAATAATAATAACCGTAATATTATGGTTCCACCCTAGAGAATAGAAAAAAAAAAAAAGATTACAAGAGAATAATCGAGACATTTATCGATTCTTCATCCTTGAATCCTCAAGCTGTATCCTTCTTCATGTAATATCCATCTTCAAGTCCTCAATCCCGTATGAATCGAACACTTCATATTTCCGGTCATATCCAAATTTAATGTTTCTCAGAATCGTCCCAAAAATAAAATTAAAACTGCACTGAAAAAATCGCACCTTTTCTGGACACCTGGCAGCTCTCGGTCGGCAGGCCGATCTGGGTGATCGGTCTGCCGATCATGGTGGTTCGGCCTGCCGAACATGAAGGTTCGGCCTGCCGGCAGAGCACCAAAATTTCTGCCCCACTGTCGGCCTGCCGGACCGTACGTCCGGCCTGCCGAACTGTGAGGTCCGGCATGCCGACCGAGCAGAAAACCCTCAATCCAGAAAATACAATTTTAATGCAATTCATCAATTTTATTTTCAACAATTCAAAAACATAAAATTAGAGACACAGGAAATACCTGGAGGCGCCATCATCAATCTTCAAGTTCCGACTTCTCGTTCTGTCTTCTCTGAATAATTATTTAATTACAAAATTCTTACAAATTAAATAATAATTCCTAGACGGAGATGATAGTCCGCCATCTAATTACATGAAATACCTAGATACACATTCTAACCTCTAAGGAACCATAACCGGTATTAATTAATTAATAAATAATTAAACAACAATTTAATCAACTATAATTAATTAATAAACATTCACCATATAATCCATGACAACATATATATTATATAGAAACCTAGAGTGCCATCTCTCTATAAAATTTAATTCAAGCATTGGAGAGATTAAGATCACAAAATTTATGCATATAACATGATCACAAACTTGCAAATTTATGTAAAAACCTCGGCTCTGATACCAATTGTTGGAAACAAAGTGCGCAGCGGAATTTTTAAAATTTTTCATCAGAGTATTTTCCAAAACACAAGTTTGACATGTTATATGTATAAATTAAACAGATCTTACTAACCTTAGTATGCCGAAGAACCTCCGCGACCTGTGTAGAGAAGTAACGTTCCAGAAGAGCCTCAACCAACTAGTCTTCTTTGCTATTCTCTATCCACAACCGGAGTGAGTGTGGGCTCACACGTACAGCTCTTCCACCGGTGACTCTCCTTCCAACCAATAGAGAGAACCCAAAGCTAGTGTTCGTAATTTGTGAACAAAAGCTCTCAGGGAGTTTTTAGATGCTCACTAGAAGAGTATCACTCTTAATCTCTCAAATTGATCTGAGTAAATCATTAGACTCACTCCCTTTTTATACCTATTGGTCCTTGGGGTCAGTCCATATCAGATTAGGTCTCAAAAATCGAAACAGAATCAAGTTCGGATCAATATCTGATAAGATACGCGTGAAAAACGCGTAATCTTAGCTGTCGCGGTCGGCATGCCGAACTGTGAGATAGGCAGGCCGAACTTTCTGATCGGCAGGCCGAACTGCCGAGAAAAAATCTCCGCGAATCTTTTATTTTCCACCCGAGATTCTAAAGGATAAAGTCTCAGTTTTGATTCAAATACCCCAATAGAAAAGATATCTGATCAAAACAAACTTTATCAAGATAATCTCTAAGAAAATAAATCAATTCACAATAATTCTACAAGTTTATCTTGTTCTAATTGTCCAAAATTAAAACAACCGATAAACAGACAAGAATTATCCGAACGCCATAATTCAACAAGTTCATCTTGAACTAATAATTAATTCAACCGATAAACAGACATGAATTATTTGATTCTTATAAATTTTAAACCAATCTGATAAATCCGACATAAGTCACCAATTATTGAAAAAGCACGCCGTGTCGTTACAGGATTTTGTGAGCTAGCAAAGGGGACCAAAATGGACCTATAAAGTTCAAGCTCATGATAACTATGAAACCCAATATCCCAGATATACATTTCACAATTATCAACTCCAACGCTACTCCACTAAAAGCTTGGAGCTGCACTCTCGAACTTTATAGAATTACGAAGCTCGTGTAGCTAAGTCTCCATGACATATCATAGTGTATCGCATCCCCATATGATCATCCATAATCGGCTTAAGGACAAGTTCTGTCTTACCTTCCCGATTATTTTAATCTTACGTTCCATTGTCTCACCATTAGAAAACTTACCATCTAAAGATAGTATACCATTCGGTTACACCTATGTATCCAAATGGTTGAGCGCTCCAGTTTTCCAATTACAGGACAACGCATATAAGAGGATATCATTACTCCTAAAGAGGAGCTATGGATTCCATATCTATGAATAACAAGTCTACGCTACCAAGAGTCATGCCTCCAACGTACCGGCATGCATGCCACTATAGAGATGTGGGAGTCACCCATTGGTACATCAAAAGACACAAGTCGAGACAACGGGCCCATTATTCATCTCAGGATTAAGATACAATACAAATGATTGTCTAAAGTGAATCGATTTGACAAGACAGAATTATTAATCCAAATCAATTCACTTTATGTCCCGATCCAACACATCGTCACCTATGACAACGCGCCAATGTTTCTATTCACGGAGTCCAACTCCGATGGCCAAGACAAACCATCTCTCAAAAGGGATATAGACAACATAACAATCTTTACATGAATAAAGCGCCCAACTTTATTCCCTCGATTGCGGATCATATATTTTAGACCATCACCTTAAGAGTCGTGTCTACCGCATAATCATCCCATCATATGCCCAACTCTTAAGGTTTAGACTGACAGTCTCAGACTACTGTTTGCTTATCATACATTCAACAAATATGAACGTAAAGAGGACAATATTTGGTATATATATAAATGAATAAATTCTTTATTGATAAAAATGTCTCCAAAAACGTATTACATTTTTACTCCTTAGAGCATACATGTCTAACACATGGTGTGCAAACTTTAAAGAGCTTGTATGGCCTTAAACAAGCTCCCAGGCAATGGTATAAGAAGTTTGATAGTTTTATGTGTAACAGTGATTTCTTGAGGTGTTAGGCAGATCATTGTTATTATGTGAAGAATTTTGGTGACTCCTATATTATATTGTTGTTATATGTTGATGATATGCTAATAGTAGAAGGTTGCAAATAACAGATTGACAAGCAAAAGAAGGAGCTATCTAAGGAGTTTACGATGAAGGATTTAGGTGCTACAAAACAAATCCTTGGGATGAGAATAACAAGGAACAATAATGGTTTGAAACTGTCATAGGAAGAATATGTTGAAAATGTGCTTAAAAGATTCAACATGAGTAATACGAAGCCTGTGAGTACTCCTTTGGCTAGTCACTTCAAGTTGTCAAAGGAGCAATCACCAACCACGGAGCAAGAACGAGACCACATGGCTAAGGTGCCTTATAATTCAGCAATAGGTAGTCTCATGTATAGTATGGTTTGTATCGGATCGGACATTACACATGCAGTGGGAGTTGTGAGCAGGTACATGAACAATCTAGGCAAGCAGCATTGGGAAGCAGTGAAATGGATTTTCAGATATCTAAGATGTACTACAAGTTTAGCTTTGTATTTCAAGAAATCAGACTTGAGATTACAGGGTTATGTAAATGCTAATATGGCTGGAGACATTGATGACAGAAAGAGTACCACCGGTTATGTTTATACTATGGGTGACACTGTAGTTAGTTGGGTCTCGAAGCTGTAAAAGATAGTTGTACTCTCTACAACAAAAGCAGAGTATGTGGCGATGACTGAAGCAAGCAAGGAGATGATTTGATTGCAATCATTTCTAGAAGAACTAGATCATAAGCAAGAAAGGAGTGTGCTACACAGTGACAGTCAGAGTGCCATTCACTTGGGAAAAAATCCCGCATTTCATGCTAGAACGAAGCATATATAGTTGCATTATCACTTCATCAAATTGGCCCTGGAGGATGGAGTGTTAAAGCTTGAGAAGATTCTTAGGAGTCAAAATCTAGTAGATATGCTTACAAAAACTGTTCCGATTGAGAAAATTAAGTTGTGCACAACTTCAGTTGGACTTCTCCTTGAGGTGTGAGAAGTTAGTTGCCACTGCAGTTAGAGACATGATGATTTATTAGTATTCAAGTGGGAGATTGTTGCAGATGTGGAGCCAAATCAACCAACAAAGAAAGAAGAGAAAAAAAAAAGGGGGGGCAGAGCCCTAGTGCCGCGGCATCACTCCAACCAGCGCCACAGCGCTTGTTTCAAGCGTCGCAGCACCAAGAGTATGTTTTTGCACGATTTGTCAAAGAAGAAGTCGGGGTTTTAGCAGAAATTTATGCGTGGGTGCTAGGGTTTCCCAGTTGTAACAGTTTTTTTCTCTTTTTCTTTGGGGTATAAATAGAAATAAGAAGGCTAAGACTTATTAAGAGAGCAAATTGAGTGACTCATATTTTTTAGAGAGACATTATTATTGAGCGTGAGGCTATTGGGGTGTGTGTGAGAGTTAAGAGAGATTTGAGAAATACAAAATTGAGAGTGTGTGATAAAATTTCTCTTGTGATCTGTATTTATCTCATTCATCATAATGGAATCTACAGCGGCAGAAACAGGACGTAGTCTCAAATTTGGACGAACATATATAAAAATTTAGTGTTCTTTTCTTCTTTTCTTTTCTGCAATCATTCGTTCTTGGTGTTCTTAAAATTACGAGACGCCTAATTCCCCCAACACATATTGTCACAAACTATCATATTGAGGTGGAATTTTTATAATTGATTCTATTTATTTTACATAAATGAGAAAGATTGTCTTTATTAAAACAAATTGTTGTCTTTGTGTTTTTTTTTAAAATTTATGTTCCCTCTCTTCCCCGTTATCTTATATTTTTCGAATCTATTTGACTATTGTAGCTTAATGCAGAAATTATGGATATTTTGCTCATCAAATAAATGGCTTCATCTTGACAGGGAAAATTTTGATTCGCATAACGATCATAAACCCAAACGCTTAACATTTAAACCAAAGTCAGCAGAAACTTATTCATCTAAATCTTATAATCAATTCGATTTTGGGTATAAAAAAAAGGACAAACTTTGATCCTGCTTAACTGGTTACCACCAGCTGTCATATATTCTTAGAATCTCGGAACAGCCATATTGCACTTGTTAGCTCGATCATCACAAAGGGAAAAGAAGAAATTTCCTTAAGCATATAAAATTTAGGCCCAATATTTGCCCTATTTAGAATTTGTAGTATTTTCTCAAAAAAGAAAACCCATTAATGAAACACCACAAAAAGTAATTTTAACCCATAATTAGAGCTGGGTCTGTCTCCGGGTAAGACCAAATTAAAATGTTAAAACATGTCAAAAATGGTGTTGGGATTTCTTTTCATAATTAAGCAAAGATCATATTCATTTTAGTGTATATTATTGCCCATGTGATGCGAGTGCCTTTCATATGTGCAAATATATTCACACTGTTTACATTGTTACACATACGCACAAAATTAAAGTCTTAAGAAAGATTTTGCCTTAAAAGGGTCTTGAGAAAATATGCAGAACTTATCTCTTTCTATCTCCAAAATTTTGCAAATCTTCATCGAGAAGGTTTTTAGCAAATAGATTAGTTGCCATATACAGCTATCTTCCTCTGTATAATGATGTATCCTTAAAAATATGCTTAAAAAGATATGCTGAGTCATTTATGCATATGGTTGCTAGCTAGGTTTGAGATTTTTATGTTTACCAAAGCAGATTTCTTTCCAATAATGTCAACCACGGTTAGACCTAATTTCAAGCATTAAAAAAATAAATTAAATAAAAACATGGTTTAAAGTTGAAACCCTAAACTTGTCCTCTTTTATATTTAAATATATTACGGATTCCTTTTGCAAAAATGGTCAGTAGTGCTTGTAAAAGAAATGCACTTTTCCTGTAAAGATTGCTATTTTTGTTTTGTATATGTTTATAAATAGCAATGTGTTAACTATTTTTTATTTTATATAGGGCAAAATATTAAAGTTCAAAATCCTTGTCTGAATTTTTTTCACCCTGAACTATTCAAAATCCTTGTCTGATTTTTTTTTTTTTAAGTTTATTAGTTACTTTTTAATCTACATTCAATACTCGTTTTACGTGTTGCGCTTTATTTTATTTTTTTAAATAAACGAGCCCTATACTTGAAAATAATAGGGTGTTTAAGAGTGGTTAGAACAATCTTGATTGAAAACACTGGTTTTACATTGTAGCATTTTTTTTCACTATAATATATGAGAACTTTATATTATAGTAAATTAAAATTGTGTTTCTAACTCATATTATCAAATACCACATTAAACTTACAAGTGATCAAAGTAATCTATGTCTTTTAATGTTCGTTAGCTAAAGATCTTAATTCCCAAAAATTTTAAAAATTAAAATATATTTTGTCAAAAATAAAAGTTCAAAAAATATTATAAAAAAAAATTTTAGATGTAACAGTGTAATTTACTAAAAAAAAATTCCGTCTCAAAACAACGATTTTATTAGCAAAATTGGCAATTAATGCTTTAAAAAAATTGGCACAATAAAATGTTTTTTAATTGATTTTTTGGCCTCAGGCATGCCACTTCAGAGATATGGCCAACTAAAACCAAACTAATAGCAGTGATGTAATGCACATTAAACTCCCCATTGCCAACTGTATTAACATCCCTGAACCAAGCTCTTATCCCATGCAATAATTATCTCTAAAAGAAATTAAAAAAAAAACCTTATAAAAATGGCCAAACAAAAAAATTATGCACAGACTTGAAGGCAGGAACGACAAAGGGTACTAGCTACACTAAGAGAAAGGAGAAAGAGATGAGAGAGAAAGAATAGAGAGAGAGACTCGGGCGTGAAAACCCAGAAAATGAAGACGAGAACATCAAGATGAACGCTTGGATTTCCGTACTTGCGAAGCTCTTTCTGTGATTCATTCTCTTGATCCGACGCACAAAATTCCGGTGAGAAAATCACGGGGAAACTTTGGTTTTTCTGCACTTGCGCCATCTATGTACAAAAGATGTTTTTGGGCAGCTGATAATTAATAATTAAAAAAAATGTACGTGAGACTTTGGCTTTTTGATAGTCCCGTTATGCCCTGCGATATTTTCTTCCTTCGCATCTTTCGTTGATTTGAATCGTGTTCGTCTTCATTGTTTTCGCTATGAAAATCTTATGTGGCCACAAAAAATGCGGCGATTCTTGTTATCTATCTAATTTCTCATGTTGGGTTTTTCTTGTAATTAAATAATAAATTGTTTTCTTGTCACTAATATATAGTACTATATATAATTCATATCAACATGTCACACACAGCTTTTGTTTGATGATTGTATAACTCTTAATGCAGATATAGATCATCATCCTTAAAATCGTCATGTGTGGTACTAAAAATGGCAGTGACGATGGTGGTGGTGGTGAAGGTAGTGGCGGTTTGGGGGGTCCCACATGTAAGAAGCCTCAGAAACTACAAAGAGTGCCAAAGAGAGGCCCGGGAGTGGCAGAGCTTGAGAAGATATTGAGAGAACAAGAGAAGAATATCATGACTAGTACTAGTACTAGTAGTAGTAATGATAATCTTGATCATCACGAGATTAATGTCGTTGATCGAGGACGTTTCCATGTAAACCCTTCATATTTTCCCATGTCACGTCCCTTTTCATCCCATAATATTGATGTCCATTATCTTCAACTCCCTTCTATTAATCCTTCGTCTTGCTCGAGTAGTACAACTTCTTTTAGTACTGCTAGATCACATCATCATCTTGTGTCACGTCCTACCAAGCCACTGCATTCGCACAATGGCAGTGGAAGTAGTACCGTCGGCGGCGGCGCCAGCGGCGGCGTGTTTTTTCCCGAGCGGAAGTTTTTTCCGTGGACGGCAGATGAAGGGAAATTGGAAGGTGGGATTTCATTGCGGAGTAGTGGACCATTTATGCCCAACACTGGGATGAAAAATAAACAGCATTACCATAACCCAACTTCAATGGTAAGAAGAGTTGGCAAATTTCTGAATCCCTTGTTGGTTTAAATTTTTGAATGGAAAATTCACATTTATTTAAATTTTTGTTAGAAAAACCACTATAACAAAAGAGGTTTGAATTTTAAATCGTATTTCTAAAAAAAAAAAATAAATTGATATTGACTTATAATTTGTAACTTCCCTCTGTTTGCATGATATCTGACAGCAACGTCTGTATGCCGTTTCAATTACTTCTTTCAGATGAACCATTTTCCGGGCTCTGCGTCTTCTTCGTCAAATAATCCATCCTCTGTCGGATTGTGTCACCAAATAGGGCCCCCTTCAAGCCAAAGATTGTGTCACAAGTTACCATCAATTGGGCCACATGAAAAGGCATGTTTAAATTTTTGATCCTCGCATTAATGTTATCTGTTTCTGTTTATTGCATTTAGAAAGTCGTGTAGCTTCTTTTTGTCTTTTGTTATTAAGTACTTTCTCTTCCATCAAACGCTAGAATCTATCATAGTTGACTTATTCTATGTTTTCTATTCATTGATTCTGGTTTATTTCGTTGTAATATAAAAAATGGAATATGTCTTTTTGATTATTCATAAAATAATTTCATTTTGTGTGGCCTAAAATATCTGGCTGCTTTCTTTCTTTGGTAATACTATAGTGAAAGATTATAGAAATTAGAAGACATGCTATGTTACAAGATACAAGAATACTGGAAATATGTTCTTTCTACAAACGTTACTATGTCAATTCAATTTTCACCAATATTTAAAATTCCTTTTAATGAATAATTATTTTTGTAGGTTATCGGAGTGAAGCGGCCGCTACCACCTCTCTCGGTGGACAACCCTACAGCTCCGATTTGCCCCGTCTATCAAGTCCCTCAAGTTCCATCTCTAAGGCACAGAACAGAGCAGCCAACCTCTTTCAATCATGAAATCGGATACAAGACAAATCTCATCAAGCCAATGCTGAGGTTTGGCTTTATAATATTTGTGTTAAATGGCCTAATGCTTGCCCTGTCTTTTTAGACTTCTAGTCATTTTTTGATCAAGTGGCTTTAGTACATTTTCTCAGGGATGCAAAATGGGATGTCCCTCCTTTGGAGTTCAATCACTTGCAAAACTACGACACTGAATTACAAGGAGCTCCTGATGGGAATTTCTTCAGATTCGTTCCCGGTAACGCTGCTGTTTCGCTGCCACTTCAATTTCCAAAGTTCAATCACACAATTCCGTATCAGGTAAAAAAAAAACTCCATTCTCTTTTTTTTTTGTTTTGGATGAATGGTGAAGTCAAGTTTTATTAATTGATCTTATGAATGTTGATTCTTCTGTTCCTTTCTCATTTTTGCTCGGTGTAATTGAAGGACTCAAACCAAAGGCCAATATCAGCTGAACCATATCAAAACAAGCCATTCTATAGCTTTTTACCATCAAAGGAGCAGACTAAAGAAACATTGCGCGGCTTGAATATTGAGAGAGGCGATAGAGATGGAGAAGATGACATTGATCTCAACCTAAAGCTCTCCACTAGTTAGACTAATGAACGTTTCAATTATCAAGAACTGAAGAGCTAATTCACTAATTACCGTGTTCTTCAACAAGATCGGAATCCTTGTTGTTGCACTTCACGAATTCAGATAATACAAAGGTTTAGATGAGGTAGATTTGGAGGAGAGAATCAGTTTACCAGATTGAGCATAGAAGGGATTTAGCAATTATTAGACTAGTTATTTGGTTGTTGTAGGTGTAACTTGGTTGTTTAATTTCCATAAATGAGGATATATGTAGCATGTAGGATACGTTGCACATATCTCTTGTACCAAACTTTTTCACATTGGCATTGGTAATTTCCCTAGTCTTGCTTAATTTTTGTACAACCCCATTTACATATGAAATCAAATAAAGCAGAACATACATTTTTGATAACATGTCAAATCATATACATAGAAACACATTGGTTAATCAAGGGAAATACAAAAATATACTTGTAAAGAAATCAATATACAAATCAAATACTGAATGATTGTTTTACCCCTTTTTTTACCATATTCTTAGGGATGGATTTGCTGGTCTAAGTCCACCCAAGAAGAGAAGTAAGAACATAAAGAGAGAGTAGTGATATGGGGTAGATAAGAAAAGCTACAATACTTGTCCAAACCGGGAATTTGGTATTGAAGCTGGTATAGAGGCCCATAAGAACGCAAATGACGAGAACAACCAAAACTTCAGCAGAGACATCCCATAGCACATTCCTTGTGTAAACAAGAGCCAAGAATAGTGCCAAACTCGTCATGTTGTTCATGAATACCCTGTTGTAAATCTGCACGCGCAACAAACAATCAAGCCTCATTTATATATATATATATATGTCTATAGATTGTATTATGGATCAGATCATGACATATCGAAATTATTAGGTAGCTTAGTTAAAGAAAGGACAATGATCTATCTCATATGATTAGTTGGCATTCTAAGTTTTAAGTGTAGAATTTGAATCTGGAAATTGTTTTATTTCAAAATTCTCTCCCACGCAGAGTCCATTGATAAAATCTAATGTCAGCATGTTGCAAAAACGACACCAATGCTTCTGTTGTTTTATTTTATGCATGTATTTATGTATGTAATGACGTGGGATTCCAATTTTATCTCAACCTTTTGATAGCAACTGATAGGTGACATGTAGGTTTTCTTTTCTTTTCTTTTTTTTATTAGTAGATATTTTAAAAAAATTGTCACCTCAAATGATCTCATAAAATTGTATTTAGAAGTGAAAAAATAGAAACTTTTTGTACAAACCTGGGACAACGTTAACGAGATGGCCTTCTCTGTCTTCTGTTTGGCTGAAGAAATAGAACCTAGAGCCTGTCCGATGGACATTGCCAAAGGAATGACAACATAGGAGATCAAGAAGTTTTACAACTAATAAACTAATTAGTTAGTTAGTTAGTTAGTTCACAGTTAGTTACCAATTAGCTAGTCTGTTAGTAATACTGAGCTGTCAATTACAATTGTATTTATTTTTTGCTATTGTTCTATTTTGCTCTGTTCCACTTTTAGTTGTATATAAGGAACACTCTTGTACTACTCAATCATAATGAGAAGACTTCTTTCTCAATTCACGTTTTTCACTCTATAGAACTTAATATGGTATCAGACGAAATTTCTGCTGCTCTCTGATCCGCCCATGTTCGTTTTCAATTCTTCTGATTTGCCAGCGTTCGCTAAATCGGTCTGCAATTCGAGCTTCGATCTACACAGGCTTTTCTCTTCGCCTCGATCTTTCCTCTTGCATCTACATTTCTTTTCCAAACGACTTTCTTCTTTGTCTTGTTCTTCTCTCCTCCTTTCCATGGAGTCTTTTAATTCTAGTGATGTCATTCCATCAACTGGCAAATCCACCATTGATGACCCCTTAAGTCCATATTTTCTTCATCACTCTGACTCTCCTGGACTCATTCTCATCTCCTAGCAGTTGACAGGCGATAACTATGCCTTCTGGAGTCGTGCAATGCTGATTGCTCTTTTTGTCAAAAATAAACTTGGTTTCATTGATGGATCCATCCCGAAACCCATAGGTGCTGATCAAACTCTTCTTCAATCTTGGATCAAAAATAAAAATATGATGATTTTTTGGATCTTGAATTCAGTTTCTAAAGAAATCTCTGCCAGTGTCATTTTTTCTGAATCTGCTTATGAGATTTGGCTAGATCTTAAGGATAAATTTTAGCAAAGTAATGGTCCTCAGATTTTCCAATTGCATCATGAATTGGCCAATCACACTCAAGATTAGAATTCCATTAGTGTGTATTTTACTAAATTGAAAACACTTTGGGAAGAATTGAACAATTTTAGGTCGACTTTCATTTGTGGCAAATGCACATGTGGAGGTGTTAAGGAGATGAATATGTACTACCAAATGGAGTGCATTATGGCTTTTCTTATGGGCCTAAACGATTCCTATGCTCAAATTAGAGGTCCATTGTTGCTCATGGATGCTCTTCCCCCTATTAATAAAGTTTTCTCCTTGATCTCCCAAGAAGAACACCTGAGGAAAATAGCAGTTTCCAATGGTGTTGATCCTGGTACTAATACCCCAGACTTTGCAGTTAAATGTGAGGCTTCTAAGAAATTTAACCATGTGAATGTTGGTTCTGGTAATGGAGGGAACAGAAATCCAAAGAAAGATAGGCCTTATTGTACACATTGCAACATCCATGGTCACACTGTAGAAAAATGCTACAAACTTCATGGCTATCCCCTTGGCTTCGAACCATGCCTGAAGAATACACCATCTGCCAATGTTTACAAGTTTCTAATCAATTTGGTGTTCATGCTGTTGATACTTCTAATCAGTGTGGCTATAGAGACAAGCAACATCCAGACAGTGGTCAATGTGGGAATGCTTGGGATTTCTTTCAAAACATCAATAGTAGTCAATACCAATAGTTGATGATTATGCTTTCCAACCATTTGGCTTCCACAGTCAAAGTCACTGACCAACAGGACATTCCCACTACTTCATATTCAGCAGGTACTTGCTTGTCTATATATTTGAATCCTGTCCTATCTTCTATGAACTACTAGATAGTAGATTCAGAGGCTTCTAGACACATTTGTTCCAATGCCAATGCCTTTATTTCTTTATCTCCTGTTAAGAATTGCACTGTTTCTTTACCAAACCATGCTTGCATTCCTGTTAGCTTCAGTGGGGATGTTAAAATCAGCTCTAAGTTGATCCTCATAGATGTTTTATTTGTTCCACAATTCAAGTTTAACTTGATATCTATGAGTACCATTACAGCTGATTCACAGCTTCTGGTAATTTTTTTTCCTGATCATTTTATGATCCAGGAATCCAACTCCAAGACGATGATTGGCAAGGGTGACAAAACTAAAGACTTATATGTCCTTGATACAACTACCTTTGGCACAACTGATTCCATTTTTGTCAACACTGTATCAGCCAAAGTTTGGCATAATCGATTGGGACATTTATCCTCCAAACGATTGCACTACTTACGTAATCAGATTCACTGTGATATTTCTTGTTTTACTGATAACGATCCTTGTTGTATTTGTCCCTTGGCAAAGCAAAGGAGACTTTCATTTGTATCAAATAATCACATGTCATAGTTTCCATTTGAATCGATCCTCTGTGATATCTGGGGACCATATCATGTTACTTCTCATTCTAGACATAGATACTTTGTTACTTTGGTGGATGATTATACTCGTTTCACTTGGCTGTTCTTGCTCAAACAGAAATCAAATGTAGCTGTGGTGATACCAAACTTTTTTGCTATGATTGAAAATCAGTTTAACACTACAATTAAAAGCTTTTGATCTGATCAGGCTAAGGAATTGGCATTCATTGAATTTTTCAACCACAAGGGTGTTCTACACCAATTTTCTTGTGTAGAAACCCCTTAACAAAACTCAATAGTTGAGAGGAAACACCAACATTTACTCAATGTGGCTCGTGCTCTATACTTTCAATCTCGGGTACCTGTTCAATTTTGGACTGAACGTGTCCTCACTGCTACTTTCGTAATTAATTAGACTCCATCTCCCTTGTTACGCAACAAAACACCATTTGAGATGTTGTATAATTCAAGTGTAGATTATTCCACTTTCAAGGTGTTTAGATGTCTTGTATTTGCTTCCACCCTCTTAACTCATTGTACCAAATTCCAACCATGAGCCTGCCCTTGTATCTTTCTTGGTTATCCACCTGGCATCAAAGGTTACAAACCCTTGGATACACACAACAAACATATCTTTGTTTCTAGGAATGTGGTTTTTCATGAAGAGATCTTTCCCTTTCATCCAGCTAATGTTGCTAATTCTATCACTGACCCATTCCCTAACTTTGTGGTACCAAAACCACTTGAGGCTACTTTACCTACTGATCTTCCTAAACCTTCCTCACTTGACAATTTCAACATATCCATCTCATGTCCTACTGCTAGACCAGCCATTCCTAGAAGGTCATCTCGTCTTACTAAGCCTCCTTCCTATCTACAAGACTTTCACTGTAACCTTCTTTCTTACAACAATACCATAAACAATTCCGATGATTCCCTGTACCCTCTATCCAATTACCTCTCTTATGATTCCCTATCCAAGAAACACAAAAACTTTGTCCTCACCATTTCTTCTCAATCTGAGCCCTAGTTTTATCATCAAGCAATGAAATATTCCCAATGGAGAACAGCCATGAAAGTTGAGCTCGATGCTATGGAATCAAACAATACTTGGTCAGTGGTTCCTCTACCCTAAGGAAAACACTCCATTGGTTGCAAGTGGATATACAAAATAAAGTTCAACTCGGATGGCACTATAGAGAGACATAAAGCTCGTCTAACAACCAAATGCTATACACAGCATGAAGGGATAGATTTCATTGATACCTTTTGTCCTGTGGCCAAATTAGTGACTGTTAAAGTTTGATTGGCCTTAGCTACAAGTCAAGTTTGGCACTTGGCCCAATTAGATATTAACAATACATTCCTCAATGGGGATTTATTTGAGAAAGTCTACATGGATATTCCTCCTAGTTATCGATGTAAGAGGGAGCACTGTACACAAGGAACCAAGTTAGTTTGCAAATTACATAAGTCCATTTATGGCCTCAAACAAACCTCACAACAATGGTACTCTAAGTTCTCTCACTCATGCAATTTGGATTCACTCAATCTAAATCTGACTACTCCTTATTCACCAAAGGATCAAGTCCTACTTTTATAGCTCTACTTGTGTATGTAGATGACATAATCATCACTGGTCCTTCTCTTGAAGTCATTAATTCTCTGAAATCTTTTCTGCATACTTAATTCAAACTCAAAGACCTTGGTGATCTGAAGTATTTTCTTGGCCTTGACATAACTAGATCTAACAAAGGAATTGTCTTGTCTCAAAGACACTATACTCCACAATTACTAGAGGATTTTTGCTTTCTTGGTTCTAAACCTACTTCCCTTCCTATACATCCAAATATCAAACTAAGTGCCTTAGATGGTGCGTTACTTCTTGATATTTCACAGTATAGATGACTCATTGGTCGTTTATTATACCTCACACTGTCCAAGCCAAGCATTACACTTATTGTTCACAAATTAAGCCAAATTCTAGCACAACCGTGTGTTCCTCACTTCTAGGCTGCACATCATCTTCTTCGATATCTTAAATCCACTCCTGGCCAAGGATTATTCTTCTCCTCTTTGTCTTCCTTGCAACTACGTGCTTTCTCATATGCAGATTGGGGTTCATGCCTAGATTAAAGAAAATCTGTTACAAGATTTTGTATTTTCTTAGGTGACTCTCTTATCTCATGGAAGGCTAAGAAACAAACAACAACATCCAAATCCTCTGCTAAGGCAGAAAATCAAGCATTGGTTTCAACCACCAGTGAGCTTATTTGAATAAAACAACTCTTGAAAGATTTTCAAGTTCATCTGTCTTCCCCAGCTCTCATCTTCTGCGACAATCAAGCTGCTATTCATATAGCAACTAATCCAATCTTTCACGAACGAACAAAATACATCGAGATTGATTGTCACTTTGTCCGTGATAAAGTTACTGCTGGAGACATCAAACTTCTTCCCATCCGTTCCCAACATCAGCTTGTAGACATGTTTACAAAAGCTTTACCTTTAGCCTCAATTCGACTGCTATTGTCCAAGATGGCTCTAAAAAATATTTACAGTCCATCTTGAGGGGAGTTTTACAACTAATAAACAGATTAGTTAGTTAGTTAGTTAACAGTTAGTTATCAAATAGTTAATCTGTTAGTAATACTGAGCTGTCAATTACAATTGTATTTATTTTTTGCTATTGTTCTATTTTGCTCTGTTCCACTTTCAGTTGTATATAAGGAACGCTCTTGTATTACTCAATCATAATGAGAAGAATTCTTTCTCAATTCACATTTTTCACTCTATAGAACTTAATAAGAAGGGAGGAACGTTTGCAGCAAAAGAGAATTGCACAAGAGTCATCACTAGAGGTCGTCCAAGAGCAACCGTAATGGTAGTTCCAAGAATATAAGAAGACCAGCATAAATGTAATTCAACCAATCTTTATTATTATTAGTAGTAGCAGCAGCAGCAGCAGAGCCTTTGGAGGTCAGGTTCTGAGCTATAAGGCTTTGTTGTTCTTCGGTTGTAGTACCCTGAAATACGCAGTCCAACGATGATCACTAATTACTGCATATACTCTTAACCAGGATTTTAAGCAAAATATTGTAAAAAATATCATTTGCATTCCTCGCATGACAATTCTTTTATTCAAATTTTGAAGTTTAAAAGGAAGTATTACTGTGTAAATAGAAGTACTAAAATTTAAAAAATCTAGACTCTTAAAGTAAATGTGAAAAGAAAAACTTCATTTAATATAGAAAGTATTTTTTGAGACGCTAAAAGCAATACCAAACTGCCCTTCGGCAAGAGCGTGCTTGTTTCATAGCTTCAAGCTGAATTTACTTGCTGCTGAGTTTATGAGAAAAATGTCACGGTCAGGGATTCCGACACAGTCTCTAGCGACAATCAGCCAGTTGGAGAGTCCGGAAGCAAACTCTTTCTCCCTTATTTGATGATCTTGAGAGGTGTCAAATTGTTCCACGACCTTGGCAACAAAATCATGCTGATGAAATGCTGAATGTTCAATCTGTATTCCTACGATTAACGCTCTAAGTTCGGAAATCGATATATATGAGTTCCCATTCTGGTCAATCCTATGAAATATCCTGCAAATAAGCTCAGACAAACCAAAAAAAATTAATTACCTATTTTTTAAAAATTATTTTAGCAGTTCCAGTACTTGAGACCAAAAATAGAAACCGATTAAATTGGACTTACTCTCTTATAACGGATACGTTAGGCCTGCCACCGGCAGTGAAGAGATTCTGTAGTAGTTTTGTCCTAATGTATTCTCGCAGCACGAATTCGAGTCTTCTGTCCTAATATATTTTTAGACAAAATATAACATGCTACAACAGTTAGGGTTTTACAAGAAGAAAAGAGTAAAAGAAACAAAGAAATTCAAAGCCCTTTTATTTCAAAAGGGACGAAAAAAGACTCAAGCCAGTGATACAATTCGATTTTTATTTTAAATATGTATTTTTAAAGATTTTTTTGTTCAAAACTGCTATCACGTTATCTTTTTGAAAGCCTCATGTGCTATTATTATTGTGTTAGATTTTGTTTGATTGTGCAATGTGAGCGATAAATAATTGATCACAAGCAAGAAGATTATTCGAAGAAAAAAGTTTAATATTGGAGTACGAGTGAGATGGATAAAGTTGAAATAGAAAGAAAGTGAGAAAAGAACCAAAAGAGAAATTATAAGAGAACATTTGGGGTAAGACTATGGTAGACAAATAGAGTAAAAAAGAATGAGAGAAAAATAAGTAAAATACTAAAAAAATAAAGAAAGAGAAAAAAAAGGGCTGTAGAAATATTGAAAAAAAAAACTACGGTACCAAATGTAAAGGACGACAATAGACAAAGATTGTTTAAAGGAAAAAAAATTGTAACTAAAAATGAAGAATACAGTAAAACATCAGAAAAGAAAAAAAAAAGTAAAATCTTGAAAAACAACAAAGATGAAAAAAGATAAAATACGAAAAAAAATAAAAAAAAATAAAACGTTGACAATGATAAATAAATAAAGTATTTTTTTTTGTAAAAAGAAAGAAAAAAGGTAAATCGTTAAAATAGTGAAGTCTAAAAAGAAACAAAAAATCGAATAGGAGACTATACTATACAAACGAAACCCCCAAAAAAAGCAAAAGAAAAAATGGTAGACGAAGATTTTTTTCTAAGAAAGGAAAAAAGGCAAAAAAAAAAAAAAAAAGAAAGAAAGAAAGAAAGGAAAAAAGTGGTGCTAAAAACGCTCGTTTGGTATAGTTAAAGCACATGACTTTCTAACAAGCCTGCAATTATACAAGACATCACGGGCGACAGGTAACGAATAAATAGCAGCCTTGAGATCATAATAAAATCATTTTTTTAAAAATTTCTCTCAGGTATTGCAGCCTTTTGGTCTGGTTACAAGTAACTTCCATTTTTAATCTGCCCAACAGTCCCAACGCAAGGATAAGTTTTGTTCATTTAAACAAAAAAGACGTTAACAATAAAAATAGGGCCACATGCTATGAAACAATACTTCAGTAAGACCACAACATGCAAAATGAAAAATGTCGACCCACATCAATACACTTTTGTTCTACCTTAACAAATCGGGCCTCTTGGTTGAATCCAAAAGTCGCTTTTTTTTTTCTTTTTAATTGGCTAAAGTAACCCAACGGTGAAGTTGGCGTTTCTGAGCTCCTTTTAGCTTTTTTTAATAACTAACAAAACTTGTCTTTATCTCACCGGTTATTTTGCCGAATAGTAAAAATCATAATTTTTATTATTTTTTCAGTTATAAATAATATAAAGCTCTTTTATGCTAAAGTAACAATAAAAAAATTACTACAATATAAAACTCTTACGTACTAAATCTTTCTCATTACCTTTCCAAATACCTTAACAATAAAATGGTTTTAACTGTTCCCGTTACCTTTTCAAATATCCTATTAGTCATTCCATTACTAAATCTTTTAAATGTTAACATACTGACACAAATGATCATTCTTGCATTGTAAGCGTAGCCCTTTTTTTAAAAAAAAAGAGAAAGAGGTGTCCTATCACAATTATATTAACGGGTAAAAGCGATACGTGAGCTTCTTTTCTTTTTTTTTTTTTCCCGACTCCTTCCTTTTTATCCTCGATAGATACTTTTACTTGCATCCTTTGCTTACGCCTCAATTGTTAGAATTCCATCCCCCACACTCCCTTCCCTCCCCCTCCTCTAAATATAAGTCTTTCCAGATTAAACGTGGACGCAAGACGCACATCTACGCTTATAATCTTGTATACTGAATTTCTTATCTGAGAAGACCAAATCTATACCAAACTCCTATACATAAACATTCAACAAGACAACAACGAAAGTACTAACAAAACAAAACAGAAGGTCGCATGGATGGAGATTCTCATGCAACAATGCCTACCCTAAAGCTGTCGCTGGAGGGAAGGTACTTGTGTTCTGTAGACAAAGCGAAAACAATTTCCTAATGTACGCAAAACGAAAACTTGAGCTTTCATACTTCTTCGCCACCAGGTTTCAAATGTTGTACTTGCAGAGAGGGCATATCGCGTTTATATGTAACCACTTGTCTATGCAGGTACAGTGAAAACGGTGATGGCAAGGAAGTTCGCGCAGTTCAGCCCCATCATCGTACGCAGAGAGACAAATGCAGCATTCCTAAGATTTACCAAAAGATTCAACCATCAGAACTCATTCATGTAATTCCTCAATGTGACAAAAAATTTAGCATCAGAGAAATTGATCTAGCCTCGAAGCTGTGAAGTGCGAACTATAGAAATATATCAGTTCCACAGTCAAATGCAGAAAGAGATATATGCAGCATACCAAAGATTGACCAAAATATTCACAAATAACACTTCACATCTAAAAAATCCGGCATTAGCCCCATTTTTTAAAAATGCAGTTCGCTGATTATGGATCTAGCTAGGAAGCTTTAACATGAAAACTATCGCATACGCCTTTGCAACATTCTGTGATGGTAGCACGGTGCATGAACTACCAAGCTTTGGGACCATCGTATGGCATACAAGTCTTACTTTAGCAAGCCTGATTTGGTCCAAATAAGAAAACGGCATCTAACTGTAAAAATAATTATTTTGGACCTTCTATTTATTGCATCACAAAACTTACAGCATCTTCTTGGGAAAGAACGCGTTCAGTGGGTGGATCGGTGTTGACATCAATCATTACTCCACCATAAGATTCTTGGATCTCTCCATTAACTTTCTCAACATCGGTTAACTTGCGGAACTTGAACTTTGGCAACCGGTCAATATCTTCCTTTGTTGCTCCTTCCTAATAGATTATAATGACGTGAGACATGGAAAACTAAAATGCACAAGATTGGGAAATAGGGAATGCATAAATTCAATCATGGATTTGGATGTATAATAAGCCAATAAATCAAAAGATCATAACAGGAACTGCAACCACCTGACCAATACCTAAGCAGAATAACTAACCAGTAAAGACAAGTGGACAAACTCCACTGCCAAAAAGAAATAAAGAAAAGGATAATAGCAATAATCCCCTACATAGATCCCCACTATAATATGCTTACTAGGCAGCAGTCAAACCGTACTCCAGCATAATAAATTAATTCAAAAATTCCCCAAACAAATATTTGATTTCCGGATTGCACAATAAAACTCATAAATGAACGCAATAAATCTCAAGTTGCCCATATTTTAATCAACAAAAAGGAGACAACTGAATTGTAATAAATACTAAGTATTGATGCAAATTCATTTCCCAAACACCAAAATTAGCCATAGCCTATGCCAGCAAGAACAACAATAAATTGGAAAATCAACAATCTTGGTGGTTCAATGCTCCAAGTTTATGCGCTTCTGCCAAACTACAGAGTCGTTAATCAGTAGTTTTCCTGTTCACTTAATTTTTGGCAGGGTTTAATCTGATGCTCATTGCAAGCATAGCGTCTCTTTTCCCTTGCTAGGTTTTCTCCCTATCGGTTTTACTCGTGACATTTTTATTGAGTTCTATAATAGAACTGATTATCAAAGGGAAAGTCCAGGCTTGATTGTTTGTTGCTAATTTTTGGCTTGTCCTTGTCATTAGATTTTTTAGTTAGTTTAGTCTCTCTCTTGACTTTTCAGTTGGCTCTGGGCTTCTATTTTCTTTTTAGAACCTCGATGTAACTTCTTTCTACTTAAATGATATAGGGTGGAGGACTTGATGTGCGATACAGAAATAGGTCCTCTAGAGTCCCTTAATATCAACTGTCCTCTACTTTCATTTATTCAAAAAACAAATGGAAAATCAATTTTTTGAACCATAGAACCTTATTGACTCGTATAAAGATGTTGCTACGATTAAAGACTATAAAATACTTGGTCATTACCTGATCCGTGACAACATATAAGATTGCAATTATGCATGGGAGACAGCAGCAAATGGCAATGCCAATAAGGCACGCAACTGCAACACAGATCATGACAAAGACCACGTCGAAAGCAAGAAAAAGAACACAAAGCCTGCAAAAGAAACAAAAACCATTGGTGACTGACGAGAAGAAAACAAGCAACCAGGAAAATCTAAGAACTTCAAGCTTTGAAAATTGGATCAAACTAACCAGTATAACTGTGGTGCTTCAGTTACTAAATTGTCACCACCAGCAGTAACCCAGTAGAACCCAACAATCCACCATATAAATGAAAACATTGTGTTAGCAGACTCCAGATTCTTTGCAAGACTGTCAACACAACATACAGATTACAACATCAATACAAGAGTAATAATACAATGCCTATTTCTGTATGACCACACTATAAAAAATCCCATAAGAAGATACACAATACAACTATGTTTATCAATATAAAATAACTCAAATTCTACACTAAGGCCCGTTTGGCATTACTTTTTGAATTTAGGCAGTGGAAGAAGAAAAGTAAAATCTATGGTCAATTAGTGTTTGGATTCACATTTTTTAAAGTACTGAATGGGATAAAAATGATGTTTAAATTTTTTGATAAGAAACAAAAATATTCGAGTAAAATTTACAAGATCTTAAAAGCTTTGATACAGGTTCAAAGTTTTCTTAGAAGAACTTTTTTAAAAAGACACAATTTTTTGGCTTTGACTGGAAGCCCGAGGACCAAAGCTCATCTGCAAAACTATCCAAACACTCCGAAAAAATTATCCAAATCCTCCCAGCAGTAGCTTTTGGACCCATAATGCAATGCCAAACAACCACTAATTCAAGTAACCCTGGAACAATTAATCAATGAGCAACGCATAACGCATGCACAAACACGCACACACACACACACATGACATGGATTACAAACAAGCTCAAATCACGACAAATCATCGAACTTTACACCAATATGAACTAAATCACAACCACATCAATTCAATCCGCGAGTTTAATATGCAGCATCAATCAATGAGAAAGACATAACGCATACATGTATGACATGGATCACAATCAAGCCCAGACCACACTAAACCACGCAACTATTTGCATATGTCAGTAAGAACCAAACCAAATATCACAACAATTCAATCTCGGAATTCCTTTCCATAGATAATCAACTCTAACAATATACCTGGTTCCATCTCCACTCTCATCTGAATCCTCCTCAGCCGCGTATTCCTCCGTATCGCTTCCGGAACCAGAATTCAAATCCCCGCCGCTCTCCCACCCCCGAGTGGCCTCCGTTTCCACCAAGCGAGCCTCATGCTGCCTCCGCCGGTACTCGGCCACGACGCACGCCATGTGGACCGCGCACTGGAAGGCGTAGCCGACAATCCACACCCTCAGCGGCACGGAGGGGTCTTCCGCGGTGCTCAGCGACAGCACTGCGATGGCGATCCCTACGAAAGCGGCGTTCCAGAGCATGTCGAGCGCGATCACGGGCTTCGAGTAGGCCCAGTCGCTCTGCCGCTCCTCCAGCTGCTGCGCCGCCGCCTCGCGCACGCGGACCGACGGCTCACGCAGCATCAGGCCGCGCCCGCTGGCGCGCCGCAGGAACCGCGCCGCGCCGCGAAGCGGCTGGCTCGGAGTGCGGCGCGGCGGGTTGCGGCTTCTCCGCCTCTCGGCCTCGGCTCGGGCGGCCTGTTCAAGGAACGGTGTCATGGCGTCGACGGGATACATAGGGGACGCTGCGATACGCGATTCCATTTTCGGTTACGGATTGGTTGAAGAAGATAGAAATTAGAAGTTTTGGGAATTTTTTTGGATTGGAAGAAGAAACGATTTTGTCAAGGCTCTGACTGAGTAAAACTGAAAGCGATTTTGGTGTTTGGATGTCTAAACTCTGAATCCAAGAAAGAGAGGATTCTAAATCTTCTTGACCTGTGTGCTTCGGTCCTTATTGGTACTGAAACTGATCGGCGAGGAGCGTCATGTTGGCACTGCCCACAGTTTTTCTCGTTTTTTTCCCTTGTTTTTTTTTTAAAAAAAAATGGTTTAATTAGTGCTTCTTTTTGGAACTTATTTTGCATCTGTAACTGCTTTTTAGTATTTAAAACTTATGTAGGGTTTGGTATAAGTATATGATAAAAAAAAAAAAGCACATAGAAATTATGAATATTTATTTTAGGATACAATGTTATATTGAATTATGCTCTAATAATTTCTACTTATCGTTTTTACTAGATCAAACACGATCAATAATCATCTATTAGAACAGAAATCAAGCGAGAACATTAAACACCAGCAATTTACTTGGTTTGGATTAACAATCCTACATCTAAGGGGCAAGAGAAATCCCTTAGCCAAAATCCACTATTGAAGAACTGAATGCAACCCTCAAGCCTCACACAATTTCTCTTGAGTTATAAGAATTACAAGCTATAAACCCTAGCTTTCCCAGAGAACTCACCCTCTCTATTCTTTTCTCACATCAAAATCCAATCTTACAGAGAAAACACAAAGAGCACTCAAAACTATCATGAGACTTAGCCGATTATGTTCTTAACACATTACATCTATTTATACAGAGTAAATAGAAAACTAATTACCCAGAGTTAGGCCTCTTAACCTCTTAATGTTAGAACTTGGTTAAGTTTATAGCAAAACAAGTTGCAGTCTTGTTTGTTACTAACCAACTTAAATATATATATATATATATATATATATAATGGCCAATAAGATAGAATCATTAATTCCAACAACTGACAATTTAAATATCAGGGATTTGGAGGCACTGCAAAAGGTAAGTCTCTCAAATGCCGAAGTTAGAATTTCTCTTGAGTCACATATTGATAGTACTTATTTTAAAAAAACTGCTGCCTCGCGTTGCGCCATTTACCTAATATTTATAAGCATTTGATTGGCGGGAAGTTTTAAGTTCATTTAATATTATTAGTTGATATTAAGTGAATCATTCACTATTTGGATTGAGCCATGAGAATGGCTATGTGAGATCGAATTCTAGGAAAGTCGATCGAATCCAATGTTGGATTGAAACATGAAGATGGCGATGCGAGATTGAACTCTAGGATAGTTGATCGAATCTAATGTTGGATTAAGCCATGAAGATGGCGATATAAGATCGAACTCTAAGATAGTTGATTGAATCCAATGTTGGATTGAGCCATGAAGATGGCGATGTGAGATCGAATTGGCATTGGTGTTGAGCCATGATGATGGCCTGAGTTTGTTCGATAAGGGAGAATTTGGATCGAGTTGATCAAGTCCAAAATACGGCTGTGGTGTTGTGTATCTAAAGTCGGAATGATTTGATCGAGTTCAAACTTGAGTTATGAAGATGGCGATGCAAGATAGTGTTCGGATCGAGCTGGTCAAGTCTGATGTTGAGCCATGAAGATGGCAAGCAGAAATCAAAATGACTTGACTCGAGAACAGCTTATTGGTAATCCTGGGAAAATAAAATTTGAATTAATAAAGTGGCTGCCCTCGTTTATATAGTTCATGAGCTTCCTACATACCCATGTGTGGGGATCAAGCCGAATGTAGTTTAATTCCATCAAACGAACAATAACTTCTTAAGATTTGAACATGAGTAAGTCATACGTAATGCTTCCTTAAGTGGTGTGCATTCCAGCTTTTGGTTATAGTCGAGCCATTGAGTTTCTTTAACTTGTAGACACCATCTCGAATAACTACTTGAATCTGATAAGGACCTTCCCAATTGACCGCCAATTTTCCAGCAGAGGCTTCCTTGATATTTTGAAAGACTTTCCTAAGTACGAGCTCACCCTCCTTGAACTTTTTGATCTTCACCTTCTAATTATAGTACCTGACAGCTGCTTGCTGGTAACATCCAAGGCGATAGTAGGCATTATCCCTTTTTTTGTCTATCAAATCCAACGCATCTCGTATCATTTTGTCATTCTTTGCTTCGTTTAAGAGCGAATAATCGACCCGAAGATCTCAACCGACTACCTCTATAGGAATGATAGCTTTTGTTCTATAGACGAGAGAAAAAAGGGATTCGCCAGTTGCCCTCCTTGGTGTTATTCGATAGGCCCACAGCACCATGGGAAGTTCTTCAACCCCGCGCCTTTTCTGGCTTCCAATTTCTTTTTTAGGTTTTTCACAATTGTCTTGTTTGTCGCTTCGGCTAGCCCATTCCCTTGCAGGTACCTCGGGGTAGAGAAGCTTAAAACAATGTCCTAGTCGCGGCGGAACTTCTTGAAAGACGTAGAAATAAATTAGGAGCCATTGTCAATGACGATCTTCCTTGGCGCTCCAAATTGACGTATAATATTCTTCCCAATGAATCTTTCGACATCTCGCTCTTTAACGTCGGTAAATGCTTCGGCTTCAACCAATTTAGAAAAATAATCCGTAAAGATGAGGAGATACTTGACTTGCCCAGGAGCAGGAGGGAATGGGGCGACCACGTCCATCAAGTACTTCATGAAAGGATACGACGAACTCATCGAAGAGAGGTCCTCAGCAAGCTGATGAACTGTAGGAGCATGTCTCTGGAAGCTATCACACTTCTTCGCAAAGCTGTCGCAATCACTTTGCATAGTTTGCTAGTAGAAACCTTGCCTTTTAACCTTGTTACATAGTGATCTTCCTCCTAAATGGTTGCCGCAAGATCCTTCATGAACTTCTCGAATAACCCTCTTGATTTCGTCTTCCCCAAGGCAACGGAGATAAGGTCCTATGAAAGAATGTCTGTAGAGTTTCTCATCGATCAAGCAATATCTTACAGCTTAAACTTTGATCTTCCTTGCCATTTGCTTCTCATCAGGTGTCCATCCTCCTAATTGGGCTATAGGAGAATTACTATCTACCTTGCTGTGGCATCTGAAACTGCCATTGTGCCGCCGTTGATACTGAGTATGTCGAGTACCCATAGTATGGGTGATAATATGATAATGAGGTCATTTGCAGGTTATGGTAGCTAATTTGGCTTCTCAGGGCCGAATTCTCACTGCTGAGATGCTCCAACTTTCTGTCACATTCTTGGGAATAGGTTATCTGCTCCTGGAGCATTTTCTTCAAGGCTTCCACTTCTGCTATAAGGGCTTCCATCTACGGGTTAGCCTGAGGAGTTGTTTCAGCCTCTTCAATTGTGGTTTTTAGAGTGTGCTGGTTGTAAGCGTTGCAGCCATTTGCAGTTGAACTAGAGATCCTGGAGTTGATGATCTAAAGGCCCCATGGTGGGCGCCAAACTATAGACGATGGATCTACAATCAAATATGAAAATGTTAACTTGGATCGTTTGAATTTTGTTCAAGAAACTTGGGCCATCAAATCACCATTAATTGGACCTATTAGCTCAAGTAAATATGCAAGATCAAATTGCAATGGACAGAATAAAATAATGCTATAAAAATAAAAATATCACATGTAGAATTTATATGGTTCACTCTGTTAAAAGAGCTACGTCCACTGTACTTTACTATAATACGATTTCTAGGTATAGGTTACAGGAGAGCATAAAGAAAAAATGAGAATTCAATTTGGCAACGTTTTTGTATGCTCTTATCTATCTCCCTCACAAGAAATAAGCTATCCTTTTGTATAGAGTAGGGATGAGCCGCCACCTCCAACTGTCTGACGGAGTGAAAAGATGCGTTGTGGGTAACCACAATAGTGGGACACGTGGTGACCTGTAATATGCTACAAGATTTGTGCTTTTCCCACGTTCCGGTTCATAGTCAGACCGTGTAAGTAACCACCAGTTCATGCTGATAACTGTCAAATCGTTGCGATCGATCCGGTCAGACACTTAGAAAGAAGTCTGATTTACCTTTGACAATTGATGCAATATGGATACAAGCAAGATCGAGGCAATCGAACGAAACGAATTCGATTCGCACTTCTCACATCGATTGACTCAATTTGATCTATTTGACCCGTAATACCACTATGGGCCATCTGGGCCTGTAGACAATTTGGGCGGACCGTATAGCCACTAAAGAAATAAAAGGATGGTTTGAGTTCTAAGTTGGACAGTTCATCTCAATTTGAACTATCAATTTAGTTCAAATTAAATATTTTACCAAACACCAATTCTTTGAACTGGAGCAAACTAGAGTGAACCAATCTAACAAACATGTTGATAGACTTGTTCTCAATAGGTTACATTTTCAATAAAGGTATATTTTAACAACAATTAGTAATGTAGCGTGATAAGAATCAAATCCCATTAATTATCATAATATATGTATACAAATACTTTTCTTTATTGGGTAATTTTTCTATTTTTGGTAGCTCATTCTATAAATAAGAAATACAGATTATAAGATACTATAAATAAGAAATATAGATTACAAATGGGATAGTTTTTCTAAAAAATCTCCAACATATCGATGAACATTTTGATAATGTCCTTAATTGCTTTACTAATAAATGTGGCATAATTATTCAAGTTATTAATAACAGATGAAATCTAGTAGATCATAACCGATTTTTCCTCTACTTAGATTTAATTATTAATTTATGATATTGTAATTCTAAGTTTTTCACTTAATAATAATATCTTTAACCATGTTCCATAAAGAAAATATCTTAAACTATGGATGAACTAGAAATAATAATGTCAACAAATAATTTTTTTTTTTTTGGTTCAAGTTTCATTTTCTTCTTATAGGATGCCTAGGAAAGCAGTTGGAACTATAAATATAGGTTTAAAAACTATAACATGTGAAAGCTTTAAATTGTAACAACTTTTTATTTTTTTCCTGCTAAAAACGTAGGTTGCACATGTTGCCTCTTTACCCTCTTGGCCTCTTCGTTTGCTCTTATTTTCCCATAGGTTGCACAATCATATCCTTATAGTAAACTATGTTTGAGCAAAAAAAAAAAACCTATCAAGCATATCTTTTGTCGCTTAAACTTCTTTATTATATTTTTAACAGCATCCTTTTTTTATTTTGAAAGGAAAACATTTCATTCCAATAAAGAAGAGAAATACAAACGTATCAAACCCCATGACACAAGACATAATCTTTGATACAGACCACTTCCACTTGTATGATAAGGCTCAAATACACTCATGTCAAAGAGAAAGAAAGCACATCGGAAGCTTGAGAAGAACGGGTTGCCTGAGAAGAACAGGAAGCACATCGACAAGCAAATAATAGGGCACACATTAGCTCGTTAAATAGGCCCATAGCAAGCAATAGGAACAATCGCAATAATCACGGGGCACGGCAATGTTGCACAAAGGCTACCACAGGCAAGCAAAACCCAGAACACACCGCAAAGAATTAACTCTTGCGGGAGGACAAAATTAACAACAACAGAAAGGAAAAAACAAGCAGAAGAATAAATCAAACGCCTAATACATGGAAAACAAACACCCCATTATTGGGAACAAACTAAAGAAACATCACCATAACCAATCAAGAAGTTTAACCCGGCAGCCAAAACCAAAGGAGAGGTGACATCCAATCCACCAACCACTGCCGTAAGCTACTGCCAACACAACCACTAAGACATCTCAAAAATGGTTGCTACAAACCCAACGAAGAGAACCGACCACCACCATTAGATAACAGATCTGACCAGCAAGCCCTAGGAGTAGAGATAGCACCGAAGAAGAAGGAGGATAGGTCCAGCGTTCACCTAGGGAAACACCACCCCACCCCCATGACCAAGAAATTTGGATCTGCCCCTACCCAACCATGCTCACCACGACCCAACCAGCAGTTCATCTCCCAGCCTCCACCAAAAACCATAAAAGACCACATCTCTATAGCCCCAGACGCCAACACAACTCTCACAGCCAGATGTTTGCCTTCAGCCTCCACTTCGGGATGCCGCTCCACTCTCAGGTCAGATACCAGGCAGCTAGGCCAAAGCCGGCTCCAGCATCTGACCTTAAGGAGAGGGGGCAGTGCACGCTAAAAAAAGAATTGAAACCCTAGTAGAGAGTGAGAATAGGAAGAGACCTTTTTTCCTTCGTACTCAAGATTTGATCATTCCCCTTTTAATATAAATAAAACAATAAATAAATATTGTTTAACAGCATCATTTTTATCGTTTTGTACAACATGTTTAATTACTGCACCAAAGTAATCATCCATTTATAATTGATTTACTAGACTACTGTTAAGAAGAAAAACACATATATCCTCAACTTTTAATGATCTCGCTACCTTACGAAAAACTCAATCTTAGGATAAAATTTTTAGTTTTTTGGAATGGAATAAATAGCTATGATTATAAATTTTTTGAATACAACAATGTAGCAGATAGAATGCAGAATAAAAATACATTAATCAACAAATGTGTTAGTATCGGTAGAATCAAGTGAGACAAACAGGTCAACTGACCATGCGAAGAATTCTTTTTCTCTGACTTGAAAATAAAGAAAAATAATTCGCAAATTAGTTCGGAGACTAAATTTTTAATAATTGACGGCTTGGTCTCTAATTTATGAATGAAACAATAACTTTGTACAGTTAATTGGCTGCAATTTTTGGCAAATCAAAGCTGTACGCTAAAGATACACGTGGATGTCACATATGATGTGCAAACAAAATTGATCGGTCATCAGTTGTCTCATTTTTCTGCCCTTTAATTGTCCCCCAATTAACTTTTAACACCTAAGTAAATTACATAATTACTTTTAATATTAGGTCATATTTATGCGCTTAGGTTGTTAAGTTTAAATAATGTGCGAATAAATAAAGAATGAAAGCCAATACGACAACAAAATAGGGACAACATATCTAAACTTATGTGCAAGACCTTATCTCCACCTAATATGATATTATCTACTTTATGTCTAACTTCATACAGTTTAGCTCTCGAAACTCTATAGACCACATAGAGGTGTGAATAATTACAAGTAGTATCAAAGATATAACACGTTAGAAATCTAGCCAACAAGGATACTAGGCCTCAAATGGAATTTAATTGTAAAAAAGAGTTATTTATCTTTTTATGCTGTGTGTCTTAAGTTTATTCAAATATTATACTTTTGATTTTTTATCTCATTAAATGTATACCCTTAGAATAGATTTAATACACAAATTTATACATTTTTTTAGGCAACCATTAATTTCAACTAAGAAATTGCCCAAAATCCCCTCAAATAGAAAAATAAAAAAATTTAAACTAAGAGTTTTGACCTAAAAATGTCTAGAACGCTCTTAAAACTGGGATTTTTTTTCTTTTGTTTTCTTCTATTTTTTAAGGCTTTAGTTTTTTTTCTTTTTTTTTACTTAAGGATAATTTGGTCATTTTAAATATCAAAATCAATTGTTGACGGAGGTAAGGTATAGATTTATGTATTAAATCTAATGTAAAGCTATAAATTCAATGACATACAAAAACTAAAGGTATAGTATTTAAATAAACCTAAAACGGATTATAAAATAACCCTTGTAAAAAGTATATTTAAAGAGTAAATAATTCATTCATTAGGAGTGAATAAATTACTTACTCAGTGAATATGTTATTTATTTCAAATGTTTTAAAATTCATTATTAATTTTTATGTTTTTAAAAAGTTACTATTGAGTACAATTTTCGGGAAAAAAACTAGGCTGGCTTTTTTTTATTAAATGTAATATGCTGACTATTTTTGATTCCCTGATTTTGCCGATTGTATCTTTGTCGGTGTAAACGCTTAGAGTCATGATGTGTAGACATACAAATGGGATAACGGGATGTACCTTTTAGCCTCATGCACAGCTCACCAAGCCATTAACTTGACGTCCCTTTTTTAAGTTGACTCAAGAATAAAGATGATCTTCTCTTAAAATAAAAAAGAAAAAAAGAATCAATAAAATCCAATTCTGAAAGACGTAACACATCCCCTTCATATTGCATTATTTGGCGAATAGAAACTGCTTACGATGCGATCCTACTGTGGTTTGTTGATTCAAGATTGCAACAAATAAACAATTGGCAGGCGGAATTCATTTGAAAATGATTTGCTCATGCGGCACCAACCTGAGTTATACACTAATGAGTCAAAGCATTTGACAACAGTAAATTAACTAACTAGTACACTTATTTGAATTACAATAAATTGTCTTCTTTAAATGCAATTCTCGTTAAAATGAACTCGCAGACACTAGTACATTTTCACCTGAATGATCCAGGATTTTCTTTGCTTTGACCAGCTAAATTTCAAGACTCAGAATCCTCAAGCGCTAATCACAGCCAGTCTAATCTCCAGCGAATACAATAATAAGCGTTAGTCAAAATAGAGTCTAAACTCATCAACTTGCTCCATTGAACAAGACCCATCCCTATGAGAAGAATTCCATGCATCCAGTTCCCTATTGAGTATTCTTCTAGTAACATCTCTTCCAGCCTTCTAGCTATCTTCTCACTACCGGTAGCCCCTTCCTCTTCCACGGCCGCCGCCCCATCCCCTGCCTCTACCCCGTATCCCGCCCCTCCCGCCATGAGCTAAGCCTTCCAATGCTCTGTTAACGAGCTGATTTTGCAAACCGCCACCTCCACGGCCCTTTTTCGAAGCAGCATTGCCTGATCCATTTGCAGCAGTACCAGGACGTTTACCTCTGCGGAAACATTTGAAACATAAGAAAGAACAAATTTATTTCTTGCTTCTAAAGTTAAACATATATATTTATTGTGTCCTGCAAGATCTAAAAGCTAAAGCATGCCAAATAATTCCCTACGGTCTTACGATAACAAGAAAAAGTTTCGCTCAAAAAGTCGACCTAATTATAACGAGCACAATATTCTATCACAAAGGCCACAAAGTCCAAATCATTAGAAACGGAGAGACTACAAAGAGTCGTTAGCAATGATGAAAGAAAAGAGAAAAATTAACAATCAGACAATAATCTATTCTGGAAAGGTGAAAGTAATGATCAGGCAGATTACTCCTACCCAACAGTAGCAGTGAAGGAGGACACTGCAGGCTTTGTTGCTTCTTTCCATGACAAGTTGATGCTCTTATCTCCAATAAATGCAGGTGTTTTCCCATGTAATGGCTGAATCATTAGAGATTATAAACAGATTAGTTTTGATAGTTCATGCATAAATGAACATGGATTCCAAGATCAACAACAAGCCTTTTTTTTAACCTTTGTCATTGCCAAAATGTTATTACAGGTTCGCAATCCAGTTGTCGTATTCTGCTTCTGAGTTTTCTGCACGTAATAAGAAATTGGCTTTAATATACCACTAAAGTGGAAGGGAATAAGTTTAATAGTAAAAACTACATAAGAGAATGGAAGCTTCATAGAACACTCACAATGGTACCCTTTGCTTCATCAGTTTTGGCTGCTGCCATCGCTTTACTGTGTTCAGCCATTCCCTGGGTTAACTTCTTCATGGTAGCCCTAGTTAGCTCCTCCACATTACTCAGCCTGAATCATAAATTAAGAACTAAACTACGAGTCCCTTAAAAATTATAATAAATAAATAAAAAGAGATGAACAGCTATGAGTTTGTGAATCAAAATACTTAACGAGAAGACAAGGAAAATGAATAAAAGAGTTTCACTATAGAACACAAATGATGAAAGATAGCGGTGATGTAATGTGGTTTAGGCATTACAGTCTCATGACGTCTAACTGACACAAATGGCAAAAGATGCGGAAGATCACATACTCTTTTAATAATTCCTATCCAAGTTATTACTATCTCAACTTGCCTATGCTACTACAGATGTGCGGAGTAGGGAGCCTATGAACACTTTAATGAAGAAAAGAAAAAAAAAAGGATTGTAATAGTTAATAAAGAAGATTAGTACTAGACGCTCAGGAAATACCCTAACCAAAGGATTTAGTGACATGTGATTGCATATGTCAGACAAGACAATGTGGCATGTATAGCATCTTAGTTTTCCACCAAAATCCTATTACATCTGCCTGAAAAGGCACCCGAAGTTTTGACTTCCTAAGTTTGCGAAACTGGTCCGAAAGTCCCTTTCAAAATTTCCAACCAAGGTGTCCTATGAAGATAAAATGTCACAAAAGGCGGAATAAATCCTCTCAGTGGAAATAGAGCAGGAACGCAAAAATATATTCTTCCACATTTGCAAATTGCAACTACAATTTAATATTAAACCCCAATGCAGGGACAGGTAATAATAATTTCATCACAGAATTTTTAGTCTGTGGGTTACCAACAGGAGGTAATTCTTTCTCATCACATAAACCCTCCCGACTCAAATGAAGTTGATATAACACAAATTCATTTATATGATGTGAAAGTTTAGGATGAAAAATGGCTGAAATTCTCATTGCAATGTGAAACAAGTTACAGCCCTATTTAAAGAAACCTTGGCTGACATTCTAGACCACAAGAACAAAAGAAAGAATCCCTATAAATCGGGGGATTCAGTTTTCTATAGAATCAGAGAGAATCAGAGTACCTGATTCTATTTATTAGGAGATAAACTAAGTAATTAATTATCCTAACAACTTATCTTGATATTCTAACATAATTCTAACAAAAAATAATTATCCTAGTCAACCAAGTAGGAAACGTCTCTTTTCTACACTCCCCCTCAAGCTGGGTTGTATATGTTATACAATCCCAGCTTGGAACTGAATTCTTCGAAGCTTATCCTTGGAAGAGCTTTGGTGAGAATATCAGCAACCTGCAACTTTGTAGGAATGTAAGTCAATTGAACTATCCTGTTGTTGACTTTTTCTGATATGAAATGCCGATCGATCTCAATGTGCTTTGTCTTGTCATGATGCACTGGGTTTTTGGCAATACTAATGGCTGCTTGACTATCACAAAACATTCTTGTAGTTTTCTCTGTGGTAGCTCCAAGTTCACTTAGCAGTCTTTGAAGCCACATTCCCTCGCAAATTCCTGAGGCAAGTGAACGGTATTTTGACTCAGCACTGCTTCTAGAGACTAATGATTGTTTCTTGCTCTTCCATGTCACAAGATTTCCCCACACATATGAGCAGTAACCTGTTGTGGATCTCCTATTAGTTAATTCCCCAGCCCAGCTTGCATCCATGTAAATTTCTATCTCTCGGTTTTCACATTTCCTGAACAATAATCCATGTCTAGGTGTCATCTTCAAGTATCTTAAAATCTGGTTGACAGCTTCTAAATGATCTTCATTTGGATTGTTCATGTGTTGACTTACCACACTGACTGAGAATGCAATATCTGGTCTAGTGTGTGAGAGGTAGATTAATTTGCCCACTAGCCGCTGATATCTGCCTTTATCTACTGGAATATTTTCTTCACCCCTTTTTTCCTTTTTGTTGGGGTCCATGGGAGTGTCAACTGGCTTACATCCAAGCAGACCTGTTTCATTAAGTAAATCTAGGATGTACTTCCTCTGAGAGATGACAATGCCTTTCTTAGATCGAGCAACTTCCATTCCTAGGAAGTATCTAAGAGGACCGAGATCTTTAATTTCAAATTCGGTAGCAAGAAGTTTCTTCAGTGTGATAATCTCTTCCTCGTAGTCCCCGGTCAAAATGATATCGTCAACATAAACAAATAGGATGCAATTTTCTTTTCTTGTGAGAATTTCACGAACAATGTATGATCAGCTTGACATTGACTATATCCGTGTGCAATTACTACTTTAGTAAACCTGTCAAACCATGCACGAGGTGACTGCTTTAAACCATACAATACCTTCTTGAGTTTGCATACCATCTGGCTATTGGAGGAGTTCTTCAGACCTGGGGGTACTTCCATGTATACTTCTTCTTCTAGATCGCCATTTAGAAATGCATTCTTGACATCGAGTTGGTGTAGAGACCAATTGTGATTCACTGCAAGAGAGAGCAGAACCCGGACTGTATTAAGTTTAGCAACAGGAGCAAATGTCTCCTGGTAATCGATTCCATATGACTGAGTGAAACCCTTGGCTACCAACCGGGCCTTGAACCTCTCAATGCTCCCATCTGCCTTGTATTTAACTGTAAATATCCACTTGCATCTCACTGGTTTTTTTTCATGACGAAGTTTTGAAAGAATCCATGTGCCATTGCTTTCAAGTGCCGTGATTTCTTCTTCAACTGTTTTCTTCCATGCTGGAATTTTTAGTGCTTCATGAATGGAGTTTGGAACCTGTATGTTGTCAAGAGTAGACACAAAGGCTTTGTACGGAGGTAGTAAATTCTCATAGGCAACATAGTTTTCAATTGGATGTGCATTGCATGATCGAACACTCTTTCTTAGAGCAATAGATAAATCAGAATCATCAACAATAGGATCAGTGCACTTATGATTTGAAGAATCCGTACCTGTGCAAATTTCTGGAGTAAGAAGAGTCGGTTCAAGTTCTTGACCTTGTCTGACTTGTGTAGTATGCTCTAGTTGCTCAGTGGGTTTCCTTCTCCTAGTATAAACACGAAGTTCCTATTTATTTACACCAAGTTGTGCAAAATTGGACTCGGGTAGGTCAATTTGAGGGATTTGAGAAATTACTGGCAGGTTTATGGACTCAAGTTGTTCAAGCGACTTAGGTGTTTCAGGCTGATTTGTGAGAGGCTCGAATTGATTATCAAAGGGGGTAGATCTTGGTTGTTTGGTAGGCTCGGAGTGGTTAGATGAGGATAATGGTTCTTGTGAGGCAATTTGAGGATAACAAAATTGAGATTTAGTGTCTTGAAGAATGTCCCAAAACTGATATTCCCTCAAATGCTCCCCCTGAATTTCAGGTTTGGGAAAGTAGGTTTGATGTTCAAAGAATGTAACATCCATGGAGTTGTATACTTTCCTAGTGATGGGTGAGTAGCACTTATACCCCTTTTGGTTGGATGAATACCCTAAAAAGATACATTTGAGTGATTTAGGATCAAGTTTGGTCCGGTTTTGTTGATGTATATGGACAAAAGCTGAGCACCCGAAGACTTTAAGTGGAAGATCTGATGAAAATGATTTGATATGAGGAAAGGTTTGCATGAGGACTTGACGAGGCTTTTGGAATTTGAGGACTCTACTCGGCATCCTATTAATGAGATAGGTGGCTATTACGATGGCTTCCCCCCAGAAGTGTTTAGGCACATTGTTGGAGAACATTATTGATCGGGCTACCTCAAGTATGTCTATTTTTCCTCTGTGCCACTCCATTTTGCTGAGGTGTATCCACACATGAACTCGAGTGTATAATGCCTTGTTCTAAGAGATAGGAGCCAAGAATAGAGTTGAAATATTCCTTGGCGTTATCTGTCTTTAAAACATGAATTTTGCTTTTGAATTGAGTGTTAATCATTGAGTGAAAGGATTTAAAGATAGCTCCGGTTTCAGACTTCTCTTTCATGAGAAATTTCCACGTGTTTCTAGTGTAATCATCAATGAAAGACAAACCAACGAGTTCCTGTTATGTTTTTAATTTTTGAGGGTCCCCAATTGTCACTATGAATTATGGAAAATGGGTATGAAGGTGTATATTGAATACTTGGATACACATGTCCAGTATGCTTGGCAAGTTGGCAGATCTCACAATGATAAGAATTGGGACTTTTATTACTGAATAAATAAGGAAACAACCTTTCAAGGTACATAAAATTTGGATGTCCAAGACAAAAATGCCATAACATAACTTTATTTTCATTCGAAATGGACACAGAATTGAAAACAGATTGAAAGACACAACTTGCAGGTGGGACTTGTTGAAATGGAGAAGTACTACTTTCTTTAAGCAAATAGAGCCCCCCACACAGCTCAGCACTGCCAATCACTTTCCCCGAATCCACTTCCTGAAATTCACACAAATTTAGAGAAAATTTAGTCACACGTTTTAAATCTCGAGTAAGTTTGCTGATAGAAATTAGATTGCAATCCAAGTTTGGAACATGAAGGACCGAGGAGAGAGTAAGATTCTTTGTTAATTTAATTGATCCAATTCCAGCCACTTTTCAGATTGAACCATCAGCTATCCGGACTGTAGATGCACCATGATATGTCTTGGAATGTTGGAAAATGCTGATATCTCCAGTCATGTGATCTGAAGCGCCATAGTCGACTATCCAAGGTTTTGGCTTCCTGACTTTTGCAGTAAAGGCAAAAAAAAATAGTAGCTTGATGTGCCAGTGTGCTAACATGTTGATTCGCAGTTAATGGAGAAGTTTGAGGCGGAATGGAGGTTTGTCCAAACAATTTATGCAAGGCTTCAAGTTGTTCTTTGGTAAAAGGACTTGTTTCAGCAGGGTTGTTGTCGTCTGATGTTGTGGCAGTATTAGCACGGTTTACCCGATCACTGCGTGCACGGCTAGGCTTCCAATCAGCAGGTTTCCCATGTATTTTCCAGCATTTTTCTTTAGTGTGACCAGGCCTTTTGCAATGTTCGCACCATGGCCTTCCCTTCTTCATCTTGTTGTCTTGATTTTGTTGAGACGAGCTGTGTAAAAGGGGCTGATCCTTCCATAGTTGGGTTTGTGCTAGACTCTCCTACCAGCATCACTTTCCTTCTGCTCTCCTCCCTTCTAACTTCGTAAAAAACTTCTCATATAGCAGGTAGGGGTTTCATTCCCATAGTTCTCCCCCTTACTTCATCTAGGTCTTTGTTTAGTCCAAGAAGAAACTTGAATATTCTCTTTTGTTCCACAATATTCTTGTATTGGGCAGAGTCTTCAGGGCACTTCCAGGAATAGATTTCAAACATGTCAAGGTGCTGCCAATAATGTGTCAAGATGTTGAAGTATTGAGTTACACTTAAATCGCCTTGTCGTAGATCATGAAGTCGGGTTTCAATTTCAAATAACTCTGATGTATTTTCTGAACTTGAGTAGGTTTCCTTCACAGCATCCCATATTTCTTTGGCTGTCTTGTAAAGCAGAAAATTCTCTCCAACTTCAGTGGTCATGGAATTGATTAACCATGACATAACCATATTATTTTCTGCTTTCCAGGTTCGATATTGAGCGTCTGATTTCTCTAGAATGAGAACTTCACCAGTGAGATATTCATCCTTCCCTTTGCCGCAAATATACATGAGAACTGATTGTGACCATTGAAGAAAATTATGGCCATTGAGTTTGTGATTGGTTATGAGAGAGAATTTTCTTGCATATTAGAGGAAGGATTTTGGTCGGGTCTAGAGCTAACTTCAGATGCAGAGGATTGTGAATTCATGCCGTATTTGGTCATGATGAGAAATCGACAATTGAAGGAATTGGCAATTGAGAAATTTTGATGAGGGAATTAAGGTACAGAGGTCAGCTCTGATACCATGAAAGTTTAGGATGAAAAATGGCTGAAATTCTCATTGCAATGTGAAACAAGTTACAGCCCTATTTAAAGAAACCGTGGCTAACATTCCAGACCACAAGAACAAAAGAAAGAATCCCTATAAATCAGGGAATTCAGTTTTCTATAGAATCAGAGAGAATCAGGGAGTAACTGATTCTATTTATTAGGAGATAAACTAAGTAATTAATTATTCTAACTACTTATCCTAATATTCTAACATAATTCTAACAAAAAATAATTATCCTAGTCAACCAAGTACGAAACGTCTCTTTTCTACATGATGCAAACCACCTTGCTACCTAAATAGCATCTTCCAATTCAGAAAATATACACGAATGCTTATATTTTTAATAAAAATTGTGTATACAGACACAATCACCTTTCAATGTAGTCCTTGTATTGCTCCGAGAAGTCCTCCCCAAGCCTATCTGATGGTTGGCCTGTTACTATTTTGTAACCACATAAACTGTTTGTTGCATTGGGAACCTATCCAATAAAGTTAAGTAAATAAACTTTACACCACGCAACAGCCATCAATGCTAGTTCATTGACAAATAAAATCAATAGGAAATCCACAACCTTGTGAGCAAGATGGTGAAATGAGTACAACAAGCACTCAACATAAGTAAAGTTCATCTCCTCTCCTGTCTTCCTCCGAGGCATGTAATTCTGACAAAAGAGAAGATAAGAATAAAAATGAATTCAAACTGATGATCACCCAATTGACTGCAGAAACTCTCAGGATTGATATGCTATTTGAGCAAAGATTTTGCACCAATAGGAGGACAACACGAAGCTGTGAAATTGTGTCAGAGTAAATACACAATTCACTTGCATTGGATAAGATCATAAACATATCCATCCGATCTGTAAATGTTCTTCCATCTAAGCATTAAATTCGACCTGTTGTTATTGGACCAAAGTACAATACCTTTAACAGTTGAACAATTGCAAGAAGAATCTGGCGTGAATCTTGTGGTGTTGTGTAAGGCGAAATCTCTGCAAGTGCTTTCAGCAAATCTAACTTCCGTTCCTCAGGTAGCTGACAGATAACATGTAATAATACATTCCTTGACTAAATTTCTCTCTCAAAAGAAAATAAAACAAGCCAAATTTTAACAAGTAACTCCAGAACTTTACACATAAAAGAAGTCTCCAACTTCTGGTTTTATGTGATTGCAGGTAAAGTATTATTACCTTATCAAAGACAGGCATTAAGTGCTTGTTAAGATAGTTTAGGAACTTGCTGCTTGATGCACCTCTCTGTTGAAAAAATATCACAAATGTCTGTATGTTACTAAAACGTTGTTAAGAAAAACACAGGACAACGTGTTTGGGACAAGTCTAACATGCCAAACATATTCCATACCACAACAACTGGAAGGGCCATGTAGAGGCAAGATATCAATCTGTCAATATGGTCTGCATCTTCAACCTGCATTTCAAGTTTCAACCATTCTAATAAATGTGAAATAGAGGACCACAACAACAGAAAGCAAAATGATACTCATTACGTATTTTACAGCAACCCAATCCCAAGAAAAGAAACCACAGTACGCATACTTAAGCATACAAAAAACTTGATCGCACTAGGTACTAATTTAGCAGGAAAGAGATGCAATACTAACATCCATCTCCTAAAGGACCTCCACCAAAAGAGAAGATAGAAATAAATGGTAAAAACACCTATAAATATGGATTTTCTAACTTTGGCATTTGAGAGTGGTGTTCAAATCTTAGTACCAAATTTGTAACTCCTAACCTAATATGTTAACTACTGGTTCTAACTAAACTGCATGCAGCCGGTAGAATAAATCGCAAATCTTTGGATCCAGATTCTAAAGGCAGTACACAGTGCAGGTTAATTCGTTTAAGCGCCATATTTCTTCTCTCAAAAGTAAGAAAAGGACTCACATTGAATTGCGCATCTAAATCAGCTTGACCTTCAACAATTCCAATGAGTTCTTTCATTCGTTCTGGAGAAGCTTTCTCTCCAAATATGCCCAAACTTTTTAGGAAGTCCATGAACATTCTAAATTCTGCTCCAGTTACATCTTCTAAGCTCTGCAATTGAACTCAGGTTAGTCCTACAACTTTTAAAAAATAATGAAGCAAACATTGAAGATTCATAACCTTAGTGCAAATTATAGATATAATGAAGATACAAGAACATGCCTTCTTTATCAAATCAGTAATATGCCTCTCCATTTCCTCCTGAGGCTTTAACAGTTCTGTTTTAATAGGAAATACCTGCAAATGGATCACTTTAGTCTCCAATTGAAGTTAACAATCATGTTACTCATTAAATAACCATCATAAGACATAATCTTAACACCTTATCTCTTATAAAACTTAACACTTTCTCCCGGATAAATTCATCTGTGCTTGGCTCATCGACACTCCCAATGTGCTTAAATAACGCTGTCAAAGAAGCTGCACAAACAAGGTAGTAAATAAGAACTTAGTTAAAACAAAAGAAGGCAAATCTATAGACCGGCATTTAAAAAAATAACTAAAAAAACTAATATATGCTAGTGTGACGACATTCCGTATAGAATATAGATTTTAGAAAATCAACTTAAAATGTAGGAACCCTAAACTGACAGGAACTGGAGTTACTAATGCACTTAATTAACCACATTCAGCTGAGCCATCAAAACATTTTCTCTTTCCTTCCCCATTTTCTTTAAGATGTCATCACTATCAAAAAGGGGCAAAAATGGAATAAAACCATATCAACTTCGGCATGAATGAAAACCTTTTAGAAGCCCATACGATGAATTTGATAAAATCGAACAAGGTAAACAAAAACATAGGTTGAAACAGGAATTACTTCTCATTCTTTTTAACAGCAGAGCCAAAAAAATCACATGTAGGACACAAAATGAAAAGACGTTCTTTCAAATTTCCACCGAGAGGTGAAATTTTTCTCTCACAATTTGGTAATAGAAATTTCAAAGGACACAACCCAATGTAAGTGATACGAAGAATTATCTGCCAAGCAAGGTCCATCGAATTAAGTCATGAAAGGTCTATGGTAGCATTGCTTTGTGTCTCAAAAAATTAAATGTCATACATTATTGCCTATATCAGACTTTCCCAATCAGACTCTTAGTACACTCAAACAAGCAAATTTTACCTTTCACATCCTGCCTTAAAAGAGCCATGAGAGCTTTATGGACCGCATCACGCTCAACAAATTCCTCTACAATATAAACAACAGCCAAAATCATATTTCTATACAAGGAACAGCAGTTATGTCCTCAAAATATCAAAATGCAAATGAAAAATACTGTACCAGCTGCAAGCAGTTGCACGAGAATGTCCACAATCTTGCTGATATGTTCCGGCGTGTCCTTGCAGAAAAGGGGAAGTCCCCGAATGGCTTGAACTCGAACCTGTATTGATCAAAACACAAACTTTGACACAATTAACAATGACACCATACATAAAGTTATTTTTTTCCTGATTCTAAAATTTGGTGTGCAAAAATTTACTTCATTTCCTGGTTCTAAAAATTTGGTGGCTTTTGACACATTTGTACGTACATACGACGTTGAAATCCTACTGGAGCGCAAAAAAAAAAAGGAAACGAAATTAAACATAATTCAACAAAATATACTGACCCCAAGCTCTTCTTCCTCAATCAAATCAATATGAGTATCGATGGCGGGACCGGAAAGCTCAGGAAAGAACTTGAAAAACCTAGGGATAAGCTGGGCAGCCAATTGCTTGGCCTTGATGCTCGTCTTGGCCGCATCAATAATTCCCTGGTAGTCCTTCACATGCTGCAATAAGAAACAAAAACAAACCCTAAGTTTTTTTGCGTAAGGATTAATGGTAAGAAAATCCATGGAAGTTGAAGAATTACAAGCGAAATACCTGGGACTTGTCCTTGGATTCGTTGAGGCGCTCGCCGAACTCGTAGAGCTTCTCGATGTTGCTGGCCTCGTCGGAGGGATCGGCCATGGGAGCTTCTTCTCTTCAGGTGCTGAGGCGAAAATTGAAGATAACAAAAATGAGAATCTTAGACAATCACACATTTTTTTCCAGGAAAATGGGGATTATGAACAGTAAGGCTTTTACTTACTGGGTCTATGTGAGGGAGGAAGCGACTCAGTGAGGAAAACACGAGTCTGACTACAGAGCTTTTAGAGAGAGAAAGAGGATGAGAGAGAGAGAGAGAGAGAGAGAGAGCTCAACAAGGGTTTTGGTGGACGACGAAACAGAGAAACAGCAGCGTTTCTTTGCCCGTCGCGATCTTCATTTCGGTTCCAAAACGACGACGTCTAGGAAAGCAAAAGTCACAAGGTCTTTAATTTGGATTACTCTTAAAAAACTGCCCCTAGACTATTATTAATGTCAGTTTACTCCTAAATGGAAGGATTTGGATGAAAGAGCATTCTTCTCAGAGTATTGGAGCGCTGAGTGATGCATTTTGAAATTTGATAAACAAGATGGCATTATTGGAGCAATTTTGAGAATCAATTTCTAAAATTAACCCTTTCAATTTCTTTCTTTTTGTTGAAAAAGAATTTCAGAGAAAGGGCGACCAACGTTGACATATTTCTTAAACGTTATGAAATGAACCGCTCAGAGACTAATTAGAAAGTTAAGTGAAGGTCTACTGACAACCCCTACCCCTAGACGAGTAACATGTCATCTAACTCCAACAAACATGCTAACAATAAAAGTACGTGAACGCGTAGTCTCAGACACTCTAAATCAAATATAAATTAGAAAAAAAAAATAAGTCTTCGCATTTGATACCCTCGAAAAAGTAACCAACATTAGAACCTATATTCGCAAGCCCACCACGGTACTTTATTATCGTAGGTCATCACACTCATGATATCCTTTCAATTTTATTTGTTGCAACGTCATGTTGTCTACTTGTCCTATGTTTGTTTTTTCCTCCTTTTAAAAGATGTTTCCTTCAGTTGTGTTTAACACAAAAGAAAGATGATGATAATGGAAATGTATATATAACCTTGGTGTGAAAATTAGTGTAACTTCCCTTGTTGAGAGACATTAAAATTTAAGTTTTTTTAAAAGATCTAAAATCCCTCAATCGATTTATTATCCCTTCTTTTTCTCTCCTTTTCTCTCTTGCTAATCGTAAATGCAAAAATCCTTTCATTATTCTTCTCATTACATCTCTCCTTGCACTGTTCCTTCTACAAAATAAGCACAAAAGCTTCCATTTTTTTCATAGATATTCTTTTCTTTTTTCCTTTTGAGCCTAACCAACACGACGAGCTATTGCAGTTTATGCACTAGCATAATATGTCGTTGAAGCTATCATCACATTAATGTAGATAACATGATTTGTCGTTTGTATTAAAGTTTGTTGTCGTTCAAGATATCTAGTCTTCTGTGTCATTGGACACCAAAGCTTTTTAAATTGACCACTTGTGGTCCTTTGCATGAGTTTGACAGCCCCTTCCTTGCTAATTGACCAACTTCAGATCAGATATTTTCAATTTTCAATTTTCAATTTTAAAGGCTCGCACTGTGAAAGGAGTCCGAGCCACTAGGAAGAAGCTTCAAATTATTACTACATCCTAAACAAGAGGCCAGGATCACTGAACATTGTACAGTGCTCTTCCTTTTTAGCTTTTTTGATGTATTTTTTCCATTTTGCCTGTATTATTTTCTTTTAGTGTTCCCTTTTGGTGATGGCTTTTGGGATATTTTGGCCCATGTTGCGTCGTGTTATGTTTTTGTCCTTAGTTGATTGTTTTTTGTTCACTTCTTTGCTCTTGGTTGTTTGTCATTTTATGCCCAAAAAACCCTAATGTCTATTTTCTTCTATTTACTTCCTCCCGTGTTTTTGTTTGTGCACCGCTGTTCTTTATGTTTGCTCTCCCTGTTGCATGCTTTGTCTCGCTTTTGGTTGTTTGGTTTGATGATTTATGTCTCTTTTTCCCCTTTGTTTTTATCTTCTTCTTTTTATGGTTGATTTCTTCTTCTTTTTTTTTTTATTATTTGTGCATTTTTTCTCTTTTTTCCCTGTTATTTTTCAATTTTTACATTTGAAATTTTGTTTTTTCTTTTTTTTTTGGCCCGTTGGTTTTTTCTATTATAGAGTTAATTACATAATTATACTTTTTAATTTTAACTATTTCTCAATTTATCTATCTATTTTTATAAACTACTAAGAAATTCTTTGAATTAAAAAAAACTAATTTCAATCTTTATCCCTACGAATAAAAAAATTAAACAAGACAACATAACTACCCTTAAACAATTATGAAAAATATTTTATAGATTGAAAAACATAGAAAATCTTAAAACAAAACATCTTATTTTAGGAAAAAAGGATTTTAGATTTCATGACTTTTTAAACATAAAATATCTTTAAAAAATTTCTCAAAAAGAAAAAAAATAGAAACAAGTTCGTTCTAATTAAGAGTATCATTATCTTTATCTCTATATTTTTTCTATCAAAAAAGTTTACAATAGATAAAATTAAAACAAGTTTTTCAAATTCAAAGGATATATTTGTAATTCTAAAACCAAATGAATAAATTGAAAAATAATTAAAACTAAAAATACAGTTTTATAATTTACTCTTACATTATATAATATTTTTTTGGCTACGCACAAGTTCTTGCTTGATATTTGATTTGGTCATACACAAATACACAAATTCCTGGTTGTCAAAGTTTGGCAACTTCACAAACCATTATAATGCTTGATCACTTTGTTAACGTATCCATCAAACAGTCTAGCGACCATATAGACATTGTGGATCAACGTCACTGCCCTTTTTCCGTATCCTTTTCTATAACAATGATCTCATCATTCCTTATTCTAGCAAAACCGCCCGTCAGAGCAATTGTTAACCATTGGTCGTTAAGGCGCATCGATTGTGTTCTCAAAATACTGAAATCTATGGCTGTGACAATAGGCGTGTGATTTGGCAATATGCTAATTTGTCCTTTCTAATCCTAAACAATTCGATTCAGAATCAATATATAAAAATTTAAGGTCATTTCTTCACTTTATTATCCATTTCTAAATTCATAACCTTCCTAGTGATTTCATCAATATTACCTGTCAAATAAAAAGCCTGTTTAAGAAGACCATCTAACTCTTCCAAAAGGATCAATTTGGACCCTCTAATTATTTATGCTAGACCAACATATTTGTAATGACCGAGGAAACGTCATCAATAAAACATAATATTTAATTAGGTTTAATTAATGAATTTATTCTTAAAAATATGAAACTTTGTAAAAATAGTAATTTTTGTGAAATTACAATAAAATATGAATGAGCGGCATTGATTACAAATTTTATGGCATATGTAATGCAATGGTAGATATTGTAAAATACAAATTTTATGAGTTTGATGACTCAGAAATTTGTACATAATATCCATAAAATGAATTTCATGTCACAATTAATTGTGAAATTGTGATATAAACGAATGAATGATTAGAATGTAAATAGGACATAGAGGTTGTCCTAACCCTAACCGGGGGTAGAAAGGAGGCCAGAGTAGTATAAGGATACTGCTAAATGAAAACGCAGATACGAAAAATGTTATGATTGGCCTCCAAAAGTAAACAAAAAGTAAGTTAAATATTTTATACAGTCTAAGGATAGAAAGTACACTGAATTGACCACGACAGTATAGGAAAAATACTGTGTGGTGAAAAATTACACAGTATAAATTTTTAACTCCACAAAGTGGACACTCCTTGATTTTCTATTGGGTCACATGTCAAGAAAAGTGGCCCAATCACCTTGTGACACCTAGTGGTATACTCATGGGTTACCATGAGTCACCAAATGTGATAAGGATGCATTTAAGGCAAAGTTATCACAAAAATTCATTTCTTTTCTTTTGCTCCAAGATCCGGCAGCCATGTCCAAGAGCTCTAAAAAAAATTTTCAGCCCCCAAAATTTTCAAAAATACCCCCAAACAAGTTTTACAAGCAAGTACAAGGATTTCCCACAAGTTTTAAGGTAAAATCCTAAACTTTTTAATGAGTTTTCAAGGGATTTTTCATGGGTAAAGGGCAAAAATTAATCCATGGTATTTTTGCATGAAAAGGAAGTCCAAGAAGAAGTTCAAGAAGCCTTTGAAGGTTAGAAATCCAAAAAGTGTTATTTGGGTAAGTTTTAAAGTTTAAAGTTTTGAATTTTGTTTTGATTTTTATTCTTTCAAACCCATGAGGGGTTTTGAGCATGTATTTGATGAAATTTCATGTATATGTGATGAATGGTAAGTTTAAGTTGTGAAACTTTGGTTTTTAGTGCAAACCGGTAATTTTTGAAAAAAGTATTATTTTTGTAATTTTGATGTTTGACTTTGCAAAAGTGATGTTTGAGCATGAGAATGTGTTGATTAAGGCATGGAATGGTTTCTGCAGGGGTAGAATTGCAAGTTTGAAACGGATTTTTGTAAAAATGCCATAGGGACTAAATTGAAAGAAAAAGTTCCTTCTCGGCAGATTTGAAAAATAGTCAAAAACCCCTGTACAGTGAGATTTTGGGAAAAGTTAAAACACAAAAGTTGTAGATCTCGATGAAACTGTTAGGCCATGCAAGCGGTTTGCCTAAAAACTCAATCGTTTGTGAGTTTTTGATTTTTCAAGAATATGTTAAAAGTGAAAAAAGTGTTAAATGGCAAAAAAGTCATTTTTCAAAATGATTTAAGGTATGGTACCTTAAGTAAAAATGATCCTTGAGAAAAATAAGAAATTTTGATGCAAAGAAGTAAATTTTAGTCCCGAGGGTAAAATCGTCAAAATTTTTAGTTCAGGGACTAAACCGCAAAGTTTTATGAAAATGGGGCATAATTGAGAAATAAAGGGATTTGACCCACTAGGGTGTTATTTTGAAATTAGTATGTGGTTATTTTTATAAGAATAACGAAATCGAGCTCGGGTAGGTTAGTGGACCCACGGAGGGCAAAATTATCAGTTTTGTCTAAATAACCCGAACCGGTTTGAAATGTTTATAATGGAATAAGAAAACGACTAGAAAGGGTTCCCGCCCTTCGTTAGAAACGATAGGGTAAAGTTAGATAAAAATAAGAAAAAAACCAGTGGTTTTTAGAGTTGTACATAGTAATACAACTCAATTTGTTAACTAACGGATGTTTCGTATCGAAACATAGTGAAATTTGGCTAATGGCTTTGTAATTGGCCAACAGGATCCTAGGAGTCTAGGAGAAGGGAAATCGAGATTAAGTTGCCTGACATTCGCATCAAGTAAGTACCCTTCCCACCTACAGTATGAAATGTAGGTTTAGAAAGAAACGTATGTATATGTATACTTGTGCGTATAATTAAGTGTAAACTTGTGTGTTTGCCATGATATGGATACCTAGGGGTATAGTCATGTATGAATAATTGTGAGCATATTAATGTATACCAGTGTGTACAAGATGTTACGTACCTGTGTGTACAATAATAAAATAAGCATGTGTACCATGATTTTGTACCTGTGTGTATAATATGTTATGTACTTGTGTGTACAATAATGAAAATGAGCGTGTGTATCATGATTTCGTACCAATGTGTACAATGATAAATACTTAAGTATGTATAAAGTAGGTATCTGTGTGTACATTTGATGTTAAGTACCTGTGAGTACATTATTCTATATACCTGTGCGTATATTAATGTATACCAGTGTGTATAAAAAGTAAGTACCTGTGTGTACGATGCTAGGCAAGAGAATTTATGTTTCATGGATAATATGTGATTATTACTTCATGCATGGTATGTCAACCATAATAAATGGACTGGTAAATGTATCACCAGAAATTAAGAAAATTGTCGTACCGACTCCTAACTCAAGGAGAGGTTAAAGGATATGTTACGGTCACGGTGTTACGTAGACCTAAATGAAATTGCGCAATGGTACGAACACTTGGGCCCTAATAAAGATAAGAAATGATGAGGATAAAAAAAGTTTATAAGAAAGCATAATTGATTCATGCATTCATATGAATATCCATGTGGGATTTATGGGACTTACTGGGCATTAGCTCATTAAGTATTTCATGCTGTAGGTATTCCGACGAGAAGGTCAGAATAAGTTCAAATGGTGAGCTGGCGGAGGGGTGGATGATGTGCGGATTGGGTATGGAGTCCGCTGCTGTAATGTTTTCCGCTACGTATGTTTAAAGTTATTTTGATATGAAATGTTTAAAAGAAAGATGTTATGAAAGTAAAAGTATTAATTATGTAAATACAAGTATGTGAAAGTATTTTGAGAATTATCAAAGTTAATGAAAGGCAATTATTTATTCCCGTTTTAAAAAAAAAATTCTTAAATTTTTGCCCTAAAGTAAGTAAGAAAGAGTTTTATCACAGCCTGAAAAGGCGGGTTGTGACAATATTTCTCTAGGGAACTAGAAACTACTTTTGCTAAAAAAAAGGTTGTGACGGGAAATGCTCAATTTTTCGTGCTCATACTATGATTAAGCGATTTTTTTTTTTTCAAAAAATTCATCTAACCCAAAGATATATATAACGTCTCGAAGTTCTTTGTGATGTTTGTAAAGTTTGTTTAACTCTTTTCTAGTTCTATAATTTTCTTTATCAACAATTCGAGATTGGCATATAGTTGACGTTGAATCTACAAGATCTACTGTTGGATAGATATAGTATCCTTATGCATGAAAATAATAAATTCGGTCATTGTGGTCAGACTTTGTTATGAAATTCTAACCACATTCTCCATAGGGCCCTTTTATCTCTTCCTTCTCCAAGCTCGTTTTAGGGAAGAAGGAATCGAGAAGAAAGTATCAACAACCAATTGTATTACGAGACAACGCATGATATTCAGATCGATCTATTATACCCCGTAGCATCTAGTATTGGATAGACCTTACACACTAATTGTCCTTTAACTCTAGCGTATCTTTTGTTTCATTTCTTTTGGAACAATCATAAAACTTTTATTATTATTATTATTATGGATGTACTAACGTATATGATTTCATATAGTTGGACTACCTTTTTCCTTTTTATATACCCCTTCCTATGCTAATGCTATATTATTCGACCATAATTGGCAGTTTGGTACTTTTCTAAATCTCCAATCAAGAGCAAATAAAGTAACATTATTCTTGGTTGATGCGTGAATGCCCTTAAATGTATGGACCACTTTGTTTTTTAGGTTATTGATTATTTTGAATGATTTATTATTTAACTTAGATATGTAGATGTTGCATGTATTACATCTATGATGTTAGATCTTTAAATTAGATATGACATGCACTGCACTTGTGTTGGACTACTCCACTTCTAAATTAGACATCATTAAAGGGTTTTTTTGGTCCAATAAAAGTCTCTAGATTCAATGAATCTAGACTATAGATATTGAATTTATGAATTTTTGAACCGAAGTTGTTTTAGAAGGTAAAGTGATATGTATTTTTCTATTGCACATTCTACTTTTGGAAAACACTTCTTTCGCTCGCACATTTTGATGTCGTGCATGATACTTGAGCAGAAAGTATGTTGGGTGCAAAGTGAGATTCCATTATGAAAAGAGGGAGGCTCTGCTTGAACCGTTTGGAATGATGATAAAGCTGCTGACACTTGGTAGAATCTGAAGACGAGAAAATTAACGTCAGACAAGAAAGAAAAGAGTTGAAGGTTGTTTTTCATAGCATTTAGGAATTTTCAGAGCCTACCATAAACTATTGTGTTGGACAATTGTTCTTCAAACATGTCGTGTGTAAATTGAGAATCTTCAAAGAATTAGAAGAGAATTGAAGCAAGATGTAGTTTTTTGCGAAGAAAGAAAAAGTAGCGTCCTCACAATCCCTTCCAATATCTTAGAAAGAATCTACTGAGATCACAAGTGGAACAATAAAGGATTGAAACAAATAATTGCAGCCTCATCTCAGACAAGGGAATTAATTCCTAAATGATAGAAGAGAGAACTGTTATAAGTCATTCTCTTCCCACCATCGGTGATAAGCATGACACAATTGTTATTGGATTTGAAGAATCTAAAAACAAACAAGTTATATTTGAGAATATTACAAATCAGATAAATAAGTAGAACAAAAAAAAACCTTCAACTCAATTGAAGTGAAAATTGAACAAAAAAGTGATCAAGGCACGTGCAGCTCACGCTTTCCTTCTGGCTGGTTGTGCACGAGAGCGATGAGCATTTAGGTGTAACCTCCACTAATGAACATTAAGGCATTCACGTCATGGGCGACGTGTGTGCACACATTGGGCCTCTAACCCACCGGAGTCGTAATTTACACCCCTGCATGTGAGAGAGTCTCTTAGATACAACATCTTATCCAAGCACAAAAGTACAACCACTTAAAAACCATATCAAGCTTTAATGCCTAACCAATGTAAGACTTCATATTTAAGCTTTTTTTCAATAAAATCCAAATGTCAATAGGCATAATTTAAGCATCAATTTCTCATTCACATGATTACTATTTTCAGCATATAAATATATGATTTCGATCTTCTTATGACGGAAAACACAAGCATGCCAAGACCTGTCACTTTTACAAAGTGACTACCACTAAAAATTATGTCTCAAAATGGCTCTTTAAAATAATTATTAGCTATTTTTCCAACAGAATCATCACTAAAATATTCTTTTGAGGGTTTTTTTTTTAGCCATGAGTTGAGAAGGAATCTTCTGAATAAGTAATATGAATTACAAGCCCTTTACAAATTGTTAATGAATTTTTATTTTTCTCAATTAAGTAATATAGTTGACAATCAATAATAAAACTTCCATAATAAATTAAAGATGCTATGAATGAGTATAATGACACTGACACCAAGTAACAACACTAGGTAGTTTATTTCCTTTGTCTTTTAAGCTCTCTACTTTTCTCTTGCTGCTTTATTTTATGTCTGCGGATACGGAAGGGAAAGAGGGAAAAAAAGAAGGAAAAAGTAAACTAAGAGAAAAGGTGTACTATGGGCTTGAGACCTTGAGTAAGTTATTATTGTCTTGTTCAATAACAACAGCTTTACTATTTTTTTAACTTCCTTCTAGCTGGATACCGTGATGGGCGATCTCAGACACTCACTGCCACTTTTTTCCAGATTTTAACCTGCGGAGTCTGAGAAAACATGTAAAAGTCGACTTGAAAAAAAACTTTTTCTTTTTGGGATTTTATGATGGGTCTCATACTGTCATGGATGGCTACAATAATGTTCAACTCAAATGGTGTATATATTACATAGTACTATGAAAAGCAGCGATAGATCCAGAATTTGAACACTGTGAGACACTAATAAAAAAATTACGACATAAAATAATACTTTTCATATTTATCTATAATGTATTATTATTTGTTGATTAAAATTATTTCAGTTGTCCTTGATGAGTTTTCTCAATATACACAACGAAATCGTCAGTTTACCATTGATGTCTCATTATACCACGCAAGTAACTTTTCACAGGATAAATATTATTCACATAAATAATATTTTGCCAGTGACTTAATTTTTTTAACTGTCAGCAATTGAAGCAAAAAATGATGCAGTGGAATTGGGGAGACAGAATTTTACCGGCTTAACTTGGACAGAGAAGCCGAAAAAACCACTTAAAAAAACCCTTAAAGGAAAAAACCTCTAACTAAGAAAAACACTCCAAGTTTATATTCAATACTCAATATTCTAGTCTCTTTATAATTGGCTAACGAGGCTATTTATACCTTTTTAGTAAAATGATAATAAGTACTCAGTACAATAATTGATACAAATAATGATAAACTAATAACAAAATAAAAACGACTATTGTAGTTATAATCTCCATACACGACACTCCTCTACTTGTGTTAGAAGGCTCCTCGTTTATTTTTATGTTATTTCTTTTGTTCTCTCTTTTCTTTTTATTTTATTTTCTATGTAATTTTTATTTATTTACAGTCTATACTATCAATATTATTCCTTTCTTCGACCTAGCTTCTTTAAATTCACTTTCTTTGCTTTTTTTTTTTTTTTCTTTCAATACTTTTATGTCAAATGTTTGATTGCCTCCTAAGTTATGTTTTTGATGTAGTGAGATTATAACTACAATAGTCCTTTTTATTTTGTTATTATTAATTTATTATTATTTGTGTCGTTTATTGTAGTGAATATTTATTATCGTTTTACTAGAGGGATATAAATACCCTCTTTAGCTAATTGTAAAGAGATTATAATATTGACATTGAATATAAATTTTAAGTATTTTCTTTCCTAGTTAAATTTTTTTTAAAGGGCTTTTTAAGATAAGTCTTCAGATTTTATATTTAGATTAGGCCGATAAAATTCTGTCTTTGCAGTTCTGCTGCATCATTAGCTTAAAACGAGAAACAGGCTCTATAATACTTATGGTCTAATAATACTAACAAGAAAAGGGGGGTGTTTGGCAGTGGTGGAAACCACTCAGTTTCCACCACAATCTCAGTTATAAACAGTGTAAAGCTCTTATATGCTACTGTAACAATAAAAAAAAAATATGCTACAGTATAAAACTCTCACATGCTACAGTAAAAGTGGTTCCCACCATTGGTTCTCACCACTCTTCCAAACACCCCAAAAAAGGGTTAAGAGGATGGCAGACAATTTATCGTTTCTGTCTACTCATGGGACGCGTGCCCTATTAGCCGTGACATGCGTCTTTTACTGTGAAAGGATTTTTAAAAGATATTATCGTTAAGTATCTTGTGTTTTAAAAAAAATACTATATTGATATTTCATTGTTTAAAAAAATCAAAATAGTATTATATAGTTTTTAAAAATATTATATATTAGTATTTTTAATTTGTGTTTTTGACATGAAGTTTCTCTTTTTTCTTTTTTTACTTTTTTATTAACAAATCCCAATTTTGCAAAACTATAATAAGAAAGTGAAAACAAAAAAAAAATAACAGAACTTGTAAAAAAAAAACATATATATAAACTGTTTTGAACATTAGTTGTATTTATTTTTTTATAATTTTCATGAAAAATTAAGGTCATTAATATAAAAAGATAAGTTAAAAATTTTGTGTCACAAAACACGAACTCGGGTAACAAAATAATTTTTTAAAAAACTATAAGATACCATTTTAATCTTTTCCGAATAACAAAACATCAATATAATTTTTTAAAAAAAACAGACTACCAAAATTATAAAAAAAAAAAACCCATTCTTTAAAAGTACCAAAACACTTGCTTTATAAGCGCCATTTAATTTGAATAGTATGATTAAAACCGACGATCTCTATAGTGAGGTGCTCACAGCTCACACGATAAAATTGTCCTTTTTAATTTTTATTTTGATTGAAAGTTTGTTTCAACTTTCAGAATAAAAGCTAACAACAGATATAATAACAAACTAGTGCGCGTGTGTGTGTGTTATTTTTTTTTTTTAAAATTCTCCCTCATTATATATCTTTAAAAAAAAGACTTTTCATTGCACAATAACGTGATAAATGTGTGCAATCAGCTCATGTCTCTTTGTTAGAATTTATCCTTGATAGAAAAAGATCCAACTTCATTATAAACCCCTGAGACAAAACGCTGTAAAATATCTGACAAGTAACAAGGGTGAAGGAATCTCTCAATTTCCAAGCCCAAGAAATTATGCTTAATTATGTACATATTACATACATGTACTAGCCCCAATAGAAAACCAGGCCTTGAAAATCTGCCTATTAAAAGGGAAAAAAGGAGAAAAGATATCAACGTTGTGTTCCAAGCTCCTGGTGGAAATACATTTCCCTAAATTCACCCTTGAATTCTCCAAAAATTCACCATTTTCATCTACAATCGCTTTTTTTTTGTTTGTTTGTTTAAATCTGAATCACTATCATTATTAACGAAACCTTCCCACTTCTACATAACCTTTTTTTTACGGTTGCTTTCTTCACTTCTTTTTTTCAGGTCCCATAAAGCTTTGACCGTACCAACTAAAGTTATAGGGAATGAAAGAGTAAAAAATGGTCCGTACAGCTTTTACCATACTCACAGCAAAAGGCTTGCCCTCACTTAGGACAGAGAGAGACCTGGAAAAAGGGCATGTGAAAAAAAAAAGTTATTTCTCTTAGACAGTAGAAAATGAAAGCAAAAGCAAATGGGGTCAGAGAGAGAGAGAGAGAGAGAGAGTGGATAAAGTAATGCAAGTAGAAGGGAATTTAATTTTCAATCTTCTTAGGTCCCTCCTTGCACTGCACATGGTCTGCATTCAAGTACTTAGTAGGCCATTGGGAGGTTTTGTGGGGCTCGTCTACCCACAATCACCAGCTTAGTCACCCTTCTATGTTTTTTTCTGCAGATACCCTTGATAGTTATATGTGCCGCTTGTTTTTTGCCCTTTATCTCTTTGGTAAATTTTTCAATTGCCACTAGACACAAAGACAACCTAAGTAAGTACATAAACACTAGATATCACCACTAAAAAAAAAAAAGTGTCAAGTAAAACTGTGTTGATCATTATGAAACAATTTGCAAATTCCAATATTGATTTGATAATTTTTAATTGATTAAATTAATTTTTAGTTGATTAAATCATTAGTGATACATAACGTTGCTCAAATGGCTATTATTCTTGGCTAAGTTGATTTTTTTTTCCAAGGAAAGATGAATTATTATGCAAAATGTTGACCCCATTATGTGTTCAATCAACAATGATTGGAGGGCTATGCAATAATTAATATTATAAAGTCATAAACCCGTGAATGCTTGTCAACAAAACATGATGTTTTTTGCGTCTAGAACCAAAGTTTCTATTTAACTGGAAAAATAAAACTCGTTTGACACAAATACCCATAACCATTATATAACATATAACAAAACTATAAAGCTCTTTCAAAAAGCCATGCAAACCAAAAAGAAGCCCCCACATGTAATTTTGACTACATCAAAGGGTCTTTCATTAAAAGACTGTATTCTTAAATTGACCCTTCTGGTTTTCCCTCTCCACAAGGCTTCACGGGTCTTGATTCTCTTCTTTATTTCTCTCTACGTGGCAATTGTCCTAGAGCTTCAACACCTAGCCCCTAATACAAATTTTTATATGTAATAATTTTTTATGTTCTCTCTCATTATAACTCCTTTGTCCAAACCTCTTATTCTGCCCAATAATCCAAACAATGTCTGCCCCATATTGTTTTTCCTCCTCTTCTTCTTCTTGTTTTTCCTTCTTAACTTTGTCCATTTTCCTCCTTCTAATACTAGATAAAACTGCATTTTGCTTAGCCAAACCAGCCAAAATCCCTCGTCCAAACCGCCAACTCTCCGTTAATTACTATGCAAAGTCATGTCCTCAACTTGAGCAACTCGTCGCCTCTGTCACATCCCAACAGTTCAAAGAAGCACCCGTTTCTGGTCCAGCAACTATTCGCCTTTTCTTCCATGACTGCTTTGTAGAGGTACTATAGCTACTAACCATTTTATGCTACGTTGTTTTTCTGCCTCATGTATTTGCATTTTATGCCCATTTTCACTTTCATAACAAAAATGCTAAAAAATGTTTTTTTTTTTTTTTTTGCATGGGAATGAAGGGCTGTGATGCATCTATAATGATAACATCAAAGCCAGGGAGCAAAATGCTTGCAGAGAAAGATGCCGTGGATAACAAGGACCTAAGAGAGGAAGGATTTGAGAGCATAAGAAAGGCCAAGGCATTAGTGGAGAGCAAGTGCCCTGGTGTTGTCTCTTGTGCTGACATTCTTGCGATTGCAGCCAGAGATTATGTCCACTTGGTAAGAAAAGTTCACTCACTTTTACTTTCGTTTTTCGCCTTCAAACTCTCCAACTAGTAGCTGAATTCACCATTTTTATTTTATGTCGTTTCACCTTCCATTGTTCACACCAATCATCTGGTGGGTGTTAAAGTCTAAGGTCTTGGGTTCGAGTCAGTCACACCCGGATGTACAATTATCTTGTTAGGGATCCATTTGCCACACAGAGATGCACTTTCTTCTAGGGGTTATCTCCATAAACCACCCGATATCCCAATAACCCTGAAGAAAGAAGAAAGAGAACTTAAACGTGGTATGTCTGACTAGAAAAGACCAAAGAAATAAAATTGATCTCTGCAGTGGTAATGCCTGCTCTTGTTTTTAGTGGGAATCACTTAGCCAGGGTCCCCCACAACATGTGTCGTTGATGAAAGGGAATTACCCATTCTTTGGCGTGTGTGAGCTCTGAAGACCCACATGCTCCTCCAAGAAAGATCAAAAAAATGAACTCTGTTTTTGGAAAATTGTTAACTATTTTTTTTTTCTTTTCTGTTGTTGGAAAGTAATCATGAAGCCAGTGGGGTGAGATATAATTGTTTTTGCCAAAGTGGGATTAGGACCGAATTCAATTTCAGCTGTTAATTCTGAGCTTTCAGGACAGGTTGCTATCAGAGAAACAGCCTAAAAACGATAAGGAGTTAAGACATTGAACCTCAAAATGTCTCAAATATTGCAAAATAGTTGGTCGAATTCTGGTCTGTCTTATAATAAATGTTATTAAAGTCTGACTAAAGTGGACAAAAACAAAAGTTTTATAAACTGTCCATGTTTTAATCAGTATAAATATGATGATAAAAGACGGTTCCAAAGTATAGCAAGATTGGGAGGAGACTTGTCTAATGTCTGGCATATCTTATAAATCTAGTTAGCTAATTATCGTTTTCATAAAGGACAAAAGCATAGTTTGTCCTCAACTTGATTATAGCCTCATGTTAATTGTTATTCAATCTTTGTTTTGTTCAACAATAAGCAAATAATCAGCTATATTAGTTGGATGTCATTTTTATAGTTACAATGACAATATTATTGTGTAAACTTTGTTTGTTTGTTTTTTTTTTTGACAAATAATTAAGTACAACTTAATATAGGCAGTGTGACGACCAGCCTTTTCGGGCAGTCACTTTACTTTCATAAACATAGTTTCGTAAACAGTAATCTTACTTACTTAGTAAGAAAATACTGTAGTAAAAATTTTTTTTTTCTTTCCTTAAACGTTCTTTAATATTGATGCGACCTCTGTCGCATTCAAGTTGAGACATCGCTCAACACTTGCCCTTAAAATCATTTCAAAACGTTTCTTAAAACTTAATAAGAAACATTTATTAAATCATAGTTTAAAACTTTACTTTATCATTACATAAAACAGTTCATAAACTGTATCTTAAAACTTTGAATACAATTCTTAAAACTCTGATTTTCTTTAAACTTTGAAAACACAACATTAAACAATGGAAAACATTTTCTTTACGTAGCGGAAGCAAACAGTGATGGTATCCATACCCAAATCTTCGCATCTGTCCTCCGCAGCACCCAGCTCTTCTAACAGGTCCCATTGGTCACCCATAAATTACCTACAGCATGAAAAACTTTTAATGAGCTTTCGCTCAGCAAGTTCAAACATAATCTCACAAAGCATTTAAACATGCTTTAAAACTTTTCTCATGAAAACTTTTCTCTTGAAACGTTCTTCATGAACGTTTTCCATAAACATTTATGAAAATATTTTCCATAAACGTTTTCCTTTAAACATTTCTAAAAACGTTCTTCATAAACGTCTTTCATAGAACATTTCTGAAAACGTTTTTCATAAAACATTTCTTCAACGTTTTGCATAAACGTCATTCGTAAACCTTTTCTTGCAAACATGAAATGTTTTTCATAAACATTTAATGTAAAACCTTTCTCTTAAAACATTTCTTGAACGTTTTTCTTAAAACGTCGTTCATAAACCGTCTCTTGAAAACATGAAAATGTTTTTCATAAACACTTGTCATAAAACATTTCTCTGAATGTTTTCCATAACATAGCATATAAACATTTCATGAAAGGAGAATGCATGACTTCATTTATGCTCAATTATTAACTTTAATTATGAGCCTTTTATGAACATTCTATAAACTTAAATATTCATTTCTTTCTCAACCTTTATTCTTGTTCTTTAACTTTCTTTATCTTATAACTTTCATTTTCCTTACTTTCTTTAGTGTTCGTACCAACTCATTAATCATGAGATCATAAACATGATGCTTCCCTTGTGGAAGACTTGAGACCATCAAACATTGAGGTCTTGTACCTCACCTTTAGGAGGTCAAACTTTAATTTTACTTTCATTACCTCATAACAAAGAGGCTGGTACGACACTTTCCTTTTTATCTTTACGTTACCTTCTTATTAACTTTAGTGAGCATTTCAAATGCAATCACATCATATGCAATACACTTGCAATTCATAGCTTGTATTATAAAATTAATTGCATAATAAATGCAACTCATTGCATAACAAATGCAACATAAAATGTAAACACAATTTGCATAATCATAACTTGCAATTTAACACTCATTGCATAACAAATGCAACATATTGCTTAATAAAGACATCATAAAATGCAATCACATTATATGCAATACACTTGCAATTCATAGCTTGTATTATAAAATTAATTGCATAATAAATGCAACTCATTGCATAACAAATGCAACATAAAATGTAAACACATTTTGCATATCATAACTTGCATTTTAACACTCATTGCATAACAAATGCAACATATTGCTTAATAAAGACATCATAAAATGCAAACATATTTTGCAAGCTATAACTTTTATTCTTAAATTTATTGCACAATAAATGCAACTTATTGCATAGCAAATGCAACATGAAACTTATAACTTAAACTATTAAACATTTTGCATTGTCATAATGCAAAACATACTTTCAATACTTTGAAAATCATAACTTAAACTTTTAAATAACGTTATGCATATCAATATGCAAATAAACCTTTAACATAACGATTGCAAATTCATTGCAAATCTTTTTCTTGAACTTTAAAACTTCTTGCATAATAAATGCAAACATACTTTAAAAACAACTTGCTTAACAATTGCAAACACATTTGCAAACATATAAATAAGCATTTAAAAATCATTTACTTCATGCTGTAGGTGAGGTTTGAAACTTACCCGAACTATACTCTAGCGTTCTCTATTCCGTTCCTTTTCCTTCCATTAGTCGGCCTCTGTGTCCTGATCAAACGACAGCCGACTCATTAATTAACTTTCTTTATTATCAATCCACTCGATTGATAATAAAACGTAAACATTAATCATTCTTTCCTTATTCATAACTTGGTATACTATCGGTCTACCATTCTCTTACTCAACCTTATAAACTGTCAGTTTACATTTCCTTTATTTAGCCTTGTAACCCACCGGGGTTACTTTTCCTTTTAACTTTGTAACCCATCGGTTACCACTCGTTTACTTAAAACATTGCTCGTTAAATCTTGATCTCACATGACCGTTACGTTACTCAACGTATCACGGAACATTTTTCATCTAATAACATTATGCTAAATCGGAGTGTTCGACTCCGTTCTAGCCGTTTCCTTAAAAATGACGATTTTACCCTTAACGGGTTTTTTTGGTCACCTTGTAACGTTATAAAACCCATTCTCACATAAAACAGTGTAACAATCACTGATCATGCATTTCATAAATTTCTATGAAAGCATCTAAAACAGTTCATACTGCAGTCGAGATTCCTACTTACTTGAACTCCAAGCTAAGCAGATCCAGTTGTATCTCGCTGCATCTACAGTATATGAAGCATCCTCTGCAGTGCTCCTCGAGCGACCATGAATGGCTAAGAATGCTTCCTGGAGATCATTCATTCTTGAAACTGTCATTCTGGACTCCGATATTGCTGCTTGAATCGCCTCGATCCGCGTGCAGTCGGTACCGGATGATTTTCATCGAAGTGGAATTTGCTCGAACGGAGGTCACCATTGCGTTCAGAGCGTCGAAACAAGTCGGGAGGCGGTCTCGGATCTTCGATCGGAGGTCCGGATCACAAAATCCCATTTTGCCCTTTGACCGAGCGTTGACCGGCGTTGACCGCCGTTGACCGGCGGCGGTTGGCCCCGTTGAGGGCTGAGCTCGAGCCTACCCCCCCTAATTCGACCCTCCTGAGTCGATTGGTGGGGTCAATTTCACCCAATTCGGCCTCCAACATAGCAAATCGAAGACGGAATTCTCGGCTAACACCGGCGCTTCCGATCTCGGTCCTCCGGCGACGGTAGCCCAAAATTGACTTGGGCGTTTTCTTCCCCGTGTCCCTCTGAGTGTTTCTCCTACTATGGGGCAGCTCAACACCGCCTGAAACGGCGGCTCCACCCCCTCACGGCGGCGCTCCACGGTGGACCTTGGTTCTTCGCCTTCTCGCGGTGTTTCCCCAAAATTGAGGTGTTGGGAAGCTTCCCCGTGACCCTCTGAACGTGTTTGTGCCTTCAATTTGGCACAACGGTGGCGCAATGGGTCACCTCGACCTCTCTTGCGGAGGAGCACGACGGGGGAGGTCGATCTCCGACGAGGGGCAGCGGAACGGAGCAATTGACCGAGGGGTCTTGCTCGCCGTCGCCCTCTGATCGTTTTGGCACCGGCGGTGTGCCACACCGCCACCATATGCGGCGGCTCCGACGACGGCTCCACGGCGGCGACGGGGCAGCTCCGGCGAAGCTGTTCCAGCCAAAATTGAGCTGGAAAATTGGTACCATCTTGTTCCTCTCCTCACACTGAGTCCATAGACACCAAAATCACGTCGATTGGTGGTCGGACGGCGGAGAAACGACGTCGGGAAAAAATGGGTTTCGCCGCCACTTTGGGCGGCGCGTGGGCCCTCCTCCGGCGGTGTTTTGGGTGGCACGACACCTCGTTGGACTCAGCTCAACGAGAGCTTCCCACTGGTATGGGAGGTGTCGAAAAATAACGCCGGAATCTCAAACGAGATTTGAGGAGAGAGAGAGAAAGTCTCGAATTTGCTTTGAATTTCTGATTTTTCTTTTTTCTTTTCTTTTCTTTTCTTTTATAAAAAGTATAAAATAAAATTGTGGTCCACACAATTCAATTCTTATACTGCGTTGCTCTAACACTGTATAATTTTTCATCTTATTATACAGTATTTTCCTTTAATTGTACTTTGTCTTAACATAATCTTTAATTTAATGCATTTTTAATGCACTAAAAATCTCGGGTGTTACAGGCAGGGGGTCCATACTATCAAGTGAAGAAGGGAAGGTGGGATGGGAATATATCTATGGCATCAAGAGTGAGCTCCAATATCCCCCAAGCAAATTACACAGTTGATCAACTCCTCAAACTCTTCATTTCAAAAGGGCTTACACTTGAAGACCTTGTTGTGCTCTCTGGTGCACATACATTGGGCTTTGCCCATTGCCAACACTTTGTTAGCCGGCTCTACGACTTCCACGGCTCCAAGCAGCCTGACCCGGCAATCAACCTGAACCTACTAAAGGCCCTAAGGATGTACTGCCCACATTATGGTGGAAACTTGGATATAGTTGCACCATTTGATGTCACCACCCCTTTCTCCTTTGATAATGCTTATTATGGGAACTTGGAGAGTAAATTGGGCTTGTTGGCCTCGGACCAAGCCCTATTTTTGGACCCTCGTAGTAAGCCTTTGGTCCAAAGTTTGGCAAAGGATAAGCAGAAATTCTTCCAAGCTTTTGCAGCAGCCATGAATAAAATGGGTTCAATAGGTGTGAAAAGGGGAAGGAAACATGGACATAAAAGGAAAGATTGTAGCATGCCTGTCTGACTAGTCCTCCTTTTTTTTTAATCTTACATTATTGTATTCTTTTCTTGTATTCATTTGATTGGCTTGAAGTCCTTTGTTTTCAAGTTGGTTTTTGTTTTTATATGAGGGATTGTTGTGAATGTTTAGAGAGTTGAGACAATTTTAGTCAAACCATTACAATAGTACTTCTTATCTTGATTATATTTTTCATACATTTGCAATGATTTGAAGAACAATCAATTATTTTTAATCTATAATTAAAACAAAACTGATGGAGCATTGTTTGAACCGCTTGATATTTCATGAGACTTCTTCAGGTGTTTACGGTTTAGGATTTAAGTACATTAACATACTTGTAACGTACATCGTTAAAACAGAATGTTCTAATCTCAGTAGGAGACATTTTTTTCTTTTTGGGTTAATTACGGAAATTCCCTCCCCTTATAGCAATTACTCTTTCGATTTTTAAAACAAAAGATTTGCTGCCAACAATCTATGAAATATTCATGAAAAAAAAAAAAATCCGTTCGGATTTATGACAAAAATAGTAAGCATCAAACAAAGAATGTAAGGATCACTGGACAATGCAATATGTAATTGCTCTATCAACTCCTCCCTACCCAATCATACAATATTGAAAAAAGATATTTTTTCGTTTAATTTTTTAATATTTTCTTTCACATGCTGAGTTTCAAAATTAAATCCAATTTTTTATAATTTCAATTAACTTTAAACTTAATAAAGTTATAAATACTCCAATATTATGGACCGAATGCCAGTTTAGGCATTAATTTCTGTTAAAAATCTTAACTAAATAAGTTTTTTTTTTTTTTTTTATAAATATTACACACATATTTTTAAGAATGTCGCAATAAGATCTTTGTAACATTAGTTAGATAAAATTGGAAACTACGAGGTATCAAGTGATAATTCTTCTCTAATTTGCAGACGTTTACATACCAATCGAATTGAAACTTAACTAACCTAATGTGTTTGAAAAATCAGTTAAAAATATAATTAAAACCAATTTATTGTAACATATGTGAGCTTTATATTGTAGCATATTTTTACTTTACATTATAATACGTAAAAACTTTACATTATAACAATTAGTTTTATATTATAACAGTTAAAACTATATAGATAAAACCACGTTGCGAAATGAACCTAAAGCACTCATCTCGTTAGTTTCTTGTAGTCGTTTCTCACTTTTGCTGTCGCTTTCTTTCCTCTTTTTTTTGGCTCTTTTTCATTTTGTCGTCGTATATCCTATTGATCGCCGCTTCGCTAGTCGTTTTGTTAATTTTATTGTCGGTGTCGTGGCTACTTTCTAATTCCCAATTCCCATGGCAACCGTTTGGATTGGAAGTTCCAAATTGCCCAACACATCTTTGTCCATTTTCCCATCTTTGACCACAAGACGAAACAGGCGAACCCAAACCCAACCAATCAGAGCCATGCGAGCCGTCGTCCAGCGAGTCGCCTCCGCCAGCGTCGAGGTTAGTCCACTCGCTCAACTCACTTGTAACTCACTTAAACTCTCTCAACTCGGCGGCGCTGAATTAGCACCATTCGTTCTCAGGTCGAAGGTCGCACGGTTTCCCAGATTGGGCCGGGCCTGCTTGTTCTCGTCGGCATTCACGAGTCCGATTCCGACTCCGACGCTGAATTCATGTATTCTCATCTACTCTTCGCTTTCTGTTGCTCATTTTTCAATTTTAATGGGGAAAAGGAATTCCACAAAAAGTAAATTTTTAATTATTATTATTATTTTTTTTGGGGGGCAGATGTCGGAAGGTCTTGAACATGAGATTGTTCCCAAATGAGACTACTGGCAGAGGCTGGGATCAAAATGTAATTTTGTTTTTCTTCTCCCCTTCATTTCCAACTCCCATTTTGATCAACTGTACTAACTGCTATTATGGTTGTGTGCTGTACTCTGCCAGGACAAATGGGTATTCTGGGTTTGGCCAGTTTTTTGGTTAAAGATTAACTTTTTAATCACCTTTGCAGGTAATGCAGAGGGATTACGAGGTTCTACTAGGTGAATTGATTTGCTTATTTATTTATTATTATTTTTTCTTGTTATCTCTTTTGTTTTGTCTTGAGTTCACATGGGAATTTAGTGGGACAGATGAAGTGGTGTTACCCTTGTCATTGTTGCATGCTGTGGCAGTGAGTCAGTTCACATTGTACGGAATCCTGAAAGGCAACAAACCAGATTTTCATGTTGCGATGCCTCCCCAGGAAGCAGAGCCCTTCTATGCTTCTTTAGTTGATAGGTTCAAGAATTCTTACAATCCGGACAAAATAAAAGGTAAATTTTCCTTTGCTTCTTGTTACTCTGCTCATTTCTTCTGCTTTTTTTTGGGCTGCTTGTTAAGGCATTACCATGACTAATTCGGTTTAGAAACATAATCTGCTATATTATTTGCTGCGTGAAAAGGTTCTGGCATGGAGTTTAAGAATGAGTGATTCTTCGAAGAAGTCTTGAATGTTACTAGATTTTCTCACAACTCTTTCTGACGAACTTTTTTTTTTATGGATTATGCAGATGGCGTCTTTGGAGCAATGATGAAGGTAATCTCATATTGTACCCATTTTTCTTTTCCTTCTCCATTATTTTGTTTGTAGTTTTTCCACCTTTTGTACATGTTTGGTTTAAAAAAAAAAAATCCTGAGACTTGGATTTCTTCGTGCTCTTTAAAGGTCAATTTGGCTAATGATGGACCAGTCACGATGCAGCTTGACTCGCAGTCCCCCAAATGAGCACAACTTGCCTCATTAAGCTCTAAAGCTGCTTGGTATTGAATTATCTGCACACCGATCTCTGCTTGAGTTAAGTTGGTTTCAGTAGCTTAAGGTTGGTCAAACCCTTCTAACAAACAAAATACAAACGATGCTGCAGGAGAATCATCGGTTGGCTCGCATCAACTTAACAACATTTGAAAACTTATTTCCTTGTACCAGAATTTGAAAATGGCTTATCTGATGTAAGACATTCTCTTTTTCTGGTTAAAACAAAGCACTTTTATCCTCTAATTGAAAATTAGGGTATGTAATTTTAATCAACAGTTGTGTCATGCGTATGCGTGTTCAATTTTTTTTTTTCCCTCTCTTGTCAACTTAGTGACAGTACTCATCCTGCTGGCGAATTAGCCAGGGATAACAAATAGAATGAAGAGACTCATTTCCACTATTTCATATTTGTCTGTGTATGTCATACGTATCTATCTATCTATATATATATATATATATATATATATAATATGTAGTACGTAATACAACAATGTAGGGATGTAGCTCATAGAAAATCCTACCTCACCATTAGCTAAAATATCAGCCTACATGTCAAATGCAAGCAAATTGTCTGCAGCAGAGTAGAAGCATAAGGACCAAAAACGTAGAAATGGGCTATGGTAAGAGCTAAGCCCAACATGAACAAAAACCAAAATAGGAGAAATACCAAAACATGTCATATAAGTTACATCCGGCAACATATAAAGCGCGCTAGGCCTTGCGAATAAAGGTGCTTAAGCTACCAGGCCCAGGGGTCTTTGGGCCGCTTCATTCCTTTGGCATCTGGCGGGGAAAGTCCGATGCCCATCTTTTGAAGGCGTTTGTTTGAATGTGATGAACTGTCTCCAGACAAAATATTGAATTCTTCCGTGTTCTAGCCTGGTTTGTTTGGAAGGAGAGCAATAATTTTGTGTTTGATGATGTCACTAATCCGATGGAGGAACTAATTGATAAAGCAAGGTCATTCATCAAGCTCCAGCCACTCCGAAACGCAGGTCTCTAAAACCTGGAAACCACCTGCTGCTGGGAAGCTCAAATTGCATGTGGATGCCGCCTTAGATATCAATGCAAGCGTGTTTTCGACAGAGGGTGTGCAGAGAAACACGGAGGGCACTGTTTGTGGTGCTTTTTCAATTCAACGACAAGGGAAGATTTCGCATTTCATTGCAGAGTGTTATGCCGTGAGAATTGGTCTCATGTTTGCCTTACAAAAAGGATGGGAGAATCTAGAAGTGGAATCGGATGCGCTCAAAGCTGTCAATTGTATTGTTCCAATTGCTTTCTCAGCACTCATGGCAGTCTAACTAGAGACATTTGTAGTTTATTGTCTGTTTATAAAGCGTCTTGCACTTTTGTTTTTTCCGGTTAGCGAATGAGGTGGCGCATTTGTTGGCAAGGTACGGTTTGACGATGCTGGTTCTGCTGTTTGGATAGAATCTACGCCTAGATGGCCGTGTAAAGCTGTTTGTAATGACTTTGTTTCAACTTATAGGGTTTTTAGAAGGTGATAGAAATTAATAGTGAGAACTATTTTACTGTAGCGAGTTTTATACTGTAGTATATTTTTTTTATTGTTATTGTAGCATGTGAGAGCTTTATACTGTTCAGTTCCTACCACTGCTAAACATCCCTTTAATCAAATTTCCCAGTTTCATTTCAAAAATAAATAAATAAATAAATAAATAAACAATTTGTAATAGTGTTAATTCCAACCTTCAATTGGAAAAAGAAAAACAATCTCAAAATGCATTTAAGAATGGCAGTGTTCCCACGGGGACAAGGCCCACGGGTACCCACCCCGGTAAAAGCGGAAATAGAGAATTGTCGTAGGGATTGGAGCGAAAATGAAGATAAAATCTTGTTCAGGCATCGGAGACGAGTCAAGGACGGGGCACATTTTATTAATTTGTCAAAAAAATATTTTATGACTTTTTTTTAATGTTAATTTGTTCTCAACATTTATATTTTGTTGAAATTTAGTTTGTTTTATTAAAACATTGAATTTGGGTTAAAATGAGTATGAACTTAAATTTTTGTCAACACCAAGAATTATTGTGGGGATTAGAACGAGTACGGCGAAGGCTCCCCCAATTGAGACTCCCCAACTTTGTTCTCACCTTCTTTTGCAGGGATGGGAGTAGGAATGGCGATGGTTTTGGAGAGGTGGATGAGGATGAGAATGGAAATGGAAATGGAGATGAAAATGGAAAAGCATTCCCCAATCCTAATCCCCCTGCCCCTTTGTTATCCCTACATGTACCTAATTCTAATTCTTATTCATTTTCTCATCCACATTTTAAATCTATTATATTAAACCAAACATTTTTTAAAATAATTTTAATTATTCTTGTTCTTATTTCTTTATGATTTGATAAAAATGTCCAAATAATCGGTACAAATTATCCATTTAAAACTTGAATGGTAATAAATGATGAAGCTCTAAAAAAATAACTTGTAATACTTCAATCGGCACAAGTTAAATCTCTTGTTTGAACTGGGGTTTGAAATCAAACTTTTTCTCAAGAAGATAGATGAGGCAATTTAGGTGAACCAACTATGTAGTATTTGCATCTAGAATTCAAGTATTGTATACATCATTAGTCCAATTCTCTACTTTGAACTGTTGGTATCAGTCTTATATTTTGTCTCCACGGACCGAGAATAAAGGGGGGCTCTGTGAGAAGATTTATCCAAAATGTACTAAAAAATACCGTCAACGCGGTGAGTCCATCGTCATTATGAAAAAACAGAAAATCTTCTAACACAATCTCCGGATAGGTTTCAAGAACACTCTCAATCAAAAGACATTCTATCTTAAATACGCCAAAAAAAATGTTTAATTAGTTAGTTATAACTTCTGACTTCCTGTTACAACTGATATATGATTGGTCAATTCTGCATTAGCCACCTCATAAATCATGATAATATACTATAATCGATGATAGAGCCAACACCGATCATTATTAATTTGTTGTAAAAAAATTGAACAGATATTCTGGTTTTCAAATTATCTACTGGTTTGGAATGAGCCAACAGATACGCTTCTCGATCCTTCATGAAGAAATATATTTTGCCTATTGAAATGAAAAAAAAAAAAAACAATTTTTAAACTTATAGCATGAGTATTACACACCAAATGCCGGTGCCTACTGGCCCATTATCAAATGAAGTTCCATGCACAAACGTTCGGAGATATTATTTTATTTTTTTCTTCAAAAGTTGACTGAAAATTTGGTAAATTGTATTCTATAAATATCTCCATTTATTAATGTTTACAATTAAAAAAAAAAAGGACTAATAGTCTCTTTCCCGATGCAAAACATGCTTGTCACCCACGATTATGTCTAGAAAAATTGGAAGGGTAATTTTATCCAGGAAGATGTCACCCGGGTATTCATCATTTTTCAAACAAGAAGAGGATTTGTTTGCCCAAGGGACGGTATATTTTAAAGCATGACAGGACAATACAAACACCAATATTCATACGGGGACAACCTCTTACAAAAGGAAACAATATGACATTTGCAGTAGAGATGTGAATATGGGCCGGGGCCAAGCCAGGTCTAGTGGGCTGGTGTGGGCATGACGCTCTAAACAATAAGCACGATATAATTATTAAATGTATTTAGCCCAACACGTTTATTAAATAGACCGGGCTTAATATGATATATGGGCACGAAGTACGTTAAAGGCTCGACATGTTAAGAGCATGACACGTGCATGATAAGCTATAGATAATGACATGACATTATTGCTCTATTATTGTGTATTTCTAAAAATTTTCTTATAAAAATTATAATATACTATTTTTTAAACAAGATTTTATCTCATTTGATATACATATATTTTTGTATATTTTATTTTATTATAAGAAAATTTTTATTGTGTCCAATGCTTATGTCCTTGTTTCTATATAATTTTGCTATTGGGCGGGATTAAAGCATAAGTATATTAAGGGCACGACACAAATATATATGGACCATGGGCCGAGCTTGATGCAATAAATAAAAACGAGCACGGCCCAACATGACACTAGAAATAAATGGGTATTTTCATAAATGCTATAAATACTACGTATATTTATTTGCGACATAACTTAATATGTAATATGAATAATTTTAAGAGCATGGCATAACATGTAATTTTTTTCATAAATAAAAGGGCTGGTCTAGACAAGACATGAAACATGTTTGAGTTCAACTTAAACAGTCCAGGCCAAGGCGGTATGATTGACATCTCTAATTGGTAGGCAATATGTATATTCTATGAGCAAACTTGAACGAAACAGCAAAGCAAAGGGAAATAATGTTTATCTAGCTACACAAAAGTAAAAACAAAAACAAAAACGTAAATCATGAGCATAATATGTGAGAAACCCATAATGAGATTAGGTCCATAAAAAAATCGCTTCAAAAAAATTAAAAGAAAAAAACTACGAACGAAAACCACTATCAAATATTTAACAAATAAGACAAAAATAAATTAATTAGGGTAAGAATCACCCTATTACATACGAAGGATTAAAAAAAAAAAAAAAATAGCACAAGCCAAGACATCAAATGTAGTAAGAAGAACGGGCCCCCTCAACCACCACGTCGCTTTAAAAGCAATATAGAAAGTTGTTGGCGTTAGTAAACCGGACGCATTTTTCTCTGAACGACGTAAAAAGCATTTCACGTCACTCAAACGCGTTAGCAGAGGTGAAATGGGTGACATAGAATCTATTTTTTGTAGTAAATACACAAGTGAAAGAAAACAGTAGAAAACATAAGCAGTTGGCAAACACGTGCTATTAATGGTAATGACAAAGCTAGGTATTTTGATCAAGAGGTTTGTTGAGGCTTGGCCTCAGCCTTCCAGGGTGGTCGGACCGTGCCCTGGGGCTCCCGAGCTGGGGCACATTTTACGAATTGCCGGGGAGGCAGCCCGGCGCGACCTCGAGTTATTCCCAGCCGAGTTACATCCTAGCCGAGTTCCCGGGGAGGTCGGGAGCCCCCACGCGGATTTGTCCCCCCTAGTTAAATCCAAGGGAGCGCGTCCCCCAGGGATTGAACCTGTGACCTCCTGTATAAGAAAGTCTTAAGGTACCCCCAGGTACCCATCCGGCTGATCAGCGGGATGGGTACCTGGGGTACCTTAAGACCTTCTTATACAGGAGGCCACAGGTTCAACCTCTAGGAGACGCGCTCCCTTGGATTTAACTAGGGGGGACAAATCCGCGTGGGGGCTCCCGACCTCCCTGGAAACTCGGCTGGGATGTAACTCGGCTGGGAATAACTCAGGGTCGCGCCGGGCTGCCTCCCCGGCAATTCGTAAAATGTGCCCCAGCTCGGATCCGTCCAGCTCGGGAGCCCCGGGGCACGGTCCGACCACCCCGGAAGGCTGAGGCCAAGCCTCAACAAGGTTAATAACTACAACAAAAATATAGTTTAAATTAACGATTATAAATATACTACAATTATCTCTGACGAGTTTTCATGATTTACTATCTAAATATTAGAAGAAAAACGTTAAAAATAATAACTCATCCACATTTTTTTATTTGAGAAATGGACATGTGATCAACATAATAAGGGTAGTGTATTTAACTAATTGAATACTGATTTCCATTAAAAAAATCCATAAAAAAGAAACAAATCAAGCCCTAATCTTAAAAAATAATAATGCTCAAATCCCTTCAAAAATTCAACTATTTACTACTATAACTTAATCAAATAAAAGGACTACAGAAGTGAAAAAAATAAAATAAAAGTTAACATGAGAAGAATACCAATTGTAGTAAAAGCCAAAAGGGTACAAAGATGCTTGTGATTTTTGTTGATTATTGGAGGAGTCATTTTTTCTCCATCCCCATTTCTTTGTCTTGGTGAATGTCTATTGGTATAAGATGTAACTTGCAGAAGAAGAGAAAAATGATTATGATGGAATCATGGAAAGTTTTTTTTTTTTTATGAATGAAATACGTCTGTTTCTTTTTCATAGTTTCCTTAATTTTGGTTAATAAAAGCTCTTACAACAAAGAACAAGTAGGGGGAATTTATATGCACTCTGTCATGGAGACGGGATTAGGCACTTTTAGTTTTATTCGTTTTTTTTCCTTCCTTTTCTTTTTTATTAAGGCTCTTTATGGATTGGACTAATGTTAGGAACGGCTTTGTTAGAAAGGAATTTGTTAAGTTGCAGGGTATAAGGTTGCATATTCAAATTGTTAAGAGGGCTTGTGAAATTTTTAGTATACAACTTATATACATGTGTATTAGTGTATGTAGGTAAATAAAAACAACATATAAAGTTGAGGGTTCACGCCCTCTTGGTGGCCTAGTGCCTCTGTCCCTGATTGCTGGCGTCGAAGCCCGATTGCTGGCGTCGAAGCCCGATGCATGCATCACCAGATGACTCTCTTCGTTCGAACGTTGACCATAACCTAGGTAGGAACCAACCCTAATTTGACAATCAAATTGTGACCTTGAAGAAGAAAATTTGGTGGCCAGAGACTCGATGGTGTATGCGCCGAACCTCCAGCTATGAATGCTTGCCCACTTTTTGTTTTCTAGAGTAGACGCCTTTTCTTAAAATTATGTGGTACTCCAGTGCAATTTTTAGTATAAATTATTGGTAACAAACTCAATCAGTGCTACAGAGCTGCAACCTCAAAGAATGCTAACACATTTTTATAGACCGTTTGGAAGAGCGAGTTCTAAAGTTATAATCATGAATAATATAAAACTCTTACATGCTACAGAAAAAGTTATAGTATAAAGCTCTCACATGCTACAATTTTTAAACTAAAAACTGTTGGTTTCAACCGTTCAAACAACCTATTAGTCTCTTTCATGACCAGAAGAGGATGTACCTGTTATAACATTCCAACTTTATCTTGTCTGGGCATAGAACATTAGTCCTTTCCACTAATAATTCTTGTAGACAAAACAAAATGAATTAATTCTTTAATGACGTACTTGGATAACGAATTAATTGAAAAGGAAACCTTTATAGTTAGCTTTTACATCTTATTGCCACAAGTATTAATGAAAGCTAGCAGAACTGGAGATGTGCTTATACTTCAAATCATAACAATAATACTAATAATGATAATAATAATAATAAAGGCAAAGAAAAACATTAGAGGAGATCATGTAGTTAAGGCACAAAGTATTTGTCTGACGGCAATTCGATTACGCAACATGGTGCACTGCATGACCGTTACCCTGGAGAATTTAACAAGTCTGGCCTCCCGAAGTTGAATCAATTCAAGAATTGTTTTTTTCATTTAAGCCATCTGATTTTTTTTTTTTTCCTAACCTCACTCAGTGGCTTAAGAATAATTTGCTAGTATTACAACTAGAACAACAACAAGAAATTCTAGCTTATGTTTTCGTCCAATACAATCTAGAGAGCCCAAATCACAACGACCAAAGACATATTTAGCATACCTATTGAGAGACATAATTAAAAGCTCATTATAGACGAGAGATATCAATCTCTAGAGAGAGTCCTAAAAGTATCTTGATACATCTATTGGAACTTGCTTGTTTGGAATGGCTTATTATATCCAAAAGTTACTTATAAGCCGGCTGCGTGACCCATGGAAAGTTGCTTATGACTTTATAAGCACTTATTAGAGAAGTTAGGCTAAGGATGTGATCAAAACGAGACGAAGTGGATTCGTGTGATTTTCTCCATTGGTGTCGCTGTTCGGTGAGACCGCGAGTGATAAATCGCTGATGCATCAATGAGGAACCATTTTGCAGACTAGATTTATAGGTACGTGATGAAGAAGGACTTCTCGGCCAAGATCACGATGAGTTCTAGTGTCTTTGATCTGGAGATACAAACATGAACGCCAGATCTGCAGATTGTGTTGTTTTGTCGATCTCGTCTGCCGTCTTCGACAACACCATTCTAGACCATCGAAGTGCTGTCATCTTTATCCCCAATCTATCGATCTCCTTGTTTCTCCTCGGATGCTACTGTTTCACTAGCACCGACTTACTCATCCGCAACAACGGTGGTTGTTAGACCTCACAGATCCATGCCAAGTCTAGCCTGTCAATAGAGTTTTGTGTTTTTTTGTTGGTTTGTTTGTTTTTGGCAATGTGTTTGGATGATGAGAAATAGGAAAAAGGAAAATGAGTTGGTTTTTAGTGAGTTCTGTAGATCTTTTTGTTTTTTTGTTTGTTTTAATTTTTAACAGTCAATTTTTTTTGTAATGTTTATGTGTTTTTGGTGGTAGCAGCAGCAGCTGATAATGTCATCGTTGTAGGTATTTACATGGTAATAAAGTATTACTAATAATACTGTATTTCAAGGTCGCCAGCCTCCAGAGACATAGTCGGTGAAATTTTGTATTTACACTATAATAAAATATTATAAGATCAATATTGTATTTCTTAGCTGTTGTCGATCTGGTAAAGTCGCTTGTGAAATATAGTATTTATACTGTAATATAGTATTACAAGGTTAATATTATATTTTCTGGCCATCGACGGTCCGGTAAAGTCGTCAGTGAAATATATTATTTTTACTGTAATACGGTATTATAAGGTTAATATTGTATTTTTTGGTTGCCGACGGTCTGACGAAGTCGCTAATGAAATTAGTATTTACACTGCAATACAAAATTACAAGGTTAATACTGTACTTCCCGACCGCCATTGATTTGGTGAAGTGACAGGTGAAATTTTGTATTTGCACCTTAATACAGTATTATAAGATTAATACTGTATTTTCTGGTTGCTAGCTGTTCGGGGAAGTTGCCAATAAAATTGTATTTACATTGTAATACAATATTACAGGGTTAATACTGTATATCCTACCTATAGGTGGTCCGTCGAAGTCGGGAATGAAATATAGTATTTACAGTGTAATAGGTATTACAAGGTTAATACTGTATTTTCCCGCCGTCGGTAGTCTGGTGAAGTCGCCGGTAACTCTTTGTATTTACACGGTAGTATAGTATTAGTATTGCAAGTGAAAGACTAAACTTCTAGTGAAATGCTGTATTTTCCAACCGCTTATGATCCCACAAACTTGCTAGTGAATTTTTATATTTACACGATAAATACAACATTTCGTGGTAAATATTGTATTTCCTAGCTGCCGGCAGTCCGGCAAAGTCGTCAATGAATTTTTATCTTTACATAGTAATACAATATTTCAAGTAAAATATTATATTTTATAGCCGCTGGCGGTCCGACAAAGTAACCGGTGAACTTTTGTGTTACATGGTAAATACGGTATTTCTCCGTAAATATTATATTTCTAAGTCGCTAACGGTTCGGAGAAATCATTGTTGAATTTTTGTATTTATACAGTAATATAGTATTTCACTTGAAATATTGTATTTCCTGATCGTCAACGGTTCGACAAAGTCGTTGGTGAATTTTTATACTTACACGGTAATATAGTATTTTAAGTGAAATATTGTATTTATTAGTAAAATTTTGTATATATACAGTAATATAATATTTCAAGTAAAATACTATATTTCCCAACAACTGAAGGTCTAGCGAAGTTATCAATAAATTTTTGTATTACACGATAAATACGATATTTTTTAGTAAATATTGTATTTGTCAGCCGCCGATGGTCCGATACAATGGCCGGTGAATTTTTCTATTTACACAATAATATTGTATTTCAAGTGAAATTTTGTATCTCCTACCATCAAAGGTCTGGCAAAGTTGCTAATAAATTTTTGTATTTACATGGTAAATATTATATTTCTCGGCCTCCGGTGAATTTTTGATATACATGGTAAATACAACATTTTCTGATAAATATTGTATTTACACGGTCAGCGAGGGTGACAATGAGGGAAGAGAGCAAGAGATATAGAAGATAAGAGGTGCAGGTATTTTGGAGGTTTTTATTCTCAATTTCTTATGAGATATTACTTAATTTCTCATGATATACTATATATTACATATTTTGAAACTATATGACATTCTTTATTAAAGCTTAGCCTAAATATGTTATTTTGGTCTTTCTTTTATTTAAGAATAACAATTAAAAATTCTACATATCCTTAAATTACATTACTTTTTATATCGACAAGTACTTTTGACTTATTTAACCAAATAAATTCAAAAATTTCTCTAAAATCAAAAAGTATTTTTCCATGCAATATCTAAATACTAATAAAAAAGCCAAAGCTTATGTTTCTATATTTTTACTGCTTTAAAAGTAAAAATATAAGCTAGGGTCTTAGAAAGCAAATCACACAACATCAAATTGAGCAAGCCTCAATTGCCCAATCAATTCGGAGACTTTTAATTAATAATTGCTTTATAATTTTTTTCTGTTTATAAATATCATGTACGACGTGACGAGATAAATAAATCTTACCACGGAATCTTGATAAAGTAATTAATTCGTTGCTTCAAGTCAAATTAAAATAAAATTGGAAAGCTGATTTTAACAAATTATATAAAAAAAAATGGTTGGCAACATTGCTATATATTAATTGCACCGCACATTAACTATCATATATTTATCACGTCTATTAGACTGTGAGTGTGACCCCCACCCAAACGTTGTTTGCAAAACAATTAATTTCTCTCTAAAAGTACTATTAGGAAATCAACATATTAATAAGCATAATCTTTGCAAAAAGCTGCATTAGCTTGGTTCATTGGATTTTGGATGGTTTACACACACATAAGTTACAAGCCAAAAAAAAGGACTTTGTTTATTGGATTTTGGATGGTTTACATACACCTGGTTGAGGAAACAATTATAATTTTTTTTTGTTTTGAAAAAAGAAAACAAAGACTTCACTCTGACACTATGATCGAACCAAAATGATAATGTAATAATTCAATGTACATATATATATATATATATATTATTGTGACGTGATAGATCATACATTGGATCCGAACGTAAGGCTAAATGTGCTACGCAAAATGCAACGTCAAATTTGACCTGAGCTGCAATATTGGGAAAGCCGAGATGGGCTGAATCGTAATCCATCAGGTGATTGATGATGGCTGCTTTGCGTCAGTGATGGGTCTCATGCCATGCAATGCTGCAAATAGACAATAATAAAATATATGATCATATACTACAGTTTAGAATATATTTTTACCTGTTCACTCGAGCCTATGCATATCCGAAATTTTTACCTCGCTAGGATGCCACAATATTTTTTTCACCTGAATTCAGAAGGGTACAAGCTACTGGAAGAATCAATTATTGTCAGATACTATACCTTGTGGGACAAGCAATTGGTCCACTATCTTAAGGGAGACACTGAGTTATGAAGCTTATTAATGAATTAAACAGTAAAGAAGGACAGTGGGGTTGGTATGAAAAGTAAATGCGTTTGAGGGTCATCAGACCAACTCATAAGCTTTTGGTTGAATGTTGTCCTCTCAAGTTTCAAAGATAACCAGATTTCCTATTAGACACTGTATTGATGAGCTGGAAATTTGTTATTCAGTAGTGATATCTCTGTATAATAGAACCCAAAATGTTAAGGAGTGTAATATTAATGAAATGGGGTCAGGGCGGGGCAAACAACCAGGTTGGCTGCTGGGACTGTTGGTCCATTTAAGTTGATGTGATACACCTAATTAAAGACCAAGAATTGCTTCTGTTGGGCTTTTGAAAAAATAAAGGCTATTTCCCCCTTTCATGACACGGAAAAAAGAAAGTTGTAAATAAGTATTTATTTTTTAACTATTAAATTTATAAAAAAATAATTTAAATTAAATTTAATTATAAAAATAACACTATCCAATAGCTTCTCAACAGAAAAAGTCCTAAAAAAAATCATAAAGAAAGTTCTAAAAATAAATTATTAACAATGCAAGGGAAATGCGGCCCTTTGCTATTTAGGTTTATTTTATTTTATTTTATTTTTGTGGTGAGAGACCTTTTTTTAAATACACGACATGAATACAAAAAAGGCAAAAAAAAACTAGGGGGAAGCTTCGGTACAGTGTCCCGTGGTTATTGTTTTATATATTTTTCAAAGAATTAAAAAAAAACGTCCTGTATATTAATGCTTCGGGGCAACGTGTCCTGCAGAAAGACCAAAAAGGATAAAAAAAAAAAAAACGTAGTTCCGCAGGTAAAAGCAACAAATATACATGTGTCATATAATACACACATGCGTACGTATATATATGTGTATATGTATAGTCACATGCAACATTTAGGTCTTGTTTAATTTTATTTTTAAAATTTTTAAAAATATTTTTACATGTTTTTTGAGACAAAAAATTTTAAAAACATTCTTATTATAATTTTTTAAAAAAATTTATTTTTTAAAATAAAAATATTTTTACTTCCTTAAAAAAAAAAATTCTAAACAGTCATTTAACCAATTACTAGCCATATGCTCAGAGAGGCTAGAGGCTAGGACCAAGTCGTAGTATAAGAGTTGCATGTGCCATCCTATTACTCTAGCGTTTTCGTAGCTCGAATTTCAAAAAAAGCTGCACACGGAATATTATTATTATTATTGTTACTTTTTGTTGATCTTTTTTTTACCCCGGAAAATTATAAACGCCGATATATTAAAGGAAGTCCTTCAATTACATGCATCAAAGTCTAAAAATTCGGTCGTTTATCATCTAACAAATTCAACAACTTTCCAACGACTAGGGCCCTCTTAACAAAATTGAGAGACCAAGTTAATAAAATTAAGAGTATTCTTATAATAAAATTAAGAGTATTGTTATTTATCCCCACCCAAGAAACAAAAAATAATAATAATAATAACACATCAAAGTCGCACAATCTACAGATCCCACCCTTTTGATCGAACTTGTGTGTGTTTCGTGTATGCGTGTGCACGTATTCCAAAATTTGAAAATTTTAGTTCTACTGAAAAGAGGTTTTGAATGAGGCACTATAAAACAATCGGAAACATTGTTTTAACGAGTGTATAGGAACTTATTTACGTACAAATTTTAGTTATTGATCAGATATATATATATATATATATATATATATATATTATAAAGATCGCAAAGTAAAGTTTAAAAAAAAATAAAAAAGTGGTGTACATGTGAATATATAGAACAATAAATGGTGGTTATGAATTTATGGAAATTTAGATGAATTTGAGGTGTATCTAAATATTTTTGTTATAAAGTTTGCTAACTAGTTTAAGGGTAAATTGACGCCAATATACAACAAATTCTTGAACACAATATCTAACAATACTATTGTATTTTAAAACATGAATGAACTTGTAACTCTCTAATGATTTAGTCAAATACAGGGGTGCACCATTTCATGAACCTATACAATCGTTGCAATACATATACAACCTCACATAAAAGTACCTTTCTATTGTAAAAACATCTCTTCATGTAGTATCACATCCTTTAAAATAGATATGTTTGTTGGTAACAAAAGTTTAGGTTTATATAAAATCATACAACTAATAAACACACCGGTTTAAACAACTCAAAAGATATAAGATTCAAAGTCACAATAGCTCAGGTGGGCCCGCAGCGTTCTTTGCCCTGTTTTTGTTGTTCTCTCATCTTAACATTGCAGCCTTAATTTCTAGTGCTGTGGTACTATATAATGACTTCAAACACACCAAAAAATATATATTTTCATATTCTCTTGTGTGTCTTTGATCTTAGGACTGTATAGAAAAACTGAAAAACCAAAACCGCATGACGAAAAACCAAAAAATTTGGTTTAGTGTAAACCAAACGGCCTAGTAGTTGGCGGTTTGGTTTCGATTTTACAATTTCAAACTGAACCGAACTGAACATATCAAAATATACACTCACTCACTCGTGCATGACTCACTCGTGCGTGCTTCTCTGTCTTCACTCCAAAAAACAAAACACTGCTGTTTTGGAGAGTTTAGTTTTCTCTCATCAATTGAAAGCCCTAGTAGACTCTCACCCTCTCAAAATCGAAGCTAACCTCTCAGCCTCTCGTCTCCTCTGCTGCAGGCTGCAGCTGCTCTGTAACTACAAGATCGTGACCACCGACAAAGGTTGATCGCATCTTTTTTTTTTCTTCTTTGCCTTTCGTCGCATCTTGTTACCATTGTTTGAAAAACCAGAGACAAAGTTCATTTACAAGAAATAGAGGAAAATTTTTTCCTCTTTCATTTGTGGACTCCTCTTTCAACTTCACCATCTGCCTTTTCATAATCTCAACGACAATGGTAGTAGCACAATTGGAAAATTAATGGGTTAGTTTCTAGATGTTGACTCTGTCATGCTACTCTATGTCAAACTATAATTGCCATTATAGTAATTTTTAGAGTCGTTTCAAAAAGAACAAAAACAATAAGTATGCTTCCTGTATACCATTAGGTTACCATCTACTTAAACCGAACCGAACCAAAAAATGAAACCGACAAACAATGGTCGGTTAACTGACTGAATACCCCTAGTATGTGGTGCTGTTTCGGTTTTCCAATTTTGAAAACCGACAGTTTTGGTTTGGTAACCGACCAAAACCGATAGTTTTTAACCGACGAACACCCCTATTTGATTTTATAACACTTGAGAGACATGTTACAATCTCTCTAAAAAAAAGGAAGAAAACAAATTTCTAAATCTTCAATACAGTGTACACGTGCCCTCACTTATCATAACATGGTTTTGTCCTAAGAATTTGAAGGCTAATTTTTGGATCATTTGTAATCATGCTACATGAATTTTGGGGTCGTCCCCACTTTGCTTTACGAACTTAAAAAGTTCTCACTTTACTATCCTAAACTTTAATTTTGTGTTTGGCAAATGAGTTCAAACTCATAAGTTTGAATCGTTCAATGCGTAAAACTCTAAGATGCTACAAAGTAAAGCAAAAGTATGCTACGTTGGAAAGCTTTCACATACTATAGTATTTGAACTTATTTTTTAAGTTTAAATTTATTTGCTAAACACTTTATAAATTTCTCTAATGTTGTCTCTCCATTTTATTTTTTGTCAAAACTAGATTGAAAAATAACACATGCGCTCATATGGGATTCATCCAAGGTAAAATAGTAATTAATTTTTTTATTTTTTATACCTATGCTCTCTAAACTTTAGGGTCATCCGCACATTACCTTTTAAACTAGGGTTACCTTCTTTTTGCTTTTTGAACTTTTAAAATTTCATCTTTCTTCAATATTCCTTTCTCTGCAGTTTTAAAAATTAATTATTGACATATGAAAGAAAAGAAAATGGCTTTTAATTCGTGCCATTAAAAAAGAAGATTTTTCTGGTAGGTAAAAAGATAATCTACCGATAGAATTTGTTTAGTTTTATAAAATTTATAGAAAAAAATTAATTTTGACTAGATTTGATGACTTAAAAAGTACACTGCTGGTGAGAATGCTCACTTAAGAACTCATTAAAAAAAGATTGATCCTATAAGAGAATTTTTATGGTGGATAGAGCATAAGTGTTTTAGCCATCGAATTAACTTTTTAACAGTTTGATTTGTGACTGGAAAGAGTTGCATGTCAGGTGCTGCAAATTTATAATGTAGACGATACACAAATCAAACTGTTAAAATCCCAATCCGACGATTAAAACACTCTTCTTTGAACAAAATTACCTTCTTTACTATGAAAATTTCATCCGATGGTTAAATTTACTTGAAAACCACTGCAAAGTACTAGTCCACGACACAGATGAGGGGACTAGGCACTTGCACCCTGCCCGACTCAAACATAATCTTCGATGGATCCAAAAACCAAATTTTATTCTCAACAATGCAAAAAAACCCAAATAATTGGCAGTGCATTATTGACAGCTGTGACCTGTAGCTAGCCATAGTGTTGAATTCTGTGTTAGAAATAAAAAATTCTTTCGGCTTGACAAGTGAGACAGCAACAAAGCATATATACGGCCCCTACGTGTCTATATGTGTCATTTAATACATATATGCTGTGATATCCAACCAACAACCAATTATTCTCCAACCCCTATTAAAGGCGATCGGCAATGGGCGAGTATAACTTGTACAAATATAAGTCTATATATATATAATATAAGTTTATATATATATATTTCAGAAACTTAAGTAATTAAAACCAGTTCTCTGATTCCTCATCTTCCTTTTCCTAAAACCCTGGACCTGCAACATATTACGAAAATAATAATATAATATATGGTCAATGTTATGGGGGTGAGGAAGATGAATGTGTCCGTACTACTAGTACTGGTTACGACGTTGGTTTTGGTGCAGGCAACGGTGATGCGAGCTCGTGTGGATGTCGGCCAAATTCGGCAACTGGCGGCTCGGAACAATGTGTCTTGCGTTTTGGTCTTTGGAGATTCGAGCGTCGATCCTGGTAACAACAATGTTCTCCAAACGACAATGAAGGGCAATTTCCCTCCTTATGGGAAGGACTTCTTTGGTGGACGACCGACTGGACGGTTCAGTGATGGAAGACTCGCCACTGACTTCATTGGTATAATATATATATACACACATACATATATATGCATTCATCTCCCTCTATGTACACATAGATAATAGACTTTTCAACCAGTTAAGCACTTGTAACAGTTTTTGTTTGCAAATATAACATCATTTATATGTTCGTGTAGCACTTCAATTAGTTTTTGTATAGTTTTTGTATAGTTTTTGTAATGCCCTACAAATTTATTAGTTTATTAAAAACGTGGGAAGAAAAATTATAATTATACCCCTTTAATTATTAAAACATTCAGTTATATATTTTCATATAATAAATGACAATTTCTAATTTTTACCCAGTGTCCCCGTAAAAAAAAAATGTTGGCTTTGCCACTGATTTTGAAGAGCATGAACGTGCTTTATCATCTTAGTAAGATAATGTGGATTACAGAGAGAATATCAGAATATAGAGCAATATTTCTGATCCTTGAGGAAAGTGGTCCTTGTAATTCTCCAACTACAAGCTGAAAAACCAACCAGCACGCATTTGGGTGGTTTATCACCATTTCACGTATATTCGCAGTTCACTGATCTTGTGACAAATTCCGTTGAAAAACACACGCAGTAGGTGAGGCCACGTGCCTCTACTTGACTTTTGCAATTTTGATTTTTATTAATAAAGTTTTGCAAAGATTTTGACTATATTTCTATTTTACAACAATAATTATAACCATAGTACTTTATTGAATAATTAAAAAATATTATTCTTCACAAGATAATTAAAATATATAACTACATCTCTTGCGAATAAACAACTGTCCATAATTATACTTTTTTTTTTTTTTTGACTGTGAGTGGTTGTGTCTAATTCCTAAGAAAAACATAGGCTAAAGTTAGTGTGGTCGTTAATTAGTTAGATTTAATTTTTCCAATCATAATATTATTATTTCTTGCAGCGGATACAATTGGGTATAAGAAGATAATTCCAGGATTCCTTGACCCGGATCTGAAGGAGGCAGACATGGTGCATGGAGTTAGTTTTGCCTCAGCAGCTTCAGGTTACGACGATTATACTGCCAATATTTCGGTAACGTTCATTTTTTCATTTTTTTTTTCCTGAAGTTGTATAATTAGTAGTACTAGTATTCTTGTATGAGCATATATTTTTATTAGTCACAGAGGATCACTTATTATTATTATTATTATTATTTTCTTTTGGTGATAAAAACGATCACTTAATTTGTTCCTTTTGTTTGTGTCTTGAAACAGAACGTGTTACCTCTTTCGGCACAGGTGAAATACTTTGCGCACTACAAGATGAAAATGAGGAGACTTTTGGGTGAGGAAAGAGCAGAGCACATCATAAGAAACGCTATATTTGTTATTAGTATGGGCACAAACGACTTTCTCCAAAACTACTATTTGGACCCATTTCGCCCCAACCAATTCACTCTCGACCAGTATCAGAATTTCCTCGTCTCTCACATGGCTGACTATGTTAAGGTGTTCATGATGCATTGTTCCTCTCTCTCTCTCTCCCTCTCTCATTACATATGATCCAATTCACAAAAGCTGTATATTTCCTAGAGAAAATTAGGGGATATTTTGTAACTTATATATATATATATATATATATATATATATTTAAAGATTTATAGGCCGTTTGAAAGGGCAGTTTTAAGTATTAGTTACAACTATGAATAATATAAAGTTTTTATATGTTACAATTCTTAAACAAAAAACTGTTTATTCCTATTGTTCGTTTTAAACAGCCTATTACACTCTAATATTGTCATTTTGATTTATGTTACATTTTATTGATCTTTGAATAGTTAACTTGTGTGACCCAAAACTCTAATTTTTATAGCATAAATTCAAAAACAAAATTTTCTTGTAATTATTCCTCAATATTTCTCTGTTTCAGCTAGCAAGTACTTCACAATTCACACACACATATCTAATATATTGGTGAGGGGTTCTAATGTAATAATGTTTATCATTCTGAGGAATATGGCAGGAAATGCATAGGCTGGGAGCAGAAAGGTTGGTGGTAGTAGGGGTACCCCCCCTGGGATGCATGCCTCTGGTCAAAACACTCAAGGACCAGACTACTTGTGTAGAGAGTTACAACAAATTGTCCATCTCATTCAATTCCAAGATAAGGTTCAAGCTCAGGTCCATTAAATCCGCTCTACGGATGAAGATCGGCTTCGTCGACGCGCATGGTATTGTACTAAATGCCATGAACAACCCACACAAATATGGTCAGTCTGTCGTTTTTTTAGTTTTCTTTCCTCGTGCACTTTTAGAAATTTTATCTAGATAATCTATATAATGTACGTATATATAATTTTCATGAGAACTAATATACTATATCATAAAATGTTAAAAATGAATTACAGGTTTGACAGAAACTTCAAAAGGGTGTTGCGGGACAGGAACCGTAGAGTATGGCGATTCATGCAAGGGCTTGGCCACATGCAGTGATCCAACGAAATATGTGTTCTGGGATGCAGTTCATCCAACACAGAAAATGTACAAAATCATAGCCGATAAGGCCATGGAGTCTGTTGACTCAAACCTCTTGATCTAATACATAATATGCATTTCGGCTTCGTTTTGCTGTGGTGTATTTTTGTTTTACTAGTAGTCGTAATTTTTCTTTTGTAAGAGACGGATTGACCCCCTTGATTGTTTTGCTGTAGCTAGTTATCGTTTGTATCATTTGGCATCTGTATCTATATGTGTTTCTTTTGAGTAAAGTCTCAAAATGATCTTCCAACTTTATGCATCAAATTTCATTTTGCCTCGGCTGGTGTAATTAATTTAAAACGTCACAAAAATTTATGGTCTGTAGCGTGGCAAATTTAGTACCTTTCTATTATATCTATATTAAAATAAAGATAAAAACCACATCCGACTCTACCTAAAATAAACTAATAGAGTTTGAATCCCAACCTCAAGTTTAAATATATACATAGATGGAAGAGATTACCGCATGTATATTCTATATATATTCCATCTAGTATGGTTGTTAGGGTTTCTGTCTAAACATAATAGGGCACACTAATTAATAAATACAGATGTGCACTCCATGTGCATTTTCCATTTATAAATTGACTGATACTTAACCACAGACAATACTTGTCTATTCTTGAAATGTCAGCAGTGGTGTTCATCTAACTCAATACAGATTATTACTGACGTAGTGATGTTCAAGCGATGAGAGAGTGTTTTTCCAAGGTGAGCGATAAATTGGTATAATCGCATTGCTTAAATTTACGGGATTAACGTGTTGGCATAAAACATAATTTCCAATACAAGACAAGTGTCGAGACTAGCCATGCACGTCGACTGAGTTCAAACACTTTTTTACTATGTTTTTCAGGGGTCTATTTTTGAATTTGGCAGCGGCAAAGCATACTATCAATGCCTGTAATTGTCATTTATTTTTTTTTTCTACAGAAAATTAGTGAGATGTTTTCCAATCGTTTTCATAAGTAATAAGAATATGATTAAAATGATCAGACTCATTACAACCGATAATAGAAAATTTAGCAGCAGAAACCGAGTGCCTGTATTGTTTGGACACAATGCTGAAAGAGCAACAATGTCAAACCACTTGAAGTCACGAAGTGAAAAGGAAGGAGCTGACTCTTGCACTATAATTTTATAACTTTCCGCTTCATATTAATTACAAATTATGAAAACTTTCACATTATTAGCAATTTTCCCCAAAAATGTCCTGCCAAAATTAATTTGTTCTTAAAAAAAATGAGAATTGTGAGATAATTTAGATGGATCAATACATGGGTACAATATACATATAACATGTAGTAACACGAAGTCCCTAAAACAAATTAGTTAATCTAAAAAATAGTACTATTGAATTTTACAGCAAATCTTGCTTTAGTCCCTAATATTAAAAATGTTTTGAAATTGATCCTAATGTATTTTGGAGTGATAGTCCATTCATCTAAAAACTTTTAAAACGACAACGTAACACAACAATTGAGCCATGCGTGATAGACATTTGGATTATTAAAGTAGATTGTAAAAGCTATCAAAATGACATTATTTATGCCACCCCATTAAACTCTAATCTACTTTGGCGTGGGAATAATTAGTTTAACCGACATTATTGCCCAAACCATGGGTCAAAAATACGAATCTAGTCACAATCATATGACTTCAACAACTAGTAATGCCTTTCATGACACTAACATGGGAAAAATAAGCGGGAAAGATTCTAGCACCTAGTTGTCATGCACCCAAGTACCGATGGTGACATGACGGTTTATTAGATTAATTTAATTAAGTTTTTGTTAAAAATTTTCAATTTACGGAATTAATTTATTACATTAAAAATGCGATACAATTTAAAACTTTTGATCAATTATTAAAAATAGTAAAAATAGATAAGAAGGAAATAAAATAAATAAAATAATAGAGAGGGCAAAGAGGGTACGTGTTGGGTCCCATCAGGCCTACAACATGTGCACACACATAGTACTGACAATAAATTTTTACAGTCACAATCCAACATGAAAAATAAAATTTAAATAAGGCATGCCTTGGTCTACTATAGCTACTAACCTACTCAAGATCCTCTATTGCTCGCAAGTCTGGGCAGTGGATTCTCCGTCGGTCCTAAGCTGGATTCCACTTAGAGGGGAAAAAGGTTTGAAAACAAGTATAAAGTGAGCGAAAGGCTCAAAAGGACTATGTTTTAAAATAGATAAACAATTTAAACATGAAATTTACCTTTCAAAGAAATGATTTGAGAAATAGAGTTAAATAAATAAATAAATTCATTCAAATAAATTTTATCAAAAACAGTTCATCCATAGAGAATCTTTTTATCTTTTCTGGGCAAACCATATTTATCACTATCGTAGTGACCCAGCTGGGTTTCGGGACCTGCTCCCAAGGTCGCACTCTACACGACCTAATCTCTGAATATGACATCATGCCCTCATGTATATTTATTATTACTTAAATCTCATGCTACCGAGTATTCTTATTTACATTCACTATTTGATTCATTATAAGCATTCATTCTTCGACAAATAATGAAAATTGCTAAGAAGTTTATCTAAACCGTTCCTTGAAATTCGTTTTAAAAGAAATCATTCGAAAGAAATCACTTTAAAGGAGATCATTTTGTAAAGATCATTTTGAAAGAAATCATGTTGTGGCCTGAAGCCCCCTTTTGAAAACATTCAAAACATTATATCATTTATTGAAAACATTTTGGAAGAATCCTTTAAAGCCAAAATCAATAAAAACCTGGCTACCAAATAAAGGGGTAAAAGTCCTATCTCATTACTCGTGCCGGTGTCCCACACCGCAATCCCGGTCCGCTATACGTTGGCTCCGCGAAACCTCGAACAACCTTAAACATAAACTAAGCTTATCAATTTCTAGCTTAGGATATTTTACATTATTAACATACCTCATGGTGTCCTAGTGTGCCATTTAGTTAGCAAAATCATACTATAAAGTTTAAATTCTCAATCGGAGTTTAAAACAGTAAAAATGGGTGTAAAACAATAAATTTTTACTATGCCTGATTGGCCTGCTGGTCTCCCTGGTTTTGCCTGTCAACAAGCCAGGTCTAGTCGGCCGAACTATTCCAAGTTTGGCCTACCGGTCGTATGAATCCGGCCTGCCGAACTCATGAATCCGGCTTGCTGAACACGGAGTTTGACCTGTCGAACTGGAAAATTCTAAAATTTTTCAGAACCCGAGCCTCAGCTTCCTGAGCTCCAATCCTCAATTCAACCTATTTTCTCAATTCCTAGGCATAAAAACATCTATAGATGATAAAAAAAACATTATAAAACACTTTGAACTAATTTAAACAAGATTTGCACAAATATTTTGGGAAATTCCAAAAATAAAGAAAAATATAAAAAAATAAAAAATCTTGATTCAAATCCGTTTTTCTTCAAACTAAGCTTAGATTCTAACTATATTAAGTTTCTCTAACTTAGATTAAAGGTTTTCTAAGCTTAAATGAGCTTAGATTTCAAAATACAAAGAAAATTAAAAAATTGAAAAAGTTTTGAAATTTTAAAAACTAACATTGATTCAATCCTTGAATCGTGTTTATGGTTGTTAAATCATGTTCCTGAGCCTTCAATCCACTGAAAACCGAAGCTTGGCTTATTTTTGATTCAAAAATTTAAGAAAAGAAGAGGTAGAAAGGGAGGCAGGGAGAGTGAGACAAGATAGATAGGAAGAGAGAGAGAGCGAGAGAGAGAGTGAGGGAAAAGGAGAGAGAGGAAGAGTTTAAATAGAAGGAAGTAAAACCAACACAAGAAAGCTATGTGTGATACACAGTTTTCAAACGGGACATATTTGGTATTTAATAAACAGTTTTGTCTCAAAAATTGAAAATAACAAATTAAAATGATCAAATTAATTTAAAAGTCAAATTTATTAGGACATCATTGCAAAATATTTAGATTAGGCTCGAATTATAATTTGGCATATTAACCCACCATTTTACATATTAAACCACTTAATTAATTTTCGGGCGTTACAGCTTTCCACCCCTAAAAGAAATTTCGTTCTCAAAATTTGAAAACCATCTTAAGTACAAAATAAATACGGATATAACTCCTACATGATCAACCCTGATTTTCAGGTTGTCTCATCAACCTTGTGGTGTCACGATACCATATTCATCAACGGAATCTCACAGCGCCTTCAATCTATCACTTTTCGATTGAGAATCTAAGCCAGCACCTCTTAGTAGGTCATGTCGTCCTGAATCTGCACGTTACGAATCAAGACGATCTTGCTTGGCTTGAGCGAACATTCTAGAGCACCAACATGTAGAATACAACATGAACATGAGAGAGTCTGGGAGGAAGACCAAGGCAATAAATGATCACTCCAATGCATTGAGAATCTTAAACAACCCGACGTACCTCGATGCATTTTCCCCTTGTACACTGAAATGCAAAACTCACTTACACGGTGAAGCCTGTAAGAGAACAGAATCCCCTACCTCGAATTCTAAAGGTTAGCATCTCCCATTTGGATAACTCTTCTGCCTACCTCGAGCTATTCTCAATCGATTGCGTAACACAGTAGCCCTTCTCGTTATTCTCGCAGGTCTCTCTGGGTCCAATAATGGTCTCGTCTTTTGGTCCTGCCCGAATCATCAGCGATCGACACGGCCGACCACATGGTACTTCAAATGGTGTTATCCTGATGCATACTTGACAGTTACTGTTGTACGTAACTCCGCCGATGCAAATGTCGTTTCCAATTCCTGCCAAAATCTAATACACATGCATGCAATGTATCTCTAAAAATCTGTATACCTTGAGTAAACCACCTATCGGTTTGAGAATGAAAAGTCACGTTGGAATCCAAGTCTGTGCCCAAAGCTTCCTAAAAGCTCCTCCAAGAACTTATTGCAAACACTAGGACCTAATGAGAATAAAACGCATCGATTTTGTCAACTTGCCAATGACAACCCAAATCGCATCACGTCCTTGCTCCGTCCTCGGCAACCTAAAGAAGAAATCTGCCACGACATGCTATCATGTTGAAGCTGACCAGCGGGCTTTTGATGTAAGGCCGCCACCTACAGGCAAATCATGCACTTGGCTATGTATGCTTAAACATCTTTCTTCAGGCTTTTCCACCAGTATAGCCCCTGAAAAACATGATGCATCTTCGTGCTTCTCAGATGAATGGCGAACTGAAACTTGCGAGCTTTATTCATCAAGGCTTTCATCACTCCCTTAATTGTAGACACTGCCAGACGTTCCTTGAGACTACAATGATCCACCGGTAGGAATACCTCCGGTCTTCAAACTGCTCCCCGGTCCTCACTAGCGTCCACGCTCCCTGAAGATATTGGTCTCGCCACTAATTTTGCCTCACCATCCAAACTAGTACTAAAATCGAATCCCTGAAATATGCCAATGCCTAATCAAAGTCTTCGTGGTACTGTGGCCTATTCTTGCTCATGGTAGCATCTCTCATCAGTCCTTTAGTGTCAGATATGCGCGAATCTCCCAAGACCTTCTGCTGAGCACGTTTACAACCACGATGGCCCTACTCGGATGATACTATAGTGAGATATCCTAGTACTCCATATATTTCACCTACCATTGCTACCTCAATTCAAATCTATCTAAAGTGAACAAATACCTTGAGCACCTATGATTCGAGAATACTTGAAATATCACTCTAGCAAGTGGCTTCTCTAGATCCATCAAAGCGTAAATCACTACGACGAGCTCTAAATCATGAGTAGGGAAGTCTTGCTCACGACGCTTTTACTATTGCAATCCATAAGTCACAACTCATCCATGTCGCATCAACACACATCCAAGCCTTTGTCCTACTACAGCGGTGTAGATCTCATAAAATTCGTCACTGTTTGATGTAGCCAGTGCAGAAGTGATAGTCAACCAATCTCTCAACTATTGGAAGAGCATCTACATCCCTCATCCCCTTCAAACCTATCACTTGTCCTGATCAACTGCGTCAATGGAGCTGCTACCTTTGCGGAAACCCTTCGTAAACTTTTCTGCAGTACCCGACAAGTCCTAAAAGCTGTGAATCTTGGCCGCGATCTTCAGTCACCCCCACCGTACTGTAGCCTCAATCTTAGACGAATCTACTAAGACGCCTTACTCAAAATGATATGCTTCAAACTCGACCTTTTGGGCATGCAACTGGTGCTTTTGGATCGTAAATTAGTTCTTGAGAAATATCAAGAACTTTCTAGTTGGTCAAATAACTCATAGATCTTGAGCCTAGGATATTTGTCCTTCATAGTGACCTAATTCAACTGCCGATAACCAACGCGTAACCTGAGCATACCATTGTGCCTCTTGGCAAATGAAACTGATGTATCCTATGCAGTCTTGAATATATCCTTTACTCGTAAGTTCCTGAAGCTATTTTCTTAATTCATTTATTCCTGCTAGCGCCAAATGACACGGTGCTATGAAAATCAAAGCAGTCCTCGAGAATAACTTGACACCAACTTAATCCTCACAATACGATACTAATCACGATAACTCATCGGGGGAAGACATCCTTGAACTCATTAACCACCAATGTTGCTACATTTCTTCTTGTGGCATCAGATTCCTCCCCTAGATCTAAGAGAAATATATGTATATATGTGTATTGATATATAGCATGCTAGGTCTCCCTCATACAACTAGACACGTTTTCATGAGTTACTCACTTATTACTCGATCATTACCACCCTGGTAAACGATCATCGTCCCCTTATCGATTCCTAGGGTTACCCATTTAGCGTGACAACTATAGTTGCACATTCCTGGACAACTCGTCCGTTCCTAAGATCAATCATAAGTACTCATGGGGATCATAAACAAATTACTTCTCGAAGTCCATCCCTAATCATTACCTCACAAGGTTTACACCTATGGTTCACACACACACCCGTTCCAAGGGTGAGGTATTTACTAAAGGTTCATCAAATTCCTCTATTTTAATTTCCAAGGTATGTACAAATGAACTCGAAACAAGAGAATGAATGGCACCAATATCAAAGAGAATCATAACTAAAGACTAAGAAACTGGAACCGTATTGTCGACTGTCACACCACTGGTCTAAGTATTCAAACTCCCTAAAGTTACTGTGCGAACTCGAACTAGAGTCTCTTCTTTTTCCTCTGCTAGCGCTGCCACGTCCTGGGTTCATCGGTCGATACTGCTATAGAGGAAACTAATGAAGTTGAAACTAAAGAAGTTACTGAGGTGAAGATAAAGACTGAGCTTGAGGCTGACGGCTTGCACCTTCCCCAGTCTGAGATCCTTGTCGAGCATTTCTTACTGGACAGCTCCTCCCGATGCGTCCCGGTTGCTGTAGAAATGGCAAGGGTTGCATCGTTTGTTGCTGGATGATCTGCTGCTTCCATTGCTACGCTACCATGGTGATTCTTTACCTAAGCTTGACGATCGCTACCTCTCTTATTGGTCTACTAGGGTCCTCCTTATGTTCTCGCCCGATTCTCGCAGTAGTAAGCGTGATCTACTCCTATCGATAAGGCTGCAACTCTAACCTTCTAGAATTTTGAAGTTGCAAGACCACTAATTGCCGTTGAATGAATGCCTTAAGCCCTTCTTAGAACTTGATACACTTGTCACGTTCAGATACCATAGCAAACGGAGCAAACTTGGCCAACTCATCAAACTTAACCTCATGTTCCCGAACCGTCTTTTCATCCTATTCCAACCAGTAGAATTCAATGATCCTTTGGTCCATGCATCCCTGTGAAAATGACGCTCACGGAATAATTCCTTGAATCGTTCCCCACTGATACTCCTACCATTCTCTAGATGCTTCGTTTACCTTTACAGGTATCAACACTGTCGGTTAACTTACAAGCCACGAATTCTACTTGACACACTACCGGTACACCAAGGGTATCCAAACGTTTTACTATTGAGTCTAACTGGTTTTCAGCCACCTACGGACCCTTATTTTCCATCGAAAACTGGGGTAAACACACATCTAGGCTCCTTAAGGCACTCACGCTCGCGACTCCGTTCAAAAATTTCAGGCCTAACCCTTGTTGCCATTAGCCAAAAAGTGGCAAATGATGTCCTTATCATACATTCCTCAATCGTGGAACTTGCGTTAGCCACAGCTGGATTATGCCCAGTGCCATTCTCTCTCAATTCTAAAGACAAAATTGGACCGTCAGAGGCTTTTCACTGTTGTACCTATGTGCGCAAAATTTTCAAGGTTCAAAACCTTAAGCTCTAATACCATTCTGTCATGCCCTTGAGTACGGGTGGTAACGTGGCAGTTTATTAAATTAATTTAATTAAGTTGTTGTTAAAAATTTTCAATTTAAGGAATTAATTTATTACATTAAAAATGCGATACAATTTAAAACTTTTGATCAATTATTAAAATAGTAAAAACAAATAAGAAGGAAATAAAAGAAATAAAATAATAGAGAGGGCAAGGAGGGTACGTGTTTGGTCCCACCAGGCCCACAATGTGTACACACACATAGTACTGACAATAAATTGTTACAGTCACAGTCCAACATGAAAAATAACATTTAAATAAGGCATGCCTTGGTATCCTACAGCAACTAACGTACTTAAGATCCTCTATTGCTCGAGAGTCTGGGCAGTGAACTCTCCATCGGTCCTAAGCTAGATTCCACCTAGAGAGGAAAAAGGTTTGAAAACAAGTAAAAAGTGAGCGAAAGGCTCAATAGGACTATGTTTTAAAATGGATAAACAATTTAAACATGAAATTTACCTATTAAAGAAATGTTTTGAGGAATAGAGTTAAATAAACAAATAAATTCATTTAAATAAATTTTATCAAAAACAGTTCGTTCAAAGAGTATCTTTTTATCTTTTTTGGGCAAATCATATTTATCACTACCGTAGTGACCCAGCTGAGTTTCGGGACCTGCCCCCAAGGTCGCACGCTACATGACCCGATCTCTGAATATGACATCATGCCCTTATGTATATTTATTATTACTTAAATCCCATGTTACCAAGTATTCTTATTTACATTCATTATTTGATTCATTATAAGCATTTATTCTTCGACAAATAATGAAAATTACTAAGAAGTTTATCTAAACCGTTCCTTGAAATTCGTTTTAAAAGAAATCATTTGAAAGAAATCACTTTGAAGGAGATCATTTTGTAAAAGATTATTTTGAAAGAAATCATGTTGTGGCCAGAAGCCCCCTTTTGAAAACATTCAAAACATTATATCGTTTATTGAAAACATTTTGGAAGAATCCTTTAAGGCCAAAATCAATAAAAACCTAGCTACCAAAGAAAAGGGTAGAAGTCCTACCTCAATACTCGTGCCAATGTCCCACACTACAATCCCGGTCCGCTATACGTTAGCTCCACGGAACCTTGAACAACCTTAAACATAAACTAAGCTCATCAATTTCTAGCTTAGGATATTTTACATTACAAACCTACCTCATGGTGTCCTAGTGTGCTATTCAGTTTGCAAAATCATACTATAAAGTTTAAATTCTTAATCGAGGTTTAAAATAGTAAAAGTGGGTGAAAATGACAAATTTTTACTATGTTCGGTCGGCCTGCCAGTCTCCTTTGTTTTGCCTGCCGAACTGTGCAGTTTAGCTTGCCAGCAAGCAAGGTCCAGTCAGCCAAACTTTTCCATGTTCGGCCTGCCGGTTGTATGAATTCGACTTGCCAAACACGAAGTTTGGCCTGCTAAACTGAAAAATTTTAGAATTTTCTAGAACTCAAGCCTCAGCTTCCCGAGCTCCAATCCTCAATTTCAACCCGTTTTCTTAATTCCCAGGCATAAAAAACATCTATAGATGATAGAAAAAATTATAAAATACTTTTGAATTAATTTAAACAAGATTTGCATAAATATTTTCAAAAATTCCAAAAATAAAGAAAAATAGAAAATCTTGATTCAAATCTATTTTTCTTCAAACTAAGCTTAGATTCTAGATATTTTAAGTTTCTCTAATTTAGATTAAAGGTTTTCTAAGCTTAAACGAGCTTAGATTTCAAAATACAAAGGAAATTAAAAAAATGAAAAATTTTGAAATTTTGAAAATTTGAAAACTAACCTTACTTCAATCCTTGAATTGTGTTTATGGTTGTTAAATCACGTTCCTAAGCCTTCAATCCACTGAAAACTAAAGCTTGGCTTGATTTTTGATTCAAAAATTTAAGAAAAGAAGAGAGAGAAAGGGAGGCAGGGAGAGTGAGACGGGAGAGAGAGGAAGAGAGAGAGAGAGAGGGACGGTTTAAATAGTAGGAAGTAAAACCAACACAAAAGCTGTGTACGATACACAATTTTCAAACGGGATGTATTTGGTATTTAACAAATAGTTTTGTTTCAAAAATTTAAAATAACAAATTAAAATAATCAAATTAATTTAAAAGTCGAATTTATTAGGACATCATTACAAAATATTTAGATTAGGCTCCAATTATAATTTGGCACACTAACCCATTATTTTACACATTAAACCATTTAATTAATTTTCAGGGCGTTACACTAGTAATTTGAGAGGTGCAACAAAAAACCTTACTTGAATTGTTGCAATCTTTTTTGACGCTTGAAGAAAATATTGGTATAATTACCGATCAATAACTTCACTATTTCATTTCTCTTTTGTTCGCGTTGAAAGTCTTTGACCTACAATGGCAGAGGTTACTGACCTTTTTCTTTCTAGCCATCTGTTATCTGTTATAAGTCTAGAAAGCCTAAAATTCTAAATACAAGGAATCTTTGTTGTCGCCTCGCTCTCTCCCCCCTTCAAAATCTACTCTCCGATTGCAACTCCACACTGTCTTTGCCTTGAGCTATATGCCAGTTTTGTTGTAGTTATGCCATTTATTATTATTGTTGTTGTTGTTGTTGTTTAAACAATATGATAAGTACTATAGTTGATACCTTTAAGTAGTATATAAATATATATATACATACATATATATTGGGTTGAAACTTTATTAATTAGATTTGTGAGTTCAGGTATAATTTGGTATTTTGTAGTTACTACATTTGTAATGTCTATTATCTTCATCTAAAAAATGTAAATGATTTAGAGAAAAAAACCATGCATTTAGAATGACCTTTTTTTACTAGTTCTCTATAACATATACCTTCGTTTTTTTTTTTAATTTTTATTTTGTCTGTAATATAATTTCTAAGTAATAAGATTAATGATATAATAATTCAACTTCTTAATTATGTAATATTTTTCAACTGTACTTGAACTACTTAAACTACGTACACATACTAAACTTTCGACAAAATGAACTAATGAGAGACTACTTACATATTACAGATCAAAGAAACACACGAGAACTGGGAGATATATATATATATCATTATCAACCCTTCAAGAGAAAATCAATAATGGGAAGAGCGGACTTAAAGAGATAGTAGTATGTCTTCTCAGTAGGGTGTATTGAATCCCAAAACACGTACTTAGTTGCATCAGGGCACGTATATGAAAGTGGATTACACAAAAATGATGTTTCAAGGTATCCAGTTCCACAGCACCCTCTAAAAATCTTATCAAAACCTGATAAAAAAAAAAGAAACATAATGTTACCAGATTAGACGGTTAATATTTGCAATTGGATTAAAATTGTCAGGATATTACCGAATTTTTTGGGTCCTTGGATGATCTCCATCAACGGTTTATATATGTCGACGTAGGAGATCCTAGCACCAGATATCGACAAGCTATTGTGCATGAATTGCGACTCATTTTGGAGGATTTTATTGTAATTTCGTGCAACGGAGCAGTAGCTATCAAGACAGCCACGTTGTCTGAGGGCACGGCTTGAGTTTAAGGTTTTGACAATGGGCAAGCAGCCCATCGGAGGTAGCCCAACAACTCCCATTCTTCGAGCCCCTTCGGCCCATAAACCCTGCCAACAAATAAGGAGGAGGAGGGAATTAAACTATTATTAATTGATAATAAAAATAAAAAATCAAAATATAACAATGTTTAGTAAATAGCCCACTTAGATTAAAACAAAATTTATTTTTTGCATAGAATGACATAGAAAAAACACAAAACAATAACGAGATAATGAAAAACAAAAATGAAAAAAGGAAGAAGAAAATAAGAAAAAATAAGGAGATAAAATTGAAAATTCAAGTATTTAAAAAGAGCACGTGATTGCAAAAATGCTATGGCCCCATTTGTTATTGTTTTGGAAATTTTTGAAAATTTTTTGCATGCTTTTTTACCCAAAAATCTCAAAAACACTTTCAGCACAATTTTTCCTAAAATTCTCATTTTCTACAATAAAACAATTTTCACCCATTTTGAAAACATTACCTAACAAGCCCTATGTATTTAAATATTTTTAAAAGTGTGTTATTTGCTTACATTAAAATTAAAATTGTGTTATTTGGTATAATTTTCCTAACAAAATATTACCAACAAAAAATTTAAAAAAAAAAGAGAGAAAACCAATAAAAATTAATAGAAAGAGAAAGGTGAAAAAAAAGGAAAACAGGGAAAAGAAGGGGACAGAAAGGAAAAGATGTTAAGAACAAAAACTTTATATTAGGATATAAAAAATATGCTACCGTTAGAACATATTTTTCTAGTTTTAAATCATCTATCACATTAAAACTTCATTAGATTAATAAATATGATAATTTAACAAAATTTAATAGTTAAAACTTTATTGATAAGATAGTTTTCATATTTTATAGCTATAGAATTCTCTTTTTAAGCAATTTTATTTGCCATTATGAGGTTATAACTTCGCTATTAATAAAACATTGAGATCTAATCTAAAGGTATACCATATACTAGATTAAAACTTATAATTTTATGAATTGTAACGTTTTAATATACGAGAATGAAAAGGATTTTTATTCTCTTAATAAGAAATAAGGGAATGTAGCTGGTCACATAGGTACATTCAACAGTCATAGGCCCACGCCCCAAACAAATGGGCCAAATGGTGGTTGAACTGAGACCTAGGCAGTTAGATTCTGTCCTGTACAAATATTTGAAATTTGTAAGAACAGGTTGAATAGATAGTACCATGTGGCTTTTTGTGAACCGGCAATTTTTCAAAATCCCATTTCAAATGAATTCTGTTGCTCAAGAATATGAACTTCACTTATATTGATCTGCAGACATCATATCAGCAACTTTCTTCAATTTAAGTTGGATATTTTTTAAAATCAATTTAATTTGGACATAAGTAACTAGAAATTGAGAAAAAAATTCTTTAAAAAAATGAGATAAATAATTATTCAATACTATTCAGCAACTTTCTTGAATTTAAGTGGGTCAACATATATTAGACAAAAACTGTAATTTTTTTCTCCACAACTTTTTTTTATCCGATTTTTCTCTACAACTTAGTTTAGCGGGCAAAGCTCTTAGGACTGGTAATTTATGTTAAAATTTCGTGTTCAACCAATGCAATTAATATGAATATGAATACAGCATGATTAAAAAATATGCCTTGAATCCAAACTCGGACACAAAACGCTTATTAGAAGGACAACAAACACGACACAACATATAAACGTTTTTTTTTAAATAAGTTGTGATATGTTGTCATGAAAAAAAAAAACCCATTTATGACTATGACCCCACTGGTAAGAATAGTGAAAAATTTTTCTTTTTATTTGAATATTTAAAATACAGTTATTATTAATCAGTTAAATCAAGCAAGCATATTATCATACAAGCATGTCATAATAAGAACATAAATTCTCTAAATATTACAATTAACAAACACAAAAAGAAAATGTACTATCTAATATATTTTATGATGGAAGTTTTGTTTTGGTTTATATTGGTTACAAACGGGTTGGTTCGTACTTTGTTATATCGACATATTGATGACTCGCATAAGTAAACGTAAATGTTAAATTTTAGGAAATTATATCCAAACCTGCAAGAAATGATTAACATGTTGAATCACAAATTGTTGGTAGCCAGCCACAGTATAGCTCCTTCTTCGCACTGGCACAGTAAAGTAGTTGACAACAAAGTCATTTGTTCCAGCGCAAATGACGAAAAGTGCCCTCTTTATGTGCTCTTCTGTTTGTTGCTTCCCAATTTCTAATTCAACCCTTTTCTTGTACTCTTTGAAATACTCCAACTGCTTCAGTATTGGAATTACATTCTGAAATATATATCAGAAGAATCAAATATTATTAGTGTGTTTAGCAATTTCAATTTCAACTAAAGTTTTAATTGTCACAGTGTAAAACTCTTACGTCTTGCAATATCAAGAAAAAAATAAGTTACAACATAAAAATCTCACATACTATATTAGTTCCATCAGAATTGGTTCAAATCACACTTCTCAAACATCCTACTAATGTAGTTTATATTGAGGCCATTGGAGTTTTAAATATATACAAACAAAAAAGCCTTTTTGAAAACATAGTTTTGAACTAGAAAATTTTGTTTAAACAGTGTTAGTATCTTTCTCTTAAAATTTAAGTTAACTATATTCTCAAACGGACGGACAGGAAGAAAACAAACACATGAATAAGAAGGCGGATATTTTGATCAGTTTGATATGTATGCACAATTTATAATTTTGTTGTTTCACAATATGCGTCTGGATCGTGACAATATCTTAGAAGCTCGAACAATATTAAATTATATATTTTATATTTCCCAAGACTGACAACATTAGCTGGTAATCTTTGTATGTTGTCTCTTTCAGACAGCAGAATACAGACACACACGATAATTTTCACAAACATATATACATGTTCTGATGTAAAAGATCCAAAAGATATCAAACTAGAACTATCTTGAATATGCTCCATAAGGAAATTAATTTTAGAGAGAGAAAATTACACCGATTTGTGGTGTGAGCGGATCATAACCGCTGCCAGCGGAGGCAAAGCTTACTCCGGTCATCAAATCTTTAGTGCTAAGAGTTGGGTCCAAATATGGAGGCACGTACTCTTTTAGACCTAAATATGAAGCTGCGTACCAAAAACAACCTACATCAACCATAAATTTATTTTTCCCTCTAAACCTTTTAAATATAACATCTATGCGACATACTCAGATAATATCTCGAGATATCAAGAGATACAACATTTTTGTATATATATAGCTTACAAAATAGATCCTTTACGAGAAAAATTAAGTAAATGCCTAATATTAATTGTTGAAGATAACGAATATTCTTACCATTCCACGAAGTGACTGGCGATTATATCTTATGACAAAGTTAAATGCAGATATACCTATAAAGTCAGTGCTGAGCCGTCCATTTGTGAACCTTCCGGTTGGTTTTTGGTTGGCAAAATCTTTGCCATAGGGCAGAAAATTCCCCCTGAAAATGGTTGCAACATAGTTGTTGTTTCCCGGGTCGGCGGTGGAGTCTCCGAACACGAAGATGGCGGAAGCAGTATTGTTTTTCGGAGGTCTTACTGCTAGAGCTAGAAATTGAGCTTGGGGAATTATGAACCATAATAGATGAAAAATTATAAAGAAGTTGCGGAGCTGTTGAAGGCCTTTATCTAGATGTTCCATGACAGCTACCGCCGGCCAAGAGGAGAGCAAAAGAAATGTGAATGAGTTTTATTTCTATTTTTTACTGACGATGGATGGGACTTATATAGCCCATTTTACGTTAGATATCTTTCTATTCAAATTAAAAAAGTTTGATATCTTTCGGTTTTTAAGTCGTGTGCTTAGTTGGCTATACCATAATGGCGAAAATACCCTTAGTTAGTCAGGGGATTTACTTCCGTTTTTGCTATTTTAATCATTTTCCCAATTGGTTGCTGTGGTTTGGAAACCAAACCTTTCCTCAGTAAATTACCTAAGTTGTTCTTTAGTCCCAACTAACTTTCCAAGTAAAATCTTGATTTTATCACAAGATTAATTCTTAAAAGATTTCCCGATTATGCAACTACAATTGTGTTTCTCTTCGTATACCATCTAAATTTTAGAACGATTTTTATTTTTTATTTTTTATTTTTTATTTTTTATTTTTTGTGTGTTGTGTGCCTATTTTGTTTTTATATTTGGGGAATGTTAAGGAATGTGGATTAAAAGGGGATTAATTCCAGATAAGAATTTGGTGGGTGTTGAGGGAAATCTTCACGATGAGAAAACCGTTGAAGTTTATACCCTCTTTAAACCAAGCACCTGATCAGGTTGGCTGAAAAGGCCAATCCAACCAGAACAGGATCTGTTCGACTAGGATCCATTTGACTAGGACAGAATCTATCCAACCAGGGATCTGTCTGACCAGGATCCATCCGACAAGGACAGGATCTATCCAACTAGGGACCCGTTCGACCAGGATCTATCTAACCAGGGAGCCGTCCGACCAGGACCGGATATGTCCGACCAGGATCCGTCCGACCAGGACAGGATCTATCTGGCCACGACTCATCCTATCAGGATCTGTCCGACTTACCCAAAGATCACTACGTGACACCATCTCAACTCTGCGTTGGGCAATCCTCCTTCTTCGAAGATCGTGACACCTGTCGCTAGACACCTGGGTTACAAACCAAACCGGTCCACACTTGGATCCAAGCTAAACTCCATAAATAGGAGCATCAACTCCACCACAAAGGTACGGGCATTCTTTCCTTGACTGCTCTGCCTCTCCCTTAGCTCTTTTCGGTCAGACCACTGACTTGAGCGTCAGAGTGCCTTTGGCAGACACTAAACCGGTGTCCCTTACTCTGAGACCTTCTCTCCTCTTACAGATTCGACCAGACTAGGCCAAGCCAGGCAGAACAGGAGATAGAACAGAGAACTCGACCACCGTGCGCCCCCGCACGCGGTGTTGTGCCGAACTCAGGCATCAACAGTTGGGTTCAGTCCTTTGAATTATTATTGAAGCTAGTTAGCCAGAAAAGATGAAAAAAAAATTAAAAAAAAAAACTAAGTGAAGTTAATTACAAGCATAATGATTATATTAAAAAGAAAAAAAGATTAATGACTTCTTAATCATTTTAATCTATTGATTAAAATACATTCCTTAAACCAGCTTCACTCTTAAATCACTCCAAATATACTCTCCTGGTTCCCAACAAAGATTGCTAACCTTAATTAAAGTTAAAAAGGCGTTACACTTTGCAGACATTCCATTTTCTGCCAGCCCTTTTCAGGATTCTTCTTGCTCTTATATTTACAATAAAACCATGAATTAACTCATGCAAACTAAATCGGAACCTCTTCACTCTGCCAATACAATACCTAGCTAACAATACAAATGATCATATAGTTTGTAATTTGGGAAACAAAACAACAACAACAACAACAATAATAATATAGTTATACATACCCTTTTTTTGCTTGAATAATGTAGTTCTCAACTTTGCTTTCAAGAGTTTTACATCTAAAAGCTATCTTGAACAAATGCCAATGCTATCTTTGGTTGGATAGAGAAGAGGAACAAAACAAGTGGGGGAAAGGATATTTGGATGGAGAATGGAGTTATTTGTTTAGTCGGGCAAAAAAAAAAAAACGGTAACTAAAAATTATAGCAGGTCTCTCTTTAGGGTTGTATGAATTTTTGAGTGGAAAACTTGGAACCTAATAAAAAAAATATATATTTTTCATCCTTATTTTCTAAAGATAATAAGTAGATGAATAATTTGATTTTTTTTATACGAATTAATCCATCATTTTCCATTCTTCTTCTGTACCAAACAAACCTTTAAAAAAAAAAAAAAAAAAAAAAAACAGCAGCAGCCATCATCCTTGCTATAATGCTAATTTTCTGTCTCGTCTAAGTTCATTCCATCTATTTTCTCTCCTTACCAAATGGAGTGTAAACGCAGATTTTAACCAATAGATTAATCTACGAATTATGCTATTAGTGTTATAGTACTGCTAGTTATATTAATTAATGATCACAACCGAAGAGACACCGATAAAATTCCTGCCGTACCTTGCCAAGGACCAACTCTATGCCAATACTGTCAGAACTTTAATACTATTTTATCGTTGTTGGGATGTTTAGAACGACCTAAAAACAAAACAAAACAAAAAAACAAAACACTTGTTTGCATAATTAACAACTTTGTAGCCGTTTGAAACACTAGGCTGTTACAATCTTATGCCTCTACCAGAAAAGAACCCTGAAAAACCAAAAAGTTAGACTTAGAAACCCCCCCTTATCGAGGAGAAGTGGGGGGGGGACACTAATCTGCACGCCAACAATAGGCTGGCAATTACTTGAGGCACAAGTATAGCCACCTAATATAAAAAACAAGCCACACGCTTGATCATTTTAAAAAAAAAAAAAAAAGACTCTCTCAGCGCCACAAAAGGGAATTTATTTGGTCGATGCCTAATCAAGGGATAATATATTGTACTATACCGACGTGGCGATTATCCGAGTTAAATGTATAGGAAAATGAGAAATTTTCTAATGACTTTATGTGTCCAAGAAATTGAAGCCAACGGATGGACTTGAATTTTGAGCAGAACACATTAGGAATGCGTAAATTAGCAGAAGAATTTGACTATCTTCTTTTTTGCGTCCATTTGTAGGCTAAATGGGCTCACAGGTTTGCAAGTTGGAGGAGTTTGGTAAGAATTGCTAGCATTCACAAAGATGCACCTTTTCGTGACTTTTGTGTCATTGCTAGCTGAGGAGCATTAACCGAAAGCAAATTCTTTATCCAGTATATTTGTCTATCACTAATCTATAAATAATAAATTTCTGTACCTTTTTTTTTTTTTTTAACAACGAGAAGGGTCCCCAGGTCAAGGCCCATAAGTTTGCCGGACTGTGTGGTTAATTGACAGAGAGACTGATAAAGCTCCTGTGAGGATACATACGCCAAAAGATATAATGTTTTGTATTGGACATATTAATGAATAAATAAAATGAATTTTTTATGTGTTTTGAATACTTTTTAAATATTATTTAAATTTTATAATTATTTATATAACTTTAAATATTGTATGTAAGTGTTGTATTCTAGAGGATGATATTTAAAGATAATATTAAAATATAAAATCTTTAATTGAGTATTATTATTTCAAGTCATTTCCATTAAAAATGATATGGTTTTATTCAAATTGTTAATATAGTGAGTTATCAAATAAGTGTATTGTACCTAATGTGATTATGTAGGATTAAAACATGATGTGATATAATCATTAATGTCAAATTGTATCCACCGATGGTCATATATAGAATCTTGATCCTGAGTTATTAGCAAACTCTTATTTATAGAATTATGTCTTTTGATTTACTAGATAGCATTTGAGAATGCTAATCCTATCTCTTGTATATTGAAGGCATAATGAAGTAGCCATGCATATTTACATTACGAGATAAAATCCATCCCTTTTTTACTAAGAAGTAGATAAATAATTCTCGTGAGTATTGATTTTGTGCTTAAATTTATAAGCGCTCAAATTCATGAATTTATTTTTATTAGAGAATTAGTAACACTCAAGGGTAAAGATACAATTATAAAGGTCAACATGTATCTACCTAGCTTTAATTATGAATTATTTATGGAGATTTAGTTTATATGCAATGGCCATATTAAATAGAAAACTCTAAATATGAGGAATTATATATTTGTAATTGCAAGAGTGTAGTTCTAAATTTTTAGTGGAGTAACTTTAAAATTAATAAAAAAGTAATATATTAATTAATATATTGGTTTTATTAAAGCTTGAAATTAAGAGTCCATTAGTCCCCGCCATCTTTCCAAACACTATTTAGACAAGTGTAATTTTTTGTTTTAATAAATAATTTAGCATTCGGAATTGTAAAATAAATTCCCTCAAAGTAAATTAGTTATAATGTAATTTACAAATATTAAATAATAAGTTATTGAATAATATCAATTAATTTTGGAAAACACATGTCACGTACGTTGTGTGGTGCATAGCACAGCAAGATTCCCTGCGTTGTGCAAGCATGTTCTCCAACTTCTTTATTTTTGAAAATTCAAAGTTTCTAATTTTGAAAAATAAGTTTTTTTTTTAGTTGGAATTTGATTTTGGAGATAGAAACAGAATTGGGTAACAAGTAGTATTCTTCTCCATGCTAAATGGAGTTTGGCACCACATACATAGATATACTCTATCTGTGTGTAGTGCCAATCACAAATAAAAAGGAAAAATATTTTGTTTTCTACTATGTATTAAAAATGTGATGAAGCAAGCAGGTGTGCTTTAGAGGATGTTTAGTAAGCATAGTTAGAACCAACTTTTAGTTAAGGAATAATATAAAACTCTCACATGCTACGGTAAAAAAACAAAAAATTACAAAAGTATAAAATTCTCACATGTAACATAAGTTGGTTCTAACCATATTTGTTAAATACCTTATTAGTAGGTGAATTGACAAGAATTGTGCAACCTAGGTTGCCACCCTTGGTAAACATTATAGTCACATAAGGCAAGTAATGTAAGGCTGTGGTGAGTGAAGGTAAGACCAAAGGTTCTGCGATGGACAATCTAACCTTGTATTTAGAAAGAGTTAAACTCATGTGTTCAAATCATTTACAGTATATAGCTTTTATATATTATAATAAAAAATAAAAATATACTATAATGTAAAGTTTTTTTATATTATAATATTTAAATTTATTTTTTTAATTTAAAGTGCTTTGTCAAACATCCTGTAAGTTTGACGCTTCCTCCTCTGACCCTGATTTGTTTTAGATCCTCCAATATCGCTTTGTTGCCAGAGTACCACATCAATGGTTTCACATGACTCTGGTGTCATGCAAGATATGTCGCCTCACGCGACTACAACATCAATCCACTTATTGAGTTTGTTTCTTTTTCTTCTGCCTCATATCTCCAATTAATGTTTTTAAATACAAATTGTACCTCTAGACATTGAGTTTTTTTTTTAATCATGAAATTGATTTTATCGAATGACAAGTCAAAAGGGGCTACATATGGATCGAAATAGGCAACACCGCATTATTTTAAAAATAAAGTGTCCAAGTTCATTTATTGATTGTGAACTATTTGCATATACTCTATATTATGAAATTCTATATCTATTTTTTATACATATGAACATTTTATATACATTTACTCGAAAAATATAATGATGTGCATTTTTCATATGAATTATTATGTAAATGCATAAACTTTATTTCTTATAATTTTAATGAAATATTACATTGGGGTTGTTTGGTATTGTTTTCAAAATATGTAAAAATATTTTTGTTTTAAAAAATAAGAATTTTTTAAAAATTATACTGAGAGTGTTTTTAAAATTTTTACCTCAAAAAACATCCAAAAATACTTTTAAAAATTTTGAAAACAAAAACAAACGGGGTCATTACTTTTCATACATCTATTCTAACAATAACAACATCTCAATATAGTGTATATTTGTATAGAAAAATCACTTTTAATATTGTGCTATATTTTATGTCAAATTTGACATATACTTGGTGTCAAATTTGATACCAAATGTAGCATGAGCCAAATTTTAAAATTGGCTGCTAATGAGAAATTAGTTAACCTTTTTCAAATCATTTAAAACTTAAAATTTCTATTTATATGTTCCAAAGCACAAAATTTATAGCAAAAAAATAGAAATAGTATTTAAATTAGTATCATACATGAAAGCACAAAACTAAGTTTGTAATTTTACTCTTTTTGTGTCAAACATCATATTAGTATTGGGATTAAAAATGATCTAAGGAAAGCAATGGAGCAAGTGGCCTAACTATTTAATTGACCTAGATATGGAAGTTATTTTCCTTTGGCAAATAAGTTTGAACCAACAAGTTTGGTTCAAATTTGTTTTGCGATAACGTTTTCGTTTATAAATTTTAAATTACAACCATATAAATTCAAGTTCAAATTCATTTTACAAATGAACTATACTGTAACTTAGGTGGTAACCATTTTTCTACTACTACTATTGTGTTCTTCCTTTTTTCATACTATTTTTCTTAATTAAAAAGCACAAATACCTTTATATAATACATATTTTCTTAAATTTAATTAATTAATTATATTTTTATTCTCTTTAAAATGATATGTTTCTCAATTTGATCCTGGACTATGAGTAGGTTGAACCCGAACTTTAAAAAGCCTGTTTTCGGTTGCATATATTAACGAGGAGCCTGCACAAATCTCATCAATTTGTTAGTGGCCCAACCAACCAAAGCAAGCCCAATGGGACACGCAACCCATAATAGAATTTGAATCTACTTAAATTGACCAAATGGACCAAAACTCTTATGTAAACTTTTAGGAAATATTCTCTCGTCCTTGCCATCTTTTCACAAGCCTGACGTTCTCTTACACTTCTTTGATTGAAAAAATTACATCTTATCTTATATTTGTAAAAACTGTCCGCCCTTAAAAAGTTATATTATACCATTATTTATATTATATGTTTAAGTTATACTGTATTTAAATATATGTGGCGTTTATAATAAATAAGTTTCAAAAGATGGTATTAAAAATTTCCATATATGATTTAAGTAAAATTTCTACAAGTTAAAAGGGTAATTATTTCAAATTTTCTACATATAAAAAAGTATATTCTTAAAAATATACAATAACCAAACCAATTCTATAAGGGTGTTTGGCATGGTAGTTAGGATCATTGGTTAGAACTGTAAATACTGTAGCATGTGAGAGCTTCACACTGTAAAATTTTTTTCTTTTTGTTGTAGCATATAAGAGCTTTACACCGTTTTTAACTGAAAAGTTAGTTTGAACTAACTTTGCTAGACATGCTATTGATTTAGTGTCTCTTGAAAGTTTTGAAATGAACAAAAATGCTTTTTTTTTTTATATATATATATCATTGTCAACCCTTTAAGAGAAAATCAATAATGGGAAGAGCGGACTTAAAGAGATAGTAGTATGTCTTCTCAGTAGGGTGTATTGAATCCCAAAACACGTACTTAGTTGCATCAGGGCACGTGTACGAAAGTGGATTACACAAAAATGATGTTTCAAGATACCCAGTTCCACAGCACCCTTTAAAAATCTCATCAAAACCTGATAAAAAAAAAATGAAACATAATGTTACCAGATCAGACGGTTAATATTTGTAATTGGATTAAAATTGTCAGGACATTACCGAATTTTTTGGGTCCTTGGATCATCTCCATCAACGGTTTATATATATCGACGTAGGAGATCCTAGCATCAGATAATGACAAGCTATTGTGCATGAATTGCAACTCATTTTGGAGGATTTTATTGTAATTTCGTGCAACGGAGCAGTAGCTATTAAGACAGCCACGTTGTCTGAGGGCACGTCTTGAGTTTAAGGTTTTGACAATGGGCAAGCAGCCCATTGGAGGTAGCCCAACAATCGCCATTCTTCGAGCCCCTTCGGCCCATAAACCCTGCCAACAAATAGGGAGAAGGAAGGGATCAAATCATTGTTAATTGGTAATAAAAATAAAAAGACCAAAACATAATAATGTTTAGTAAATGCTCACTTAGATTAAAACATATTTTATTTTTTTTTAGAATGACATAGAAAAAACATAAAGCAACAATGGAATAACGAAAAACAAAAACAAAAAGAAAAGGAAGAAAGAAATGAAGAAAATGAGGAGGTAAAATTGAAAATTCAAGTGTTTAAATAGAGCATGTGATTACAAGAATACTATATACTTAAATATTTTTAAAAGTGTTATTTGCTTACATTAACATTGAAATTATGTTATTTGGTGCAATTTTCCCAACAGAATATTACCAACAAAAAATTTCTCAAAAAAAGAGAGAGAAAACCAATAAAAAATAATAGAAAGAGAAAGGTGAAAAAAAAAGGAAAACAAGGAAAAAGAGGGGACAAAAAGGAACGATGTTAAGAGCAAAATTTTATGTTAGGATATAAAAAATACGCTACCGTCAAAACATACTTTTATAGCTTTAAATCATCTATCACATTAAAACTTCATTAGATTAAGAAATATGATGATTTAATAGAATTTAATAATTAAACTTTACTGATAAGATAGTTTTTCATATTTTTTAATTATAGAATTCTCTTTTCAAGCAATCCTACTTAACCTCATAGGGTTTTAACTTCACTACTAACAAAACAGTGAGACTCAATTTAAAAAGTATACCATATATTAGACTGGAGCTTATAGTTTTATGAGTAATGACTTTTTAATCTAGGAGGATGAAATGTATTTCTATTTTCTTAATAAGAAAGAGGAAATAAGCAAATGTAGCTGGTCATATAGGTGCTTGAACTCAGACTTAGAGCACTTAAATTTTGACTTGTACGAATATATGTCTGCTTGATAAATAGATTCAAATTAGTGATTTGATTTGAGTTAGTGTGATTTAAATTAGAATTTGAGTTAGTGATTTGAATTATTATCTGAATTGGTGTTTGGATCTACATTTAGGTTTTAATCTGAATATAGAATAAAATTAAAATTTGTGTTCGAAAAGATAGTGAAAATAGTTTTTGATTTATTAATAAATCAAATAAAATCTTAATATTAATGATCTTAAAAAAATACAATATGGGTCTTAATTTATTCATTTCTTCACTAGGAACACAATAAAAAAAGAATCATATCAATTGGATATCAAATGAAGAAGTTATGATTTTTTTTCCTCAAATATAGGAGAGAGAATTTTAGTTTGTACTGTAGCAGAGATATCCGAGTATCAAAAGTTTAGGGGATAAGAACTCTTAAAACTTAGATTCTTGATACTAAAAAGATTCAGATTTTAGAGGAAACAAACACGTATTTAAAAAATTCTTAATACTTAAATTTAAATTTAAGTATATTAAGTTTAAATAATCCTCGAAACAAAAAGTTTATAAAATCAGGTTGAATAGATATTAGCATGTCGCTTTTTGTGAACCGGCGATTTTTCAAAATCCCATTTAAAATGAATTCTGTTGCTCAAGAATATGAACTTCACTTTTATTGATCAGCGGAAATCACATCAGCAACTTTCTTCAATTTAAGTTGAATATTTTTTTAATCAATTTAAGTTGGACATAAGTAACTAGAAATTGAGAAAAAAATTCTTTAAAAAAATGAGATAAATAGTTATTCAATACTATTCAGCAACTTTCTTGAATTTAAGTGGGTCAACACGTATAAGACAAAAAAAAACTTCTTTTTTTTATCCCATTTTTCTCCGCTCTTAGTTTAGGGGGCAAAGCTATTGAGATTGACAATTTATGTTCACATGTCGTATTTAATCAATGTAATTAATATAAATATGAATGCTAACATGATAAAAAAAATGTGTCATGAATTCAAACTGAAACACAGAGCACTTATTACAAGGACAACAAACACGACACAACATGTGAACACGTTTTTTAAATAGGTTGTAACACGTTGTCATGAAAAAACTCATTTATGGCTATGACCCCACTTGCAAGAATGGTGGAAAATTTTTCTTTTTACTTGAAAAATTTAAAATGCAGTTATTATAAATTATAGTTAAATCAAGCAAGCATATTTTAGAGGAAAAAAATCATACAAGCATGTCATAACAAGAACATAAATTCTCTAAATATTACAATTAACAAACACAAAAAGAATATGTAATATCGAATATATTTTTAAGAGTAAGTTTATTTTTTAGTTTATATTGGTTATAAATAGGTTGGTTCGTGCATTGTCATGTCAACGTATTAATGACTCGCGTAATTAAACGTAAATGTTAAATTTTAGGAAATTATATCCAAACCTGCAAGAAATGTTTAACATGTTCCATCACAAATTGTTCGTAGCCAGCCACAGTATAGGTCCTTTTTCGAACTGGTACAGTAAAGTAGTTGACAACAAAGTCATTTGTTCCAGCGGAAACGACGAAAAGTGCCCTCTTTATGTGCTCTTCTGTTTGTTGCTTCCCAATATCCAATTCAACCCTTTTCTTGTACTCTTTGAAATACTCCAACTGCTTCAGCATTGGAATTACATTCTGACATATATATATATATATATATATATATTAGAAGAATAAAAAATTATTAGTGTGTTTAACGATTTTAGTTTTAACCAAAATTTTAATTATCATAATATAAAACTCTTATATTTTACAGTATCAAGAAAAAACAAGTTATAATATAAAACCATCACATGCTACATTAATTTGATCAAAATTGGTTTAAATTACACTTTTCAAACGTCCTACTAATGTAGTTTATATTGAGGCCATTGAAGTTTTAAATATATACACACAAAAAAGCTTTTTTGAAAACATGGTTTGAAACTAGAAAATTTTGTTCAAACTAGTTTTACTATTTTTCTGTTACAAAATTTTATTTGATCCACTGCTTTAGTTTTAAACTTTATGTTCAAACTATATTCTCAAACGGAGAAGAAAAAAACAAACACATAAATAAGAAAGTAGATATTTTGATCAGTTTGATATGTATGTACAATTTATAATTTTCTTGTTTCACAATTTGCGTCTGGATGGTGACAATATCTTAGAAAATTGGAAAATATTAAAATTATATATTTTATGACAACTTTAGCTGGTAATCTTTATATGTTGTCTACAGACATACAAGATAATTTTCACAAACATATATAAATGTTCTAATGTAAAAGATCCAAAAGATATCAAACTAGATATATCTTGAACATGCTATATAAGGACATCAATTCTAGAGAGAGAAAATTACACCGATTTGTGGTGTGAGCGGGTCATAACCGCTGCCGGCGGAGGCAAAGCTTACTCCGGTCATCAACTCTTCAGTGCTAAGAGTTGGGTCCAAATATGGAGGCACATACTGTTTTAGACCTAAATATGAAGCTGCGTACAAAAACCAACCATAAATTTAATTTTCCCTCTAAACCTTTTAAATATAACATCTATGCGTAAAATTCCATGCACAATGTATGTCCACATACATAAATATTTTTTTAATTAAAGAAAAAATGTTATCTGTGTTACATATTCAATCAAGAGATACAACATTTTTGTATATGGCTCACAAAAATAGATCCTCCACGAGAAAGATTAAGTAAATACCTAATATTAATTGTTGCAGTTGAATTTATTGAAGATAACCAATATTCTTACCACTCCACTAAGTGGCTGGCAATAATATCTTATGACAAAGTTAAATGTACGTATACCTATAAAGTCAGTGCTGAGCCGTCCATTTGTGAACCGTCCGGTTGGTCCACGGTTGGCAAAATCTCTGCCGTAGGGCAGAAAATTGGCCCGGAAAATGGTTGCGACATAGTTGTTGTTTCCGGGGTCGGAGGTGGAGTCTCCGAACACGAAGATGGCAGAAGCAGTATTGTTTTTTGGAGCTCTTATTGCTAGAGCTAGAGCTTGAGCTTGGGGAATTATGAACCATAGTAGATGAAAAATTATAAAGAAGTTGAGGGGCAGTTGAAGGCGTTTTTCTAGATGTTCCATGACGGCTACTGCCGACGAAAATGAGTGCAAAAAGGGTTGTGAATGAGTTTTGTTTCTCTTTTTTCCTGATGATGAATGGGACTTATATATATATATATAACCCATTTTACGTTAGATATCTTTCTATTCATAAAAAAGTTAGATATCTTTAGGTTTTTAAGTCGTGTGCTTAGTTGGCTTTACGATACTGGCGAAAAAACCCTTGTCGGTGGATTTTTTTTTTTTTCCTGTTTTTGCTATTTTAATTATTTTCCCAATTGGTTGCTGTGGTTTGGAAACCAAAGCTTTCCTGAGTAAACCTAAGGAGTTCTTTAGTCCCAACTAACTTTCCAAGTAAAATCTTGATTTTATCACAAGATTAATTCTTAAAAGATTTCCCGATTATGACGACAAGGAAAAAAGAGGTACAAACATTGAAATATGGTATAATGGGATTAGTTTGGTTTATGAGTTTAATGTGCAGTCTGATAAAATATTTATTATATATAAATATAAAAGTATTTGACACTGTTACTCCCTCAACTTATAGCACGTTTACAATTTGCCCTTAAACTTTTAATTTTGACAAGTTGCTTCATGAACTTGCAAATCTGTAGTAAATCCCCCAATTGATAGCGATTTTTATTTTTTGACCAAAATTAACATGTAATTTACACATAAATAGTCGATTATTGATATAAATAGTCATTTTTATATACTTATACCCAAATTTATTGTGGTCAATAATTTTGTATATGTTAACCACAAAACCAAAATTAAAACTGCTAAAAAAACCAAAATTAAAACTAAAACTATAAACATGCTTAATAAGCATGTCTATCTTAGTCATTATACATCTTCATACCAATTTTATACATAGTTTACCAAACACATTTAATTCTATTTTTGATATTTAAAGCAGCTTTAAAAATATTTTACCAAATACCTATACACTTTTGATAAAAAAAAAAAAAAAAAACACAACACAACATACGTAACGGTGCCACGCAATACAACGCAACAATGCTTTTATCAAATATCGAAAAAGAGAAGAACAAAATTTGGTCAACACTCTCGTGCACGCTGCCCATGAGACTTCCCAACAGAAGCTTCCATTTTGGTTTTGAGAAATTATTGGGCTTTGACTAATTGTTTTGCGGGTCTGCAAATCACGTGGCTCTCTTCAACTGGGCATTCATCTCAGCTTTAGACCTTTGGCTAACGACCAGAATCTTGTTGCCCCTCTGTCTCTCTCTCTCTCTCTCTCTTTAAATACAAATTTCACAAATTCCCTTAAATTATGTCATTTGTGTTAATTTGCTCATCAAATTTTAAAAGGTATCTATTGCACCTCCTTAACTATTATATTTCTCCAGATTCACCCCCAAACTTTAAAACACATTGGCTTTTGGATAGAATTGTTGAATTTTTGTTTGATTTAAGATTATATATGATATTTAAGGGTCAATATAAATGTTCTTTTTACTTTTAAATAAACTAGTTAGACACTAAACTCTCGTATATTATGTCCTTAGAGTATCTGCTCAAAAGTGAGAAAAAGAAGAAAGAAAAATAGAGAATGTACTGTAATTCAAGTTGGTTTTTAAGTTTTTGAGTAAATTGATGAATTTATCTATTTATTGAGTATAATAAATATTATTTTGTCCAAAAAATAATACGTTTCAAAGTTCAAGGGATGAATTTATAGTAGCATTATAGTTTAGGGGGCACAACAAGTTTGTTTTAAAGTTTATGGTGCATTTTCACAAAAGTGACACAGTTGAAGGAGAATTTATAAAATTTGTCCTTTTTGTTTTCAGGCTTCAATTGTTCGTGGGGTAATCAGTAATGTCTATGGGAGAGAGGAGAAGAGGTTGAGAGTTGAGTGTAAAGGTTTTTTCTATATTTATTTATTTTTAAAATTTTATATTACATTCCTTTTAAAAATAGTCATATGCACACCATGTGCATTTTCTATTCATAAATTGACTAATAGAGACAACAATTGTCTATTCTTAAAATGTCGGTAGTGGTGTTCATTCAACCCAATACAATCTATTTTAAAAATTGAACATCCAATCCAATTAATGTCAGTTTTTAAAAATTTCATCTAATCTAATTCCTAATGTATTATCCAATCTAATTGATATTGGTTTGAATTGGATTGCACTAGCTGGGTTTTAAAGCTTAAAGTTTCTGTATATCTTTTTTATTTACATAATTTAAATATTGCAGTCAAAAAACAAGAATTAACTTCCATATATCCAAATAAGTATATAAACTCCAAAATTACAGCTTCGAAGTGTTAAAGAAATAAAAATAAAGTTATAAACTGATAAACATAAAAGATTCAGCAAGTTCAACAAAAAAAAAATAAAAAAATAATAAGAAAACACAATTCATCAGTCTAATTATGCATGTCTACTCCTCTTCTCTCTTTTCAATAATATATATATATATATATATATACACACATATTTAGTCTTTTATACATATATTAGTTCAGTTTAGATCGGATGTTAAAGTAAAATGAAACATTCAATCTAATAGAATCGGTTTTTGAGAATTTGTATTCAATCTAATCCAATTAAAATAAGTTATCTAAAAAAATAAATTGGATTCGACCGATTAGTTTAATTGGTTGATTAGATTCGATGAACATCCTTAAATGCCAAGAGAGTACAACGTTCAAAACTAAAAGTCACGAGCTAAATTTAGACACCATGTCATCATCAAGGACTATTTGTGTAAATAATGAGAAAAAAATAAAAAAGGAGAGGAGACTCCCAACCAAAGTGTGCTCATGAATAATCGAATTAATACATTCGAACTGCCAACCAAAAATCCTATCCAGTTGGCATTTACTGGAGCGCGCGTCCTGTACATAACAGACCAATTAATTAATTTACGATCCATTCATATATATATATATATATATATATATATATGTAACAAATCTAACACGGGCAATATTAAAAGGCCTTAATTAGCAGAGTGAATACTTTTTTTTTTTTTTTGCTAGTAGCAGAGTAACTACTTATAGAGCCGAAGTTATTGCTGCAGCAGGATCTTTATCTTTTCTTTTGGCAATTTCTCCGACAGGGACCAAAAAAAAATTGCTGAACGATATATACCTATTTTTCAACCATAAGATCTATAGTAAAAATAATTCTAACAAGTTTTAATAGTTTTAAAATGTACACCATCTGTAGAAGTTTCTACCGAAAAAGTCTTTTTCTTTTTTTGCAATTTCTTTAGTGAGAACTGTTTCAGTCGTCAAATTTGCAAAAAAAGAAAAAATTTGATAAGATATAATGGTTTCAAAATTTAAACCACCAATGAAACAGGAGAAGTCCCTATTTTTTTTTTGGTTGAAAAGTCGACTTACGTTAATTTCTTGTTCGAGGAAATTACAAAAGTAAATTTTGAATTTGAAAAACTAATTTTTTCCAATTTTTTTTATTCCTAAGAATAGAATTGAAACTTTTTTTAATTCGAAAGATGTCTTTGTAGTTTTGAAAAACAGAGGGACAAATTGAAAAATACTTAAAATTAAGTGATAAAATTTTTGTTAATAATTCTGTTAGCAATTACAAAACAAAAAGTTTATGGAGAAAATATTGAAAAGTTTAGGAAAATTCTCCCAAAAATGAAAATCCTAAAATAAATTATTGGAGTATCAAAATTTGTTTTCCCACCAAGCTTTAATCCATTATATGCTATTTTTTTACAAGTTGTGTTTATTTATACCATATTTAGAAAAGTTTATATCATACTATCATTTATATGACATGTTAAATTATGCCACAAATAAACATTTATTGCATTTATAAAAGTAAATCTTAAAAGATAGGATTTATGAAGATTGCCCTTGGAATAAATTTCAACTCAAAAAAAGAGAATACAAATAAGTGCACCTTGGGTGAAGCTGCAACTTTCAAATGTTTTAATTAGGTGTCAAAATCTTTCTCTTCATAAATTGAGTAGCCTTCAATTAATCCCATGTAATTTACCATATTATGAAGAATCATATAATGATAAATCTTTACTTTATATTTTATTGTTATTTTTTGAAATATAAAAAGTCACATCAATATGCCACAAGCAAGTTATCCACCAAAATCATATTTAACAAGATTTCTAAATTAAATGCTCATTAATTGTTAGAATATTTTATTGATCAACCATCTACTTTGTTATAACCTTCAAATTTATCTTGAACGACTAATATAATGGTGACTATTGAAGATGTAACCATTGAAACCACACCCAATATATATATATACATATATATAAATTTGTCTTACTTAGTCTAAGCAATTAGAATGAGAACTGCATCGGCCTACGTTCTCTATAAAACTACAATCTTTATCGTCTAGTCCTTGTCACCACCTGGATATATGTGTAGGTGTAGAAAAAATTAGATTTTCTGCTAGATTATTCTTCTCACTTTTCTCATCCATTAATCTTAACGTATGAGCAAAGCGGAACAACGAATTTGGAATAACTTTTTTTTTCTCTTTGTAGAAATTTGACCACACTAAGGGAATGCACAAAACTTTCTAGCAAAAAAAAAAAAAAACAATATCCTTAAAGAAGGGAGTTGCCTCTGTTAGTGATGTGCCCTAGGCCAGCTATGTAATGATCATATTTTGACTTCGTTACATTTGTATTTTATTAATAAAGAGGCATTTTTATTATTATTTTTTATTGTAATTCTATGAATAGTTAATTCTGCATAAGGTTATCAAGTATGTGACTTGATAAAACTCTTAGGTGAAAATTGAATTCTATTCTAATGTTAATGAAGACTAGTACAAAGTTTGACTGATGATTATGTTTTACTAATCATGTATATGAGATACTAAGTCAACTCATAGATACATATTAGAGAAATGATGTATTGGATTGACCCGCTATGAGAATACTGCATGGATAATTATCATAAGTGATTCTTATCACAATAGTATGATCCTAGTCCTCTGACCTGAAATCACCATTGTTTCCTACATGACAAGTTTTATATTTTGACACATTCTAATATTATCTTTAACATAATGATGGAATGGATTGTTGTTGGATATAGAGTAAATCATATGAGGAATGTGAGTGATTAATAATGAATTTGTCCCTCATTTATTATGAGAAAGATATCTATGGACCCCTCGATAAGTTAGACTGAAGAACAATGTATGGCCATACTGGAATGAATTGATAAGGGTTATCAATATCAGTCTACTTAAGATCGAGAAATAATATGATTGACTAGTATAAAGATGACATAAACCATGCCTTATGTTCAATCAAGGTATCTAGTGACAAAAGGACTTTAATACTTATTGTAGATTGGTTATGTTGGATTATTGACATATGTATAACTTGGGTAATCATAATGTCTTGCTAGAGGTCGCTTATGATTTGTGGGCCAGAAATAGAATTTCAAGCCCACTACCAATGTTATATGAACCTACAGGATCGCACTCTTAGAACAGACCAAAAACGAATTTTGGATTTACTGTGTCTAGATTCTCTGAATCATATTCGAATTACAGACATTATCTAGATTCTCCGAATCATATTCGAATTACAGTTTATCCTAATTAAAATCTGACTTTATCTCGAAGTCAATAGATATGTATATATATATATATATATCTGTTTTAGTGTTTCTGGCCAAATAAGATAAAAAAAGGCATTCTTTTATTCTAAGAGGCGAGAACATTAAAAACCCTAAAAAATTAGAAAGAGTCATTTAAGGCAAAGGAGAGGGTGCTAGCACACCAATTCATTTTTGAGAGAGTCTGTTCATGTGGATACCTGCAAAGGGCATTGCTCTAAGTAACAACGTCTGAATCCGATCCCAAATACAAAAAGCTCGAGTTAGGGTGTCACCGAAGTGAACCCGCTCTCTTCCTTTCAGAAATCTTGTCTTTTTATCATCCTGGTAAGATTCTATGACTTTCTTATCAATCTAATCGAATTGCATAGATCTTGCAAGGGTTTTGTGGGAATTAATTTTAATTTTTCGCTGCTTATTTGAATAACAAAATCTAACAAAACCCAGCAGTGGTATCAGAGCACTTGCAAATTCGATTAAATTGATTTTATATGATTCTGTGTATATGTGATATACATGAATATGATTTATACATTAATTAGATTAATGTGTTTGATGTTTTATTTGATTAAACATTTTTACCGTGTTAATTTGATTAATACGTTTACTGTTTCTGGTAACCTGTTGTTGTTAATTTGATTAATATTACAATTTAACAAAAATCTAGTAATCTATTTTAAGATGATTAAATGATATACTGTAAATCAAGTTTCGATTTCATTAAGGTGGCAGACTGTTTAAATGTTAAACAATGATAATCTGTTTTGAACAGATTAATATATATCATAGGGTCTGTTTAATTGTTAAACAAGGATGATCGGTTTAGAACAGATCAATAAATTTCTTGAATCTGTTTAAGTGTAAAACAGAGATTAATTAATTCTATTATGAACAGATTAGGTAATCTGATTAATTAAAATCAATGGATTTAGGCAGCAACTCATTTAAACAAATAAGGTAAATCATTTACCTTTTGGCCCGCCCGCTAACAGGCTAGCGGGACCGCCGCCAGGGGCGCTGCCCCTGGGACCCCAAATTGATTTGTCACATATATCATTTTGGTCATAATAAAAATTTAACTATAATGAAATTATATTATTATGTTTATGTGTTTAGTGTGAATTGCATGGTGTATAGCATGGCCTTTTATACCAATGTGATTGACAGGTTTTATTTAATTTTATTTTGGGTTTGTAATTTTAAATTTGGCCTGCGTGTCATTTTTCAATTTGTTGTAATTTATTTTTTTTATTTAATAAAATAGAATAGTTTAGATTGTAATTTGTAATGTAAAATCAAAGCCCAAGATCAAGATAGATGGTAGTTCAAGATGGAGGTCCAAGATGGAGGATCAAGATGGAGTCCGTTCATGGCAATCTAAGGAAATCCATGGAGATGAAGATTACCTAAGATTGACCATTAACTTTCATATTGGCTTATAAAGATCAATCTAGATTTGGGTCATGCTATGACGTGCTTATTATGTTATTATTACGCTACATATGTGATGCTGTGTATATGATGCTATGTATGTGATGCGACATAATAATAAACAATAAAATAAAATTAAAGTAGAACCCTCACTTAATATTAAGTCATTAAAATGCCTCCCATAATTCAACTCTTGTCAAGAATTAGATTGCTAAACATTGGTTCTACCAAAGCAGGGTGTGTTAAGCCATCTAGGTAAGACAAGATGGATAATAGTGATATCCATATGTTTGAAATGGTTAGCTTAACTAGGTAATCAAAATGGTTTTGGATCTAGGGCATTAGATGGGATTTTAATTAGCCAGGACATGTGATGTTAAATCTCATATTTATCCAAGAGTTACATAAGATGTAATTGGTAAAGTGTTACCTACCTAAATAACCATACTATAGGTGGTAAGCCAAAGCTTACTTAAAGTGAAGTGAAATATGGATCTTGGGCCACTAAAATTACAATTGTTGTGATTGCTAAATTAATATTGAGGGTTATTAATTTGATAAAATTAGTGGGATTTAAATTATACCTCGTTAAAATTGTTTAATAAAGTGCTAAGTATTCTATGTAAATATTTGTGGTAGATAATGGCATCAAACACCACATCTAAGTTGTCATTGTGAACGATCCTTGAGAAGGATAAGCTCAATAGGACTAACTTCCTTGACTGGTACAGAAACTTGAGAATTGTTCTTAAGCAAGAGAGGAAGGAATATGTCCTTGATCAACCTATCCCTGATGAACTAGCTACTAATGCTCCTAGAGCTCAAAAGGATGCTTACAGTAAGCATCACAATGACTTTGTTGATGTCACTTGCCTCATGCTTGGAAGCATGGCATCAGAGCTTCAGAAGCAACTAATGGAAATGGAGGCTTATACCATGATAGGCCATCTCAAGGAAATGTTCCAAAAGAAAGCTAGAATTGAGAGGTTTTCCACCTTAAAGGCATTACTCTCATGCAAGTTGACTGCTGGCGGTTTAAAGAGTCCACATGTTCTGAAGATGAAGGGTCATCTTGATCATTTGCAGAAACTTGGTCTTGAGATTAGCCAAGAGTTGGCTATTGACGTCATTCTCCAATCTTTGCCAGATGCATATGATGGGTTCATTATGAACTACAACATGCATAATATGGAGAAGATTGTTATGGAAAAGACTGTTTCTGAGTTGCATAGGATGCTTAAGACTGTTGAACAGAATATCAAGAATACCAAAGATGTTCTGATGGTTAATTAAGGGAAAGGTATGAAAAGGAAAGGAAAGGGTAAGAGCAAGAATAAGGCTCTCAAGGACTTTAAGAAGCCCAAGCCTAACCCCAAGCCCAATCCTGAACCTACGGCTAAACCACCAAAGGAGGGAGTATGCTTTTTCTGCAATAAGCCTGGTCATTGGAAAAGAAACTGCAAGCTCTATTTGGATGATCTGAAGAAGAAGAAGAGTAGTGCGACTACTCTTTCAGGTATTTATGTTATAGAAGTCAATTTATCTACTTTTGATTCCTGGGTATTAAATACTGGATTTGGATCTCACATTTGTACTAATGTGTAGGGTCTTAAGAGGAGTAGAATCTTGGCTAAAGGCGAAGTGGACCTATGAGTTGGAGATGGAGCAAGAGTTGCTGCTTTAGGTATAGGAACATATGAGTTGACTTTGCCTAGTGGACTTGCTTTAAGTTTAGAAAATTGTTATTATGCACATGCTATGAGTAGGAATATTATTTTTGTTTCTTATTTGGACAAGGAAAATTTTGACTTTATTATTAGGAATAATAAATGCTCCATTTACCGTGATAATATTTTCTATGGATATGCTCCACGAATGCATGGTCTTTATGTTTTGAATATTGAAAACAAAAATGAAAAGTCCATCTATAATGTTAATACAAAGAAGTTTAAATTTAAAGATTTAAACCCTACCTATCTTTGGCACTGTCGTTTGGGCCATATCAATGAGAAACGCATTTTAAAACTCCATCAATATGGGCTTTTGAATTCATTTGATTTTGAATCATTTGAAGTATGTGAGTCTTGTTTATTAGGCAAAATGACTAAGACACCTTTTACTGGACATAGTGAAAGGGCTGATGACTTTTGGGCCTTGTACATTCTGATGTATGTGGACCATCAAGTTTCACTGCCAGAGGAGATTTCAGTACTTCATTACTTTTACATATAATTTCAATAGATATGGCTAAAGTTCAAAATTTTCAAAAATGAAGTACAAAATCAACTTGGTAAAAGTATTGAAGCACTTCGATCAGATCAAGGCGGTGAATACTTAAACCAAGAATTCATTGATCATCTTAGAGATTGTGGGATAGTCTCACAATTAACTCCACCAGGAACACCACAATGGAATGGTGTGTCTAAACGGAGAAATTGAACTTTATTGGATATGGTTCGATCCATGATGAGTCAGTCAAATCTTCCAATATCCTTTTGGGGGTATGCTCTGGAAACTGCTGCGTTCATATTGAATAGAGTTCCATCAAAGGCAGTTCAAAAGACACCATATGAGATGTGGACTGGGAAGTCACCTTGTTTGTCTTTTCTTAAGATTTGGGGATGTGAGGCTTATGTGAAGCGTCAAATTTCAGATAAATTGGCACCCAAATCAAACAAATGCCTTTTTGTGGGATATCCTAAAGAAACTAAAGGATATTACTTCTACAATGTTTTTGAGAACAAAGTGTTTGTTGCTCAGAATGGTGTCTTTTTCGAAAGAGAAGTCATTTCTAAAGGAACCAATGGGAGTAAAGTTCAACTTGAAGAAATTCAAGACCCACAAAATAGGATTGAACCACCTGTGGAATCTCAACTTAATCAACAAGTAGTTGTTGAGCCTACACAAGTAGCACAAGGCTCGAAGAGGTTTGGTAGGACACATCAGAGCCCTAAGAGATATGGATTTCTCTTAATTGATAATAATGCTGTGATGATTGTGGATCAAAATGAGCCCACATCCTACCAAGAGGCCATGAATAGCCCTGACTGTGATAAATGGCTAGAAGCCAGGAAGTCAAAGATGCAATCCATGTATGATAATTAAGTATGGACTTTGATTGATTCGCCTGATGATTTAAAGACTATTGGGTGCAAATGGGTTTTCGAAATGAAAACAGACATGGATGGCAATGTGCATACCTTTAAGGCAAGATTGGTTGCAAAAGGTTTCAAGCAAACACATGGTATAGGCTATGATGAAACTTTTTCACCAGTTGCTATGCTTAAATCCATTCGGATTCTCCTCACCACAGCTGCATACTATGATTATGAGATTTGGCAAATGGATGTCAAAACAATATTTCTTAATCGAAACCTACTTGATGATGTGTATATGACACAACCCAAGGGTTTTGTTAGTCCTGAGAATTCTAGAAAGGTTTACGAGCTTCAAAGATCCATTTATGGATTAAAGCAAGCATCTCGGAGTTGGAATCTTTGTTTTGATGAAGCAATCGAAGAGTTTGGTTTCATCAAAAATGAAGATGAGCCTTGTGTTTACAAGAAGGTTAGTGGGAGCGCAATAGTCTTTCTACTACTATATGTTGATGACATATTACTCATTGGAAACAATATCCCCACTCTACAAAATGTTAAATCATGGTTAGGGAATTGTTTCTCAATGAAAGACTTAGGTGAAGCTGCCTATATTCTAGGCATCAAGATCTAAGAGGCTTATTGGCCTAAGTCAAAGTACATACATTGACAAGGTATTGAATAGGTTTAGTATGCAAGATTCCAAGAGGGGATTCTTGCTAATGTCACATGGAATTAGTCTCAGCAAGACTCAGTGTCCAATGACACAGGATGAGCGAGACAACATGAATAAGATTCCATATGCTTCTACCATTGGATCTATCATGTATGCAATGTTATGTACTCGACCTGATGTCTCATATGCCTTAAGCATAATCAGTAGATACCAATCAAATCTAGGTGAAAGTCACTGGACAACGGTTATGAATATCCTTATATATTTGAAAAGAACTAAGGATGCATTCTTACTGTATGTAGGAAAGGAAGATGAGCTCGTTGTAAGTGATTACACAGATGCCAGCTTCCAGTCCGACAAGGGTGACTTTCGATCACAATCAGGTTATGTGTTCTGTTTGAATGGAGGTGCAGTGAGCTGGAGAAGTTCAAAGCAAGACATTGTTGCTGATTCTACAACAGAAGTTGAGTATATAGCCGTCTTAAAAGTAGCTAAGGAAGCAGTTTAGATCAAAAAGTTTATTACTGGATTGGGTGTTGTTCCTAGTATATCAGATCCTGTAGACTTGCATTGTGATAATAACAGGGCTATAGTATAGGCTAAGGAACCTAGATCACATCAGCGATCCAAACACAAACTTAGGCGTTATCATCTCATTCTAGAAATCATTGAGAGAGGAGACGTGAAGATATGAAGAGTACCTACAAATGAAAATGTTGCTGATCCACTCACTAAGCCTCTTCCACAGCCTAAGCATGAGAGTCATACTAGGTCAAGGGGTATTAGATACAACATTGATTGAGCCTAGTGTAAGTGGGAGATTGTTAGTGATGTGCCATAGGCCAACTATGTAATGACTACATTTTGACTTCGTTACATTTGCATTTTATTAATAAAGAGGCATTATTATTATTATTTTTATTCTAATTTCATAAATAGTTAAGTCTGCCTAAGGTCATCAAGTATGTGACTTGATAGTAAAACTCTTAGGTGAAAATTAAATTCTATTCTAAATTATCCATAGTCGGTCATTATTATTGGGATCATAATGAAGGAAGACTAGTATGAAGTTTGACTGATGATTATGTTTTATTAATCATGTGTATGAGATACTAAGTCAACTCATAGATACATATTTGAGAAATAATGTATTGGATCGACTCGCTACTAGAATACTGCATGGATAATTGTTATAAGTGATTCTCATTACAATAGTATTATCTTAGTCCTCTGACCTGAAATCACCATTGTTTCGTACATGACAAGTTCTATATTTTGACACATTATAATATTATCTTTAACAGGATGATGAAATGGATTGTTGTTGGATATAGAGTAAATTGATAAGGGTTATCAATATCAGTCTATTTAAGAACAAGAAATAATATGATTGACTAGTATAAGGATGACATAAACCATGCCTTATGTTCAATCAAGGTAACTAGTGATGAAAGGACTTGAATACTTATTGTAGATTGGGTTATGTCGGATTATTGACATTCGCATAATTTGGGTAATCATAATGTCTTGCTAGAGACCGCTTATAATTTGTGGGCCAGAAACAGAATTTCAAGCCCACTACCAACGTTATATGAACCTATAGGATCGCACACTTAGAACAGACCAAAAACAAATTTTGGATTTACTGTGTCTAGATTCTCTGAATCATAATTGAATTACAGACATTGTCTAGATTCTCTGAATCATATTTGAATTACAGACATTATCTAAATTCTTTAAATCATATTCGAATTATAATTTACCCTAGTTAAAACCTGACTCTATCTCGAAGTCAATAGATATATACATATCTATTTTAGGGTTTCTGGCCAAATAAGATGAAAAAAGGCGTTCTCTTATTCTAAAAGGCCAGAACATTAAAAACCCTAAAAAATTAGAAAGAGTAATTTAACGCAAAGGAGAGGATGCTAATACACCAATTTATTTTTGAGAGAGTCTGTTCGTGTGGATACCTACAGAAGGCGTTGCTCTAAGTAACAACATTTGAATCCGATCCTGAATATGAAAAGTTCGAGTTAGGGTATCACTGGAGTGAACCCGCTCTCTTTCTTCCAGAAATCTTGCCCCTTTTGTCATCCTAGTAAGATTTTATGACTTTCTTATCAATCTAATCGAATTGCATGGATCCTGCGAGGGTTTTATAGGAATTAATTTTAATTTTTCGCTGCTTATTTGAATCATAAAATCCAACAAAACCCAACAGCCTCCTATTTAAAAAGTGAAATTCCTAATTACTTTAAAAAACTTCCTTTTTGTTTTAAAATTAAACATCAGATATTAAATTATTACTAATAAGAACAGGCATGTGTCATGCATGTGCTGGCTTTTTAACGAAACCATAGTTATAAGAAAATTAATGCCATATTGCAAGTCACATTAAGAAGAAGAGAATCTAATTCATCGTCGTTAAAAGTTTTACATTAAAAACATCCGTTGGATACTTGTTTTCTATTAATATTTGTTCCTCTCAAACCTCAGCAGTCATGCACATGTTAAAAGGAATTAAACTCACTAAGATAAAGAAATGAAAGAAAGAAACAGAAAACAATAGGAAAGGAAAAAAAAAGTTGGCAAGAAAAGAAAAAAGAAACAGACATCCAAAGGAGAGAAACAGTACGCCCAACAAAAAACCAAAAAAGGAAAAAACAGCAATATAAGAGGCCTTTTTGATAGTGTTTCAAAATATATGAAAATGGTTTTACTTTGACAAATAATAATTTTTAAGAAATTATGTTAAGACCGTTTTTGAAATTTTTGTCTAAAAAAAAGTACAAAAATATTTTTAAAAGTTCCTAAAACAATACTAAACAGGGCGAAGAATACTCAGAAGCTTTTTTTTTTTGTTTTTGAAAATAAAATTTGCAATAAGAAACTTAGAAAGTCAACAACCTCTAAGTTGAAAGCTCCTATGAGGTGCCATTTTTACTTGGAGCAAGATCACCACCTAGTTACCAACCGTCAGAAGCTATGACCACCGCTTCGAAGTATGCCCTTTTGATGATGATTGAAAATTAAGATACCCAATTTTTACAAGTTATATATAAGACATCCAAATAAAAAAAGAAAAAGGAAAAGGCCTAAAATCCCAAAAAAACTTCAAACACAGAAGGCATGAGAATTGCCTTAGAAGCCACATACTTGTTGGTCTGAAAAAACGCCTTATTGGACAACAGAAGCGAACAAGAGATCTGCCTTGCTTCCCTTTTGTCACTCTCTTGAATATAAAGGATTGACAACCGACATAGCATTCCAAAAATTCTTGTCTACGTTCATATATTTGCTTGCTCTGCACGTTGACTTTGCAAGTGATAAAAAGGCAGTAAGAAAACCAATTGCAATACAACTAGCTGATTGCACCATTTTACTCGGCATATTTTTCCTTGGCTGCTGTTAGACGACAAATAACATAAAGCCAAACTAAATTACAAGTAAAAACTAAAAGAAAAGGGGCATTAGTGGAAAGAAAAATTAATAAGGTGTCTGGCAAACATGGTTACAACTAATTTATTAGTTTAAAACATTCTAGCATGTGAGAGCTTTACACTATAGCAATTTTTTGTTTTTGGTTTTACTATAGCATGTGAGAGCTTTATACTATTCTCTAACAAAAAAGTTGATTCTAACCACATTTGTTAAATACCCTATAAAACATAGCTGCCTGTTTCATCACATTTTTAATATATAGTAGAAAACAAAACATTTTTTTTTTCTTTTTATTTGTGATTGGCACCACACACAAATAGAGTATATATGTGTGTGTGGTGCCAAACTCCATGTAGTGCAGAAAAGAATACTGCTTGTTACCCAATTCTGTTTTTGTCTCCAAAATAAAATTCCCAATTTAAAAAAAATTCCATTTTTTAAAGATAGAAACTTTTAAATTTTCAAAAATAGGAAACTTGGAGAAGAAGCTTACACAACACAGGGGGTTTCGCTGTGCTATGCACCACACAATGTGGGTACTCACAAGTGTCTAATTCAATAACTTATCATTTAACATTTGTAAGTTATTTTATAGTTAATTTATTTTGAGTGAATTTAATTTACAATTCCAAAATGCTAAATGCTAAATTATTTATCAAAACCAATAATTGCACTTGTCTAAGCAGTGCTTGTAAGGATGGCAAGGGACTAATAGACCCTTAATTTTAAGCTCCAATAAAATTAATATATTAATTAATATATTACTCTTTTATTAATTTCAGAGTTATTACACTAAAAATTTAGAATTGCACTCTTGAGATTACAAATATATAATTCCTCATATTTAGAGTTGTCTATTTAATATGGCCATTGCATATAAACTGATTCTTCATGAATAATTCATAATTAAGGCTAGGTGGATACCCGTTGACCTTACTAAATCAATACTCATGAGAATTATTTATCTACTTTTTAGTAAAAAAAGAAATGGATTCTATCTTGTGATATTAATATTCATGGCTACTTCATTATGCCTTCAATATACAAGAGATTGGATTAGCATTCTGGAATGCATCCGAGTAAATCAAAATACATAATTCTATAAATAAGAGTTTGCTATTAACTCAAGATTAAAATTCTATATATGACCATCGATGCATGCGATTTGACATTAATGATTATAACACATCATATCCTAGTCCTATATAATCACATAATGTACAATACATTATTTAAGGACTCACTATATTAATGATTTGGATAAGACCATTCCATTTTTAATGGAAATGACTTGCATTAGCAATACTCAATTAAAAATTTTATATTTTGATATTATCCTTACATATCATTCTCTAGTATACAACATTTACATACAATATTTAAGGTTATATAAATAATTATATAATTTTAATGATATTTATAAAGTATTCGAAACACATGCAAACAATTATTAAGAAAAATTCAATTTTATTTATTCATTAATAAGTCCACTATAAAACATTATGGGTCCGTTTGGTTCGAGTATTTGAATGAAGATTTAAATTTTTGTGAGAAAAAATACTGTAGCAAAATAATTCAAACCGTGATTCGAGTATCGAAACAAACGGGCCCTATATGTTTTCGGGTACGTATCCTACCAGGAGCTTTATCAGTCTCTCTGTCAATTAATCTTTTGATGAACCATACAGTCCAGCCAACTTATGGGCTCTTGACTCGGGGATTGTAAAAAAAAAAAAAAAAGTATAGAAATTCATTATTTATAGATTAGTGATAGAAAAATATATTGGATAAAGAATTTGCTTTCGTTTAGTGCTCCTCAGCTAGCAATGACACAAAGGTCATGGAAAGGTGCATCTTTGTGAGTGATAGCAATTCTTACCAGACTCCTGCAACTTGCAAACCTTTATGTCATGTAGCTACAAATGGAAGCAAAAGATAGTTAAACTCTTTTACTAATTTACACATTCCTAATGTGTTCTGCTCTAAATTCAAGTCCATCCACAGGTTTCAATTTCTTGGACACGTAAAGTCATTAGAAAATTTCTCATTTTCCAATACATTGAACTCAGACAATCGCCACGTCCGTATGGTACAATATATTATCAAAATAAATTCCCTTTTGCGGCGCTGAGAGAGTCCCCTTTTTTTTTTTTTTTTTTTTTTTTTAATGATCAAGCGTGTGGCTTGTTTTTTGATATTATCCCTAGCCAAGTAATAAACCTTTTTTTCCTTAGTCAATTCAAGGTGGCTATACTTGTGCCTCAAGTAATTGCCCTATTGTTGCCGTGCAGATTAGTTTTTTTTTTTCCTTGAAATAAGGATGAGTTTCTAAGTTAACTTTTTGGTTTTTCAGGGTTCTTTTCTGGTGGAGGCATAAGATAGTAATAGCCTAGTATTTCAAACAGCTCGAAAGCTGTTAATAATGCAAACAAGTGTTTTGTTTTTTGTTTTATTTTGTTTTGTTTTTTGGTCGTTCTAAACATCCCAACAACGATAAAATAGTATTAAAGTTCTGACAGTATGGGCATAGAGTTGGTCCTTGGGAGGGTATGGCAGGAATTTTATCGGTGTCTCTTCGGTTGTGATCATTAATTAATCTAACTAAGCAGTGCTATAACATTAATAGCATAATTCGTAGATTAATCTATAGGTTAAAATCTGCATTTACACTCCATTTGGTAAGGAGAGAAAATTGATGGAATGAACTTAGACGAGACAGAAAATTAGCATGATAGCAAGGATGCTAGTTGTTGTTGTTCTTTTTTTTATTATTATTTAAAGTTTGTTTGGTACAGAAGAAGGAAGGAAAATGATGGATTAATTTTTTTTAAAAAAATCATTTTATTCATCTACTTATTATCTAAAAAAAATAAGGATGAAAAAATAATTTTTTGTTTGGTTGCAAGTTTTCCATTCAAAAATCCATCAAACCCTGAAGAGAGACGAACTATAATTTTTAGCCACTGTTTTTTTATTTTTTATTTTTGCCTTACGAAACAAATAACTCAACCATTCTCCATCCAAGTATCCTTTCCCCCACTTCTTTTGTTCTCCTTCTCTATCCAACCAAACATAGCGTTGGCATTTGTTCAAGATAGCTTTTAGATATAAAACTCTTGAAAGCAAAGTTGAGAACCACATTATTCAAGCAAAAAAAGGGTATGTATAAAAATATTATTATTGTTGTTGTTGTTGTTGTTGTTTTGTTTCCCACCGTTACAAACTATATGATCATTTGTAGTGTTAGCTGGGTATTTTATTGGCAGAGTGACGAGATTCCAATTTTGTTTGTATGAGTTAATTCATGGTTTTATTGTAGATATAAGAGCAAGAAGAATCCTGAAAAGAGCTGGCAGAAAATGTCTGCGCATGTTTATTTCATGTATTTTTTGGACTTAATGGACTTATTTTTGGACTCAATGGACTTAAATTTGGATTAAGTGTTAAGAATCCTTTGGATACGTATTTGTTTCCCCCAAAATCCAAATCAAATGAGTATCAAGAATTCAAGTTTTTAGAGTTCGGCCCTCCCTAAACTCTTAATACTCGGATGTCTCTGCTACAATAAAAGCTAAAATTTTTTTCTCCCATATTTAAGGAAAAAAAATCATAACTTCTTTATTTGATATCCAATTGAGATGATTCTTCTTTCATTGTGTTCCTATTAAGGAGAGGAATAAATTAAGATCCATATTGCATACTTTTAGGATCATTAATATTAAGATTTTATTTTATTTGTTAATAAATCAAAAAAAAATTTTACTACATCTCGAAATACAAATTCTAATTTTATTCCATATTTAGATTAAAACTTAAATGCACATCCAAACGTCAATTTGGATAACAATTCAAATCACACAACTCAAATCAAATCACTAATTCGAATCCATTTACCGAACGGACCCTCCATGTTTGAAAAGTGTAATACCTTTTTAACTTTAATTAAGATTAGCAATCTTTGTTGGAAACCAGGAGAGCATATTTGGAGTAATTTAAGAGTGACGCTAGTTTAAGGAATGTATTTTAATCAATAGAGTAAAATGACTAAGAAGTCGTTAATCTTTTTTCTCTTTTTAAGAAGTATATAATCATTATGCTTCTTATCAACTTCACTTACTTTTTTATTTTATTTTATTTTTTCATCTTTTCCGGCTAACTAGCTTCAATAATAATTCAAAGGACCGAACCCCACAAAATTCTTATCTGGAATTAATCCCCCTTTAATCCACCTTCCTTAACATTCCCCAAATATAAAAACAAAACACGCACACAACACACAATAAATAAATAAATATATATATATATACATAAAATAAAAAAATAAAAAATAAAATTCTTCCTAAAATTTAGATGGTATACCAAGAGAAACACAATTACAGTTGCATAATGGATCAAAACTAATCAGATTAGTATGACAAGGATAGGTACAAAAAAGTGGCAAAATAATTTGTAACCAAGGCATAGGCAACATTAAAAAAAAAGTCAATTTGTTTATTCTAGGCCTGCTTTCAATCCTTCTCCTACTCAGTTGCTTGTGTTGTAAATCATGAATTCTAGGCCAATTACCGATTAAAAAATTTAAGGTACAGAGAATCAACATTGAGAAAGGCGCAGAAATGATTAGAAGAAGCACACAAGTCAATATGAGACATTATAAATTAATCCCCCACCTTCTTTATAAAGTGCTTGAATCCTAATTTCCTCCATAAATTCAGCCGCTATATTGAAACATAAGTTTCCGTTCATAAAAAGCAAATGGAAATCAAAGCAAACCCAAGCTGTCCAAAATACACGTTTGAGCTTTTTCATATCTCTCAGCTTTCAAACTAATTAATTCTCTGTAATTATTTCATATATAATCTCAAGCAAAAGTTGTGTGATTTTGAGAGCTTGATCATCTAGTTTTTCATGACAACAAATACAGTGGCCGTAGATGGAGACCAACAAGGCCAATCGGCAGCCTCTGAAGGTATTCTTGAGAACGTTTGGGCAAGGTTTATAAATGGAGAAGTAGTGAATGGAGATGTTATAAGCAATAACACATCAGAAATGTTCACCCAAACATGGGAAGAATTGCCTAATCTTGATGGCGGAGATGGATCAACGGCGATGTTACGACGTTTACCAAGTCTTGGGAGGTGGATATCAATGGGAGCCGAGACTTGGGAAGAACTTCTTGACAGCATAATTCTTCCTGATCAAAGAAATGTGGGACATTACGAGCAGTCTTGTATAGGCAATTCAGCTAATCAAGGCCAGGAGGCAAACCTCGAGAGAGCAAAGAAGGCGGCAACAAGGCACTACCGGGGGGTGAGGAGGCGACCATGGGGCAAGTACGCGGCAGAAATACGTGACTCGTCGAGGAACGGGGCTCGAGTTTGGCTCGGGACATTTGACACAGCAGAGGAAGCAGCCTTGGCTTATGACAAGGCCGCCTTGAGAATTAGGGGCCCCAAGTCTTACCTCAACTTCCCTCTTGAGACTGTTGCCAAGGCCATGGGACTAGATTTCTCGGGATTCGATTCGAAGTGTTCATCCACAAGCTCTTGTGGAAATCGCGACTTGATTGCTTCCAATCCAAGAAAGCGAGGTTCAAGAGAGTGGGAAGATCAAAATGGTCTGATGATGATTGAACGGCCTGCAGTGAGGAGAAAGGCAAGTGTGGAAAACATGTTTGAGGATAATTTTGTTGAGGTTTTTGAGTTTGAGGATTTGGGGATTGACTTCTTGGATAGCTTGTTGTCTACCTTATGATTAAAGTTATATGAAGATTGTGAGTTGCCCAGCAAAAGGCATGATGAGAGGGAGGGCATATACTATTAAGTTCATGTGTCATACAAAAATTGAGTTCATATTCGTTGGTCTAAAAGTCGCTTTGTAGTTTCTAGTCACACATTCTTTGAATTGAGGGCCTAGAGGCCTTGTTGCTTATGGATCAGAGTGATGGAAAGGAAGAGATACTAAAAAACAACACATTTATTTGCCGATTTGTCATTTATTTAAGAGTATACTATATATTGTAAAATATTGTTAAAACTATAATATTTTTCGCATTAAATACTTGTACAGTTGGCATTTATTGGCATGCATAAAACATTACATATTTGTACAGTTGCCCCTTTTTTACAACTCCCATGTCTAACCCTTTTTTACCATTTTTCTTTTTCCGGTGCTGTATTGAGCAAAAGAGTACTATAACTATACATGGAGCATTTTTGTTGTTGATCTAGTTGGTATTACAGTCACCCAAGCATCTGTGCCCAATAAATAAATAAATACCTACATAAATAAAAAACAAGGTTAACTACTAACTAGTTACATAAATCACAACCACTGGGGTAGCCGGGCTTTAACTTGTGCAGGAGCATAAGACCATTCTTAAAGTAATTGTTAATGTTATATTTGTCATCAAAAAATATAAATATAATATATCAAATGCATAATGTTCTTTGAAATATCATATTTACTTTTTGTTATAATTATTAAATCTTGAAACTTGTAAAAAATAAACTTTTAATATTAAAATAATTAAAAAATAAGAATATTGTCATCATTAAAGTAAAAAAGTTTATCTATCAACTAATAAAAATTATGTGTCAAATTTTCACAAAATTAAGTATATAGCAAACTTAGCATAAAAAATTATATTGTATTAGCGAGTATTTTTTACTCAAATATCAAATTTATCATTTATAAAACAATTTAGCATTGCGTTGCAGATGCTTTTATGTTATAAAATATTACCGGGTGTTTGGAAGGGTAGTGGAAACAATGGTTCCCATCACTTTTTTAGTTATAAACAGTGTAAAGCTCTCACATACTACAGTAACAATGAAAAAATTGTTACAGTATAAAACTTTCATATGTTATAGTAAAAGTGGTTTTAAACAACGGTTTCTATCATCTTTTTAAATACCCTATTAGAGGGAACAAAACAAAAAAAATCATAAACTGTTAAAACTGATTTTTCTTAAAAATATACATAACATACATACATATATATGTGTGTGTGTATATATATATATATATATATATATATATATCAATTAGGGTGGCTGGGGAGCCAAGCAGCTCCGTCACTGATCATCTCTAGTTCTCTCCTAACGAGAGGATCAATCAACTTTACAACAAATGATAAAAGGTGTGTTTTAGAAAATAAATTGAAACTTAAAATTAAGACTTAGACATTATAATATATAAAAAAATTTTACTGTAACAAGTTGACGCTTTTAAGTTTTTAGGCAAAATTGGAGGCTTGTAAAATCCTTTAACCAAAGTTTCCTTTTTTTTTTTTGTTGGTTTTTTGTTTTGTTTTGTTTTTTGTTTTTTACTGGAAAAGTCCTTAGACCAAAGTTACAAAATAGGGCTGTTTCTAAAGGACAAATTAATTAATTTGGTTTGACCATTGTGGGTCATCCATCAGGCTAAAAATCAACGCATACAGGATACAGCTTCTTTACGCAATTGCAATGTACCAGTACTGCTGTAGTCACACTTTTATTATGTCACGCAAGAGACCATTTGATTGACAAAAGACCAATATGATTTTCTCCACCTCCCTGCACTAGATTTTAACTGCCCTTTAGCCTCTACTTTATAGATAATTAGAGTAGATTTTTGGGCAGGGCTTCAAAAATGCAATTACTAGTGTATTAAAAACTATTTATTCTATTTTTTTTTATTTTAATGTAATTTTGATCAGTCTAATAATAAAACCATAGATTGTCAACATAAGGTTATCCGTAGAAGGACTAACCTTAGCCAACAAAATATCATTACTAAAAAAATAAAAGAAAAAAGAATTTTTTTAAATGTGGGGAATAGATTATTTTCAGAATATGGATTAGCTAGGTTTGAATCTAAGAAAAATGCCTAGTTATATCAGGATGCTAACTAACAAGAATTAATAATAGTTTTGACAAGCATACTTAAAAAGTTGATTTGTTACGTGTGAATGGTTTTTAAAAAAGTAATTACCAATTTCGTTATAATTGGACCAGATGTTTCCATTTTTTTATTTGCTCTTTTGCTCACAAAATTTAATTTAATATTAGAATATTAGTGCCTATGAGGGAGAACAAAAATGACAGCATCATCACATACGATTTGTGCATTACAAAGGGTTTCGTCTGTTCATGATATTTTACCCTCTAGTTTTACCGATTCGTTGGAATTCAAAATAAGAAAATATCCCCTTTCATTTCCTCATTGACCGTCTTCAAGAAAGTCTTATGTTCTAGAACTTTGACAAGCGGAGCTTTGTAAATGAACCTAGACATACTTTTAGCATTTATTAGGCATTTATTTGAAATTGGAGCCACCAAGAAAATGATGGTTATCAAAGTGCAGACTTTTAATTGTCAATTTTACGACATCAAGCCAAGTCAATTGCCATAGGCACTACGTAGACTGCAATTCAGTTTTCCCTATCTTCTGGTAGAGTTTGTATATCTATTATAGGAGAATTCGCTCTTTAAGATGTTGCGTGTCTATAATGTGATTAGAGGCCTTTGTGCAGTTGTACAAATAGTGTCGTGGATCTGATTCTACCAATTACAGAAGTTTGTTTAAAAGAGCTATATATGTGAACTCGTTCTTGGTATGTTAAGGTATTTTTCGTTTTCGGTAACGTACAAAATCATTTTACGTTCATATTTCTTAATGCAGCAATAAAATCTTCTCTTTCAAAAAAAAGGGTAAAAGGGTTTTTTTGTTGAAAATGAAAGGGTAACTTGCATTCTAAAGATTTATGATAAAGATATTGTTACGAACTATAAACGATCAGCACAAAGAGGCATTGCCATTATATATGTGTACGGAAGAACATTATTAGACAATGGCCAGGCACCTTTGAGATGGGGGGCAACACTTGTAGAAAGCTTGTAGGCAGAGCATGTATTCTTACTAAAATTTGTACGGTGTGTGACACAAAAGAGCATTAATTTTTCATATTTGGTATACCAAAATTAGATAGGGATTATTCCCAAAAAAAAGAAAAAAAATAATCAGATAGGAGCTTGAGTTTCACAAACTGACTGTCCTTAAAAAAAAAAAAAAAAAGTTTAAGCAGCAAAGCTCTCCTCTGGGATCAAACTGCCCTGAAAAGTACTAACCATAGTTTACATTTGTACAAAACAAACCTGTATTATTAATCAACTCCTTAGACACACAATCAAAGTAACTATATACTTTGAAGTTCAATTGATCAATACCATCATTTTGAATTTCTTTAGCCTTACTGTCTCCTTTTATTACAAACCGATGATAATGTACTTTCTTTGGTACATAATTTCTTCAACCAAGCTACAACATCTGTAACAGCACAAAGCCCAACTCAATACTTAAAAGCTAGACCTCTTTTGTATATACACACACAAGAGTAACAAGAAAAAAAAAATGGAGACAATTCCAAACAAATTAACTAATTCCTGATCACGCTTTCAACACCCTGCCCCTCCTCCCGGTTCCGACCGCTCTCCGACGACACCGTCGCAACAGTGATCGTACTACTACTGCTAGTAGTAGTACTAGAATCGCAAGCACTGGTGGCGGAATCAGCAGAACCGCTATTTCTGGAGGCGTTTTTCTTATTAGTATAGCTTGCGGCGGCGGCGACGACTTCGGCGGGGAAATTGAGGAGGGCCCTGGTGCCGCGCATCCTGAAAGCGGCTCTGTCGTAGGCAAGGGCGGCCTCCTCGGCGGTCTCGAAGGTGCCGAGCCAGACGCGCGTGCCGTGCCGTGCCGAGTCTCGGATTTCGGCGGCGTATTTGCCCCAGGGACGACGCCTTACGCCTCTGTAGTGCTGCTGCTGCTGCTTCTTCATGACCATGGTTCGGACGGGCTCGAGCGGTCCGGTCGAACCCGATTGGTGGCGAGCCCTTTGGGCGGCGGCCAAGAAGGGGGAGTTGAGGGACATGGCCTCGTTGAGGACTTGGTATATTACCATGTCTTGTGAGTCGTTCTCGTTAAGAGGAAGCTCGCTTTGAGAAGCAAAAACCATGGTTTCCAAGTTTTTGCTTTGATTCTGTTTTTTCTGTTTTGTGGGTATGAGAAATGTGTGCCAAAATGTGGACGAGTGGGTTTTTATGTATGTTTTGGAGAGGCGAAAGTGTTGGGAAGCAGACGGAAATTACTCTTTTTTTTTTGTTTTTTTTGTTTTTTTGGGTTTGTCCTTTAAATTAGGCAGGCAATTGGGTTGGTTGGTGGGTGACTTAAAGCAGTTTTTTGCCCTTGATTTCATCTTATATTATAAGGATTGCACTTCCCTTTATACGTTCCCTTCTTTTCCCTTGTTAGCTTCTAAAAAAATATGTACATGTGTCACCGACGGAGACATAAGTTGTGATTAGTAAGGTGTAATTATGAAATCAAATATCTAATCAATAAAAATTTATCAATACATTACGATTGTCCCTAATAAATTTTTATGCCCATTAAAATTTCAGAAAAATTAATCTTTTTTAAAAAAGCTATAAGATTATTTTAATTTTTGATGGGCACTATATTAATATGATATAATACTTATTCATGTATATAGAATTTTTAAACACAAAATTATTTGAGCTCCACTAATCCTCCACTAGGTCCGTCGGACAGGTCTATGGATAAAGTCCCTTAGTGATCCTAGGGGTATATGCGTCAAAGACTTTTCAAAGGGGAAGAATTTTTGCTAAAGAACTTTCTATGTTTACAGAGTTCAAGGGTGATCATATAACTAATAGTTCATGGAATTCCACTTATAATTTTTTAGGTTGCATATCTATCTGATCAAAACTAGGTGTGAACAAACTATATATATAATGTTCCTCGTCAAATTTAACTAGATGAGAACAAACGATATATCTTGCGGCCATTGGTAACGATGTTTGTGGTATGTGAAATAAACTCAAGACTGATCAAATTAAACAACAACAACAACTTCAGATGGATGGAGACGTATTAAACCGCATGAATTGCTCTTTAATTTTCCTAAAAACTTTCTGCCCTCTAATTACTGTTACTCGTTATTAATGGAGATTGAATATGGTAATGAATATAGAAGTAGTACTTAAACCAAAAAAAAAAAATGTAACCGAGATTCTAAATACTTTGACAACCACTTACGAACTTTTGCTCTGCTAAGGTTTCTCTCTTCCACATTTTCTTTTGGTGTGCCACCTCTACATGAAGAGTTGAAGGGTCGGAGTCCAACGTCGGCCCTTGGTAGACTCCCGGCCCTATGAAAGGTCTATAGATCGGCACGACTCCATTTTTTCAGGCGATTTCACAATTGGTGTGGTGATGGGGATGTGTTTGGGCTAGGGTCATGTCATCAGGCATGAGAATGGTGGCTATTTGGGGTTGCGTTTATGTGTCGGTGACCCTGAGTCCAAAGCGGCTTGGTGTGGCAAGGGCATGAAGAGTTGAAGAGTCAGAGTCCAGCGTCGGCCCTTGGCTGGTCTTCAGACTTCTGACCCCATGAGAGATCTAAAGACCGACACGACTCCATTTTTTTTGGCGATTTTGTAATCGGCATGGTGCTAGGAGATACGTTTGGGATAGAGTCATGTCATCGAGCATGAGAATGGTGGCCACCTAAAGCTGTGTACATGCGCTGGTGACCCCGAGTCCAAAGCAGCTTGGTGCAACGAGGGCCAGATCTAGTCAGGGAGGCAGAAGGTAAGGCTTTTCTTATGCCGGCTAGAGGTGGGTGGGGGCTCGAGGCGCTTTGTTTTCAGAAGAGCTGGATCTTTTCTGGATGGCAAATCCTCAAGGTGTGCTCCCTCTAATTGGCATCGATGGGTAGAGCGGTTTATGGTGTTTGGTTCCCAAACGTTGGCGGTCAAACTCTTTCTTGGCGTCCCATGAGTTTTCGATTTTTGCTACAGTGACCTCCCTCCTTTCTTGGCACCATCATCGGGTAGTAAATAGGAAATTTGTTGTTGTGTTTTGGTCTGTAATCCTCTATTTGAGGTTTTGTTTTTGTCAAATAATAACATTGATATTTCCACCAGATGTGTTTTTATTTTGTATGTTTGTTACAATAATAAAAGTGGTTTTCCCATTGTTTAGTGTGGGGTTAGGCTTTGATGTTTTTAGTCTCCCGACCTCAGTCGATCGGTGTTATCCACTGCCTTATGTGTGGAAGAGCCTTGTTTGTGCTCGATTATTAGTGTGCATTTATCATTTTCACTTTGTTGGAACTTTGTACACGTTATGCCCCTTGAGCGTTTTCAATCAAATCTACTAGTGGTTCAAGTCTGTGACCGAGGTTGAGTTGCTAAATGTATTACGGTCTTTCATATCTGAATTAGTATTTGTACTTTTCTAATTTAGAATGTAATTTTCATTTCAAAAAAAAAAAAAAAACTTGGGCAATGTGTATGTGATGTGGACTTGCATAGATGTAAAAAGTGCAAGATAACTTTTTATCTCTAAAAAACAAGAATAATTCTAAGGGATATCAGTGGTGTTGAGTTTCACACACTAATAAAATTTATGCCCTATAACACAGAATTTTCAAATTATAGTTGAGGACCACCTTTTATTAGTCGCGGTGGTGAATCGCATTGCAAGTATTCTTTTGAGAAACAATGGAAATATGAAGAGCATTAGATTCCAAGAAGAATTGTGGAAGGTCAATGGTAAAGTTCTGCTATGATTACATGGAAAATGTGTTGGAGGTGGAGCCAAATCAAAACCCAAAAAAGAAGAAAAAAGAGAGAAACGAGCAGAGCCAGGGCGCTACAGCACCAAGTATGGGCATTGTGATGCTAGCCCAAATCAAACCAGTGCTAGCGTCGCGACGCTAAGGCGCTGTCAGCGTGCTTTTTTAAAGCTTCCAATCAGTATTTTTAGGCAACAACACAAAAGGGAAATGTGTGATTGCCAGGGTTTCTCAATAATTGCTTTTTTTCACTCTTCTTTGAGGGTATTTAAATAAAGATAAGACAGCTAGGGTTGTGTGGCACTATTTTGTGAGTGTGAGAGCTCTATTGTTGAGAGAGTTGAAGAAAATTCGCATAAAGGGTGCTAGGTAGAAGAGAGATTTGGAAAACACAATTGAGTGTGTGTGATAGAAATTTTTTTTTGTAATCTGTAATCATCTCCTTCATCATAGTGGAGTATGCAGCGACAGAAACAGGACGTAGTCTCAAATTTGGATGAACTTGTATAAAAATTTGGTGTTCTTCTTTTTCTGTAATCATTAGCTCTTGGTGTTCTTAGATTTAGGAGGTGTCTAATTCCCTAACAACTAGTATCAGAGCAAAGGTTTGGGTAAAGAACGATGATGAGAGAAGAAGGGTCGGCTGCCAGCATTGCCAAACTTAATGGTTCCAATTTTTTCTATTGGAGGATGCAAGTGGAAGACTACCTCTACAGCAAAAAACTGCACTTGCTCTTAGGTAATAAGCCTAAAGGCATGAAGGACAAGGAGTTGACTCTTTTTAACAGACAAGTGTTAGATGTGATCCGTTTGACCTTGTCAAAGAACGTGGCCCACAACGTAGCTAAGGAAAAGACTACAGCAGGGATGATGAAGGTTTTGTCAGACATGTATGAGAAGCCCTCGACCAACAACAAGATACACCTCATAAAGAAGCTCTTCAATTTAAAAACACCTGAAGGTGCCTCGGTGGTAGAGCATCTGAATAATTTCAATACCATTTTGAATCAATTGGTTTTGGTGGAGATTAAATTTGATGATAAGGTTAATCCCTAATCCTTTTGGCCTCGTTACCGAATAGTTGGGAACCCATGAAGGTGGCCATTACCAACTCGATTAGGAATACAAAACTAAAATTTGTTGATGTCAGAAATTCTATTTTGGCAAAAGAAGTTTGTAAAAAGTATTCTAGTGAAGCTTCAACGTCTAACTCGGCCCATAATGTTGAGAATAGGGATAGGAAACTTGAGAGGCATTCTAACAAGGATAATGACAAAAGAAGTAAGTCAAGGAATGAGAGAATCAAGTCGAGGAATGGCAGGAATGTGGAGTGTTGGAACTGCGAAAAGACCGACCACTTGAAAAAGAATTGCAAGGGTCCAAAGAAAAACAAAGACAAGAACAATGATGTTGTAAACGCTGCCACTAAAGAGGCAGAGGATGCCTTACTCTTGTCTGTTGACAATTCTTTAAATTCATGGGTGATAAACACAGGAGCATCATTTCACACTACTGCACATCGTGAAGTCTTGGAGAATTATGTTGCCAAAGATCATGGTAAAGTTTACCTTGTTGATGGTGAACCTTTGGATATTGTTGGCATTGGAGATGTCAATTTGAAAATGCCTAATAGGTTTGTGTGGAAGATTCATAAGGTGAGACATGTACCTAAATTAATGTGCAACTTGATTTTGGTAGGGCAACTTGAGGACAAAGGACATAATGTGACCTTTAATTATGGAGGTTGGAAAGTTACAAAAGGAGCCATGGTCGTTGCTCGGGGACGTAATCTGGAACTCTCTATATTAATTCCAGTTGCAAAGATACCATAACAGTTGCTAACTCTGCTGCTAATACTGAGCTATAGCATCATAGACTCGGATACATGAGTGAGAAGGGAATAAAGGTGCTTCACTCTAATAGAAAACTACCAAGATTGAAAACTATTGATCACAGCTTATGTAAGGGCTACATCTTTGGCAAGCAAGAGAAAGTCAGTTTCTTAAAGATAGGTAGAAAGCCTAAGTCTAGGAAGTTGGAGGTAGTTCACAATGATGTGTGGGGACCTTCAACAGTGACTTCTCTTGGTGGTTTAAATTAGTATGCGATGTTTATTGATGACTCAAGTAGGAAGGTATGGGTTTTCTTTCTGAAAAACAAATTTGATGTCTTTGATGTTTTTAAAAGATGGAGAGCTATGATGGAGAATAAGACAGATTTGAAGTTGAAGTGCTTGCAGTTTGATAATGAGGGAGAGTACATAAATGATGATTTCAAGTGATACTGTGCTGAGAATGGAATAAAGATAAAGAAAACTATTCTAGGGAAACCATAATAGAATTGTGTACCTGAGAGGATGAACAGGGCTCTGAACAAGCGTGCTAGAAGTATAAGGTTGCATGCAAGGCTACCAAAGTCATTTTGGGCTGAGGTAATTAACAATGCAGCTCATCTGATCAACAGAAGTCCATCCACACCATTGAAGTTCAAGCTACTGGAAGAAGTTTGGAGCGGTAAAAAGGTTGACCTCTCTTACTTGAAAGCATTTGGTTGTGTTTCCTATGTTCATATTGATTCTACTATTAGAAGTAAATTCGATGCAAAATCTAAAAAATATTTTCTGGTTGGCTATGGTGAACTTGAGCTTGGTTATCATTTCTAGGATGACCAAAATTGAAAGATTATTAGGAGCAAAGACGTAATCTTCAATGAAAGTATTCTATATAAGGACAGAGACAACACTGACTTCAAAAGTACAGGTTTTGAAAAAGAAGCTTGAGGTGATTCCATTGAAGAATCTTCCTAAAGTGGAAGTGCAGAGTTTAGAAGTTGAAGACCAAGAAAATATAGCTCTAGAAGGAAAGCAGAGCACTCCTGCAACTACAGTCAGGAGATTTAGTTGGACCATCAGATCGCCACAGAGATAGTCTCCTTCATTGTATTACATCTTGTTGACCGACAAAGGTGAGCTGGAGAGTTATGATGAAGCTGTAACACCCGAGATTTTTAGTGCATTAAAAATGCATTAAATTAAAGATTATGTTAAGACAAAGTACAATTAAAGAGAAATACTGTATAATAAGATGGAAAATTATACAGCATTAGAGCAACGCAGTATAAGAATTGAATTGTGTGGACCACAATTTTATTTTATACTTTTTATAAAAGAAAAGAAAAGAAAAAAAAAAGGAAAAAATCAGAAATATCACACAAACTCGACTTTCTCTCTCCTCTTTCTCTCTCTCTCCTCAAAATCTCGTTTGAGATTCCGGCGTTATTTTTCGACACCTCCCATACCAGTGGGAAGCTCTCGTTGAGCTGAGTCCAACGAGGTGTCGTGCCACCCAAATAGCCACCGGAGGAGGGCCCACGCGCCGCCCAAAGTGGCGGCGAAACCCATATTTTCCCGACGTCGTTTCTCGGCCGTCCGACCACCAATCGACGTGATTTTGGTGTCTATGGACTCAGTGTGAGGAGAGGAACAAGATGGTACCAATTTTCCAGCTCAATTTTGGCTGGAAAGGCTTCGCCGGAGCTGCCCCGTCGCCGCCGTGGAGCCGCCGTCGGAGCCGTCGTTCCTGGTGGCGGTGTGGCACACCGCCGGTGCCAAAATGATCAGAGGGCGACGGCGAGCAAGACCCCTCGGTCAATTGCTCCTTTCCGCCGCCCCTCGCCGGAGAACGAAGGCACCCGCCACCGTCGCCGTGGGTGTGTTTGGGTTGGCCATTTTAGGCCGTTTTGTGCCAAATTGAAGGCACAAACACCTTCAGAGGACCGAGAGGAAGAAATTCGGTACCTCAATTGCACGAAATGATGGCCGGAGGACGGAGAACGGCATCTCCGTCGTGCACCGCCGTGGAGCTAGGTGGAGCCGCCGTTCCACGCGGTGTTGAGCTGCCCCACCATAGGGGAAATGCTCAGAGGGTCACGGGGAAGAAAACGCCCAAGTCAATTTTGGGCTACCGTCGCCGGAGGACCGAGATCGGAGCCGCCGGTTTCCGTCGAGAAATCCATCCTCGATTGGAGCAGATGGAGGCCGAATTGGGTGAAATTGACCCCACCAATCGACTCAGGAGGGTCGAATTAGGAGGGGGTAGGCTCGAGCTCAGCCCTCAACGGAGCCAACCGCCGCCGGTCAACGGCGGTCAACGGCCGGTCAAAGGGCAAATTGGATTTTGTGATCCGGACCTCCGATCGAAGATCCAAGACTGCCTCCCGACTCGTTTCGACGCTCTGAACGCAATGGTGACCTCCGTTTGAGCTAATTCCACTCCGATGAAAATCGTCCGGTACCGACTGCACGCGGATCGAGGCGATTCAAACAGCAGTATCGGAGTCCAGAATGACAGTTTCAAGAATGAATGATCTCCAGGAAGCATTCCTAGCCATTTATGGTCGCTCGATGAGCACTGTAGAGGATGCTTCACATACTGTAGATGCAGCGAGATACAACTGGATCTGCTTAGCTTGGAGTTCAAGTAAGTAAGAATCTCGCATACAGTATAAACTGTTTTAGAATAAACTGTTTTAGATGCTTTCATAGAAATTTATGAAATGCATGATCAGTGATTGTTACACTGTTTTATGTAAGAATAGGTTTTATAACGTTATAAGGTGACGAAAAAACCCGTTAAGGGTAAAATCGTCATTTTTAAGGAAACGGCTAGAACGGAGTCAAACACTCCGATTTAGCATAATGTTATTAGATGGAAAATGTTCCGTGATACGTTAAGTAACGTAACGGTCATGTGAGATCAAGATTTAACGAGGAATGTTTTAAGTAAACGAGTGGTAACCGATGGGTTACAAAGTTAAAAGGAAAAGTAACCCCGGTGGGTTACAAGGCTAAATAAAGGAAATGTAAACTGACAGTTTATAAGGTTGAGTAAGAGAACGGTAGACCGAAAGTATACTAGTCAAGTTATGAAAAAAGGAATACATGGTTAATGTTTACGTTTTATTATCAATCGAGTGGATTGATAATAAAGAAAGTTAATTAATGAGTCGGCTGTCGTTTGATCAGGACACAGAGGCCGACCAATGGAAGGAAAAGGAACGAGAAAGGAACGGAATAGAGAACGCTAGAGCATAGTTTGGGTAAGTTTCAAACCTCACCTACAGCATGAAGTAAATGATTTTTAAATGCTTATTTATATGTTTGCAAATGTGTTTGCAATTGTTAAGTAAGTTGTTTTTAAAGTATGTTTGCATTTATTATGCAAGAAGTTTTAAAGTTCAAGAAAAAGATTTGCAATGAATTTGCAATCGTTATGTTAAAGGTTTATTTGCATATTGATATGCATAATGTTATTTAAAAGTTTAAGTTATGATTTTCAAAGTATTGAAAGTATGTTTTGCATTATGACAATGCATAATGTTTTATAGTTTAAGTTAAAGGTTTAATGATGCATTTGCTATGCAATAAGTTACATTTGATGTGCAATAAGTTTTAAGAATAAAAGTTATAGTTTGCAAAATGTGTTTGCATTTTATGATGTATTTATTAAGCAATATGTTGCATTTGTTATGCAATGAGTGTTAGAATGCAAATTATGATTAGTAAAATGTGTTTACATTTTATGTTGCATTTGTTATGCAATGAGTTGTATTTATTATGCAATTGGTTTTATAGTACAAGCTATGAATTGCAAATGTATTGCATATGATGTGATTGCATTTGAATGCTCACTAAAGTTAATAAGAAGGTAACGTAAAGATAAAAGGAAAGTGTCGTACCAGCCTCTTTGTTATGAGGTAATGAAAGTAAAATTAAAGTTTGACCTCCTAAAGGTGAGGTACAAGACCTCAATGTTTGATGGTCTCAAGTCTTCCACAAGGGAAGCATCATGTTTATGATCTCATGATTAATGAGTTGGTACGAACACTAAAGTAAAGTAAGGAAAATGAAGGTTACAAGATAAAGAAAGTTAAGGAATAAGAATAAAGATTGAGAAAGAAATGAATATTTAAGTTTATAGAATGTTCATAAAAGGCTCATAATTAAAGTTAATAATTGAGCATAAATGAAGTCATGCATTCTAATGTTGCTTGAATGCTTTTTATGAAATGTTTATATGTCATGTTTATGGAAAACATTCTGAAAAATGTTTACGACAAATGTTCATGAAGAACGTTTTCCTGTTTTTAAGAAACGGTTTATGAACGACGTCTTAAGAAAAACGTTCAAGAAATGTTTTAAGAGGAAAGGTTTTACATTAAATGTTTATGAAAAACATTTCATGTTTGCAAGAAAAGGTTTACGAATGACGTTTTAAGAAAAACGTTGAAGAAATGTTTTACGAAAAACGTTTATGCAAAACGTTTCAGAAATGTTTTATGAAAAACGTTTTCAGAAATGTTCTATGAAAGACGTTTATGAAGAACGTTTTTAGAAATGTTTAAGGAAAACGTTTATGAAAAATATTTCATAAATGTTTATGGAAAACGTTCATGAAGAACGTTTCAAGAGAAAAGTTTTCATGAGAAAAGTTTTAAAGCATGTTTAAATGCTTTGTGAGATTATGTTTGAACTTGCTGAGCGAAAGCTCATTAAAAGTTTTTCATGCTGTAGGTAATTTATGGGTGACCAATGGGACCCGTTAGAAGAGCTGGGTGCTGCGGAGGACAGATGCGAAGATTTGGGTATGGATACCATCACTGTTTGCTTCCGCTATGCAAAGAAAATGTTTTTCCATTGTTTAATGTTGTGTATTCAAAGTTTTAAGATACAGTTTATGAACTGTTTTATGTAATGATAAAGTAAAGTTTTAAACTATGATTTAATAAATGTTTCTTATTAAGTTTTGAGAAACGATTTGAAATGAGTTTAAGGGCAAGTGTTGAGCGATGTCTCCACTTGAATGCGACAGAGGTCGCATCAATTTTAAAGAACGTTTAAGGAAAGAAAAAAAAATTTTTTATTACAGTATTTTCTTACTAAGTAAGTAAGATTACTGTTTATGAAACTATGTTTATGAAAGTAAAGTGACTGCCCGAAAAGGCGGGTCGTCACAGAAGCTGTGCGGGCTAAAGAATTGGTCAAGTGGGAGTCAGCCATGAAGGTTGAGGTGGATTGCTTAATGTCCAATCAGACATGGCAATTAGCAGAGTTACCAAAGGGCAAAAAGGCCTTGTACAACAAATGGGTATAGCAGATAAAAGATGAAAGTGATGGCAGCAAATGGTATAAGGCAAGGCTGGTGGTAAAAGGATTCCAACAGAAAGAAGGCATTGACTTCAATGAGATCTTTTCTCCAGTGGTGAAACTAACCACAATTAGAATGGTACTTGCACTAGTGGCAAACGAAGACTTGTTCTTGGAATAGTTAGATGTTAAGGCAGCCTTTCTTCATGGTGATTTGGAGGAGAAGATCTACATAAAACAGCCACAAGGTTTCGAAGTATGAGGTAAGGAGAACATAGTGTATAAACTTCAAAAGAGCTTGTATGGCCTTAAACAAGCTCCCAGGCAATGGTACAAGAAGTTTGACAGTTTTATGTGTAACAATGTTATCTTGAGATGTCAGGGAGATCATTGTTGGTATGTGAAGAACTTTGATGACTCCTACATTATATTGTTGTTATATGTTGATGACATGTTGATAGCAAGAGGATGCAAATAGTAGACTGACAAGCTAAAGAATGAGCTATCTAAGGAGTTTGCAATGAAGGAGTTGGGTGCTACAAAACAAATCCTTGGGATGAGAATAATAAGAAACAGTAGTGGTTTAAAACTGTCACAGGAAGAATATGTTGAAAAGGTGCTTAATAGATTCAACATGGGTAATGCAAAGCCTGCGAGTACTCCTTTGGCTAGTCACTTCAAGTTGCCAAAGGAGCAATCACTGACCATGGAGCAAGAGCGAGACCACATGGCCAAGGTGCCTTATGCTCCCGCAATAGGCAGTCTCATGTATGCTATGGTTTGTATCAAACCGAACATTGCACATGTAGTGGGAGTTGTAAGTAGGTACATGAACAATCCAAGCAAGCAGCATTGGGGGCAGTGAAATGGATTTTCAGATATCTGAGAGGTACTGTAAGTTTAGCTCTATGTTTCAAGAAGTTAGACTTAGAATTATATGGTTATGTAGATGCTCGTATGGCTGGAGACATTGATGGCAAAAAGAGTACCACCGGTTATGTTTATACTATGGGTGGCACAACAGCTAGTTGAGCCTGGAAGCTGCAAAAGATAGTTACACTCTCTACAACTAAAGTAGAGTATATGGCATTGACAAAAGCAAGCAAGGAGATGATTTGGTTACAGTCATTTCTGAAAGAACTAGGTGACAAGCAGAAAAGGAGTATGCTACATAGTGGCAGTCAAAGCGCCATTCATTTGGCAAAAAATCCCATATTTCATGCTAGGACAAAGCATATACAGTTGCGTTATCACTTCATCAGATCGGCTTTGGAAGATAGGGTGTTAAAGCTTGAGAAAATTCTTGAGAGTCAAAATCCAGCAGATATGCTTACCAAAACTGTTCCGATCGAGAAACTGAAATTGTACGCAACTTCAGTTGGACTTCTCCTTAAGGCGTGAGAAGTTATTGCCACTGCAGTTGGAGACATGGTGATTGATTAGTCTCCAAGTAGGAGATTGTTGGAGGTGGAGCCAAATCAAAACCCAGCAAAAGAAGAAAAAAGATAGAAATGGGGAGTGCCCGTGCGTCGCAGCGCTAGCCCAAATCAAACTAGCGTCGTAGCGCTGTTTTTAATTGCCATGGCGCTAAGGTGTTGTCTGCGCGATTTTTTAAAGCTTTCAATCAGTATTTTTGGGCTACAACACAAAAGGAAAACGTGTGATTGCTAGGGTTTTTCGATAGTTGCTATTTTTCACTCTTCTTTGAGGGTATTTAAATAGAGATAAGATAGCTAGGGTTGTGTGGCATTATTTTGTGAGTGTGAGAGCTCTATTGTTGAGAGAGTTGAAGAAAATTCCCATAGAGAACGCTAGGTAGAAGAGAGATTTAGGAAATACAATTAAATATATGTGATAGAAATTTCTCTTGTAATCTGTAATCATCTCCTTCATTATAGTAGAATTTACAGCAGCAGCAGAAACATGACGTAGTCTCAATCGGACGATCCTATATAAAAATTTGGTATTCTTTCTCTTCTTTTCTTTTTCTGCAATCATTTATTCTTAGTGCTTTTAGAATTAGGAGGCGCCTAATTCGCCAAACGCTACCTCATATGCCTAGAGTTGATATTATGCGGTTGCCTCTAAGGGCCACTACCACCTGTATATGAGATTGCAAGCACTCAATTGAAAAAAAAATAATAATAACAAAACAAAAAACAAAAAACAAAAAACACCAAAAAAAAAACACCAAAAAAAATAAAAACAAAACAAAACAAGGTGCGCGCGCGCACGCATGACAACAGCAACCAGCTATTTTTGAGCTGGGCTTGCACTTTACAAATGTTTTCCCCATCAAGTATACATAAAATAAAACCACATGTGATTTCAGCAAGCACCTAGCTAGCTGAATGTATCATATATACCTTGTCTACTAATAAAACGTAATTTGTTTATAATTTGTTATGCATTCACTAGTACTATACTACATTAATTGCTATTATAATACTATAGAAATCATCGTTATTAGCATATAAGGGCATAAGACAGTGCATTGACACTGTTTCTTGAAGATAATATATTGCAATGAGATGCCAATTCAGCAATTATAGTGCAAAAAGAAGGGCAAAAGTGGAAGTTGGGTTTTCTGTTGTGCTTTATGATGTAAGCACATAAGTTAGCATGTACGAAGATAAAGAAAGTAAGAGACGTGTCCTTGGCGTGTGATGGGCCCCTTAACAACCTTTTTGGAGCTTAGTCTATAAAACTGAGGTCATCACGGTCGTAAGCTTTTAAGTCTTTAACTAATTTCGCCATGTGATGGGCCCCTTAAAAATAGTTCCTACAGTGTCCACTTTTGACATGTCAAAGATAAAATCTTCGATGTCCAAACTAGTGGAGGAAGACAAAGAAACTATAGCGAGAAAAGGATGAGGTCCTACATGTAGACTAGTGATTCACGTGGCTTGAAAAGTTTGAATGTAATCGAATGAACGAAAATCACGTTGCCAAGGAGAATATAACTATAAATATATATATATATATATATATATATATATATCTGTGTGTGTATATATATATTAAGTGGTTGCATTTCAAATGATATTGTTGTATTAGCTGTTTAATATTAATCTAATAGTTATAAGGAAATAAATATTGGACCATATATTATTATTAAGAACCTAACTATTGAAAACAAAAAAGCATGCTTAAACTTTTACATGGGCCTGAGAAGGGATAAGAAAAAGACGGTTAATATTTGGTTCTTTTTAAAAAAATTATTCATTAGATATTTGTGTTTCATTTAATTAGCAGAGTACATCAATCATAGTAGAACCACGTCTTGCCTATACATACATAGTTCTCTCGAGTCTAGACGACAAACAATAATTCACTTAGGTACGATGACTATGACATTTCAACCAATGCATGAAGCTTGCGACGTTAACATGTATGCTCTAGAAAACAAAGAATTGAAAGGAGGAATTTCTACACCAACAAAATAATGATGATGGGAAGTTCACAAAAAGAAGTTCCTAATTACAATTAGAACTTTTGTTCGGAAGTGTACAAAGTAGAAACCCCATTGAAGTCCTTGAAAGATTGGTAAAAGGGAATTAATTAGTTTCTTTCAATTAGTTTTAGGCGTCAGTAATTTTGTTTAGTAATTGATTTAAAAAAGTAAAAAGGAATTAGACTATTTTTTATTGAGAATAAAAATAAATAGACTAAATATAATAATATTTAGTAAATAGCCCATTTAGATTAAAATAAAATTTATTTTAGTATAAAATGATATAGATAAAAACATGAAGCAACAATAAGATAACAAAAAACAAAAACAAAAAGAAAGAAAAGAAGGAAAATAAGAAAAAAGAAGATGTTAAATTAAAAATTCAAGTGTTTAAAAAAAATAAATAATTTTAAAAATAAAAAAAAATATAAACTTAAAAATTTAAATATTTAAAAAAAATACATAATTTAAAAATATTATGTATTTAAATATTTTAAAAAACCTACTACTCACTTGTATTAAGAATTAAAATTTAAAAGTGTATTGTTTATTTATATTAAAAATTAAAACAGTATTATTTTGCGTCGTTTCCGTGATTTGATTTAATTGAAATGATGCTTACGTCCCATCTAATAGATTCGATCCCTACTCCATAGATGATACAGCCATAGAGGCACCCTCCTTGAAGCGTTACAACGTGTTAAACCATGTTTTGCTTACAAAAAGAAGTACCAAAATTTTCTTTTTGACATGACATGGAAAATCCAATCTCAGATCGTAAACGTGCGACGCAATCAAAAACGACATGTGGTTTCATCTTTGAAAGTTGTTTTGACGTTTCCCGATATACTTCAACTTTAAAGACGTACACGTCTCTTCTAAAATAAAATGACATGTATGTCCTACGTCTTCTCAAAGTCTGATGTCGTTTAAGAAAAATGGCATACATTTTAATTCTGAAAATTAAAATGATAACAAGAATTAATATAAATATCTCGTTGCGATTCTAATTTTTTAAAAAACACGTTTAAAAGTTTGTCTCTCGATCCAAATACTAATCTGTCCTTTTGGTAAAGTTTTTTTGTCGTTTGTCTATACAACCCGAATGTTGTTTCTACGCAAAAGTTTTTTGAAATTTCAAGAATCATAGCCCTTTTGGTGTACATTTTGATGTCGTTCAATATAAACGATGTGTTGTTTTTTAGAATATCTTGTCGCCTACGTAATGAATTATCTGCTTTTTTTATGAGAGAAAGAGCAAAATTGCAGATTTTGATCAAAACTTAAAAGGATGTTTGGTATTAGTGGTTTAAACTACTTTTTCAGTCACAAACAGTGTAAAGCTATCACATGTTATAGTAACAATTAAAAAATTGCTTCAGTGTAAAACTCTTACATGCTACAGTAAAAACAGTACTAACCAACAGTTCTAATCACCTACCAAACACGATATAATACAAAATGTCATATGGTTTTAAAATTTGTAGTAAATAGTATATAATGAGAAATTAAGAAATATCTGATGAGAAATTGAAAACAAAAACCTCAAAATACCCTCACTATTTCTCATCTCTCTCACTGGTACCACCGATGCCGACAGTCGACAAATAACATATTAATGTGTAAATACTATATTACATAAAAATAAAAAAATTTACCGGTGACTTCGTCAGGCCACTAACAGTTGAAAAATACAATATTTAATGTTAATATAAAAATTTACTAGTAATTTCGTCGAATCACCAATGGCATAGAAATGCAATACTTACATGTAAATGCTGTTTTTACATGTAAATACAAAAAGTTTACCGGCAACTCACCCGACTACACCAGTGGCCGAGAAATACAGTATTTTATATATAAATACTGTATTTACATGTAAATATAAAAATTTATCGGTAACTTCGTCGAACCATTAGTGGTTGCAAAATACTGTATTTGCACGTAATACTGTAATTACATGTAAAGACAAATTTACCATGACTTTGTATACCATAGGTGACCATAAAATATAGTATTGACTTGTAAATACTGTCTTTACATGTAAATACAAAAATTTCCTGGTGACTTTGCCAGAGTACTAGTGGGCATGAAATACAGTATTTACCTACAAATACTGTATTTATATGTAAATACAAAACTTTGCCACGACTTTGCTATATTACCAACGGTCAGAAAATATAGTATTTACCTGTAAAATTTCTTAGTGGCTTCGTCGGACATCATCAGCATCGACATTAACATCATCGGCTGGAAAATATAGTATTTATCTGTAAATATTGCATTTACATGTAAATACAAAAATTCGCCAATGTAACAATCTAGTTTTTTTCGAGCCGTTACTTAATTTGCTCAAACTTGATTTCTTAAACTTAATTTTACTTACTAGTAAAATTAATACTTAGTAAATTTTTTTTTCTTAAAAACATACTTGGAAGCATTGCGACGAACTAAAACATGAGTACAAAATATTAACTTTGTAGTCATCCAAATTATTTCTTAAAACTTGTTAAGTAAACATTTACTTTCTTAAAACTTTTAAAACATCATTCAAAACAACAAAAAACTTCTTGTTATATAACAGAAACAGAGAATAGTGGTATCCATTGTCGATTCTTAACATCTGTCTCATCGTAACTGCTAGCTCATCAACTAGTCTACTGGTCTCTTGTATAACTGCATACAGTATAAATGAACTTGTAATAAGTTTTCGCTCAATAAGTTCAAACTTATCTCACAAAACATAAAATCATTCTTTATAAAGCTTTTCTCTTAAAACATTTCTTGTATAACATCTTTCATAAACCATTTCTTATAAAACAACCTTATAAAACATGAAAACATTTTACGTAAAATGCTTTTCTTAAACATTACTTGTAAGACATTTCTTATAAAATGTTTATCATAAACATTACTCGTAAAAAGTTCTTAAAAGGAATGCGAGAACTACCATAATGTATTATTCTATTTATGCTTAATTATAAATATCTTATCATCATTCTTATATTACTTGTCCTGAGCTATGAACTTAAGCGTATGTATCAACATCATTGACTCCAAGGTTGTAATATTAACATAATGTTCCTCTTTGTAGGAGACTTGTCATGCTCCTCTTCTATTGGAGACATAACTTTAATATGATACTCTTCTCCATGATAGACTTGTAAACCCCATTTAAGGAGGCTAGTACGACACTTAATTAACAACTTTAGTTTACCATTCTTATAAAATGTAGTGAGCATATCATATGTTTAACAAATTTTATATCATAACTTGATATTTAAACATTAACATAGCAAATGCTAGCATATTCAAACATATATAAAGCACTTGAAAATCATTTTCTTCTTACCATAGGTGAAGTCTGAAACTTACTTGAGTATTGCTCTAATGTTCCCACTTTATCCTTTTTGGTCTATTAGTCAGCTTTATGTCTTGTTTAAACAACAACCGACTATTAGAAACTAACCATAATCTTACATTGTTGGTTTGTTTTTATACTACTTAACTTGGACATTTCATGGTCAAATTTTATGTCTTATTAGATCGTTTTTCTACTTGGCATGATATAGAACATTTTTCATCTAAGGGTATTTAGTTAATTGGAGGGCACTCGGTGTAGCGCCCGCCTATTTTATGTAACGGACCACATTAAGTTAGTAACATTATTAAGGAATGTTATTAATAAATCATGTTATATGATCTGATATATGATGTGCGTGTTACTAACTTTTTATGTCAAGCTTTGTGACAGGTGACGACCGCATGAGATCGTTGTGCTCTTGTGTTCATGTGAAATTCTAAGCATATGTTTATTTATGATGCAATGATGTATGAATGTTTTATGTTATGGCATTTAATGACAGATCGGCAGGCCGAACTTCTTGCCCGAGAACGGCAGGCCGAAGAACCTCACCGGCAGGCCGAACTTGTTGGAACCGGTAGGCCGAAGGGGAAAACCGGCAGGCCGAACATGGCTGACGAGTAGTCAGCAGAAATCTCTCCAAAATTATGGCTGAGTTAATTACGTTAATTGGAGAATTAATGTGATTAATTGGCATAATAATGGAATGTTTTTATCGGTTAAGGAAATTAAAGGATTTGACTTGTATTAATTTGTATTATTTTAAGAGGTTTCCTATTTTAAGGGGGAAAATTATGGTAGGATTGATGATGTTTGACCTTCCTTTTCTTTCTCTTCCTTTTTCCACGCCACTTGCCTCCTCAACAGTCAGAAAATTTTGACTTAATGAAGGGAATTGAATTTTTCATCAATTGCGTTTATTACGTTAAAAATTTTAACGTTTCTTCCTTTTATTATTTTCTCTTCTCTCACGCTCTCTTTCTCTCTCAAAAATTCTGAGACATTTTCTAAATTCCCTATCTTCCTCTTCCCTTCTTCTTCTCGAAATTTCTCTCTCTTTCTCACGAAAATTTTCTGCAAATATTGAAAGAAAAAGTCTTGTTTTGTTGGTTAAAATTCAAGAATTTTGAGAAGAAACTTCAAGGTATGTATTCGGTTTTCTGGTATTTTTTTTTAAAAAGAATTCTTCTCCTCATTTCGTCTACGATATCTTTCTATAGGTATTATGTTTGTCTCAAATTTTTTTGTTAAATGTGATGTTATGCATATATGTTACATGGTGTTTTTCTAATTTCATGTCATATGAATGTTATATGAAAAATGAATATTTCTATCTTCTACTCTTCATAGTAATATTACTATTTAACTTGGATGAATGGAAAATGTAACGATTATTCAAGAAGTAATGAATGATGTTTCTATGAAAGTTGTTAAGAATATGCAAGTATAATGTAAGATGAATGTATTTTATGATTATGAAATTTTATGAGATTATTATAAGAAAACTGTTTTGATAATGTTGATTTTTTTTGAGATTTTCGCTTTATTAAACTTTTTATGTATTTATAAGATTTTATGATAATAAAAATAATTTCATGCATAATAATATGATGCTTGTATGGAGTTTTAAATTAAAATATAAATATATTAATTGTTCGAAAATGTTTTATTTAAAAGATAAATATGTTTAAAATGAAATGTTTGTTTTATATGTTTAAGGTAATTTTTACAATTAAAGAAAATCATAATAACAATGTTTATGGTTATGAATTAATATGTGATGGTTGTATACATGGATATATTATGAATGAATGTCTTGAGAATGGATGTTTCATGGTGTGTATTAATGTTTTGCATCTTTAAAATGATAAATGACTTGAACACTCAAGGAAGCGAGCACATTGAGACCACGGCATCGTCACCAAGTACAATTTTAAGGTTAAGTAACCTAACGATAAGGTAAGTGCATTCTCACCTGCAACATGACACATATTTTTACAAGGATTGATGATATGTTTTACAAGAATATTCATGATGATTTTATGATGATTTTTCTTAAAGGATTTCTATGAAAGATTTTCATGATTTTAAGTATGCATGATGATTATGGCATGTTTTAAAGAATGAAAAGTATGTATATATGTATCACCTAATAAGTGTTGCACACCCAATGTTATGAAATGTTATGTTTTGATGTCATGCTTGGTTTGAGATTAGCTACCCTTCTCCTCTCACGACGACGCGCCTATGATAATGTATATGGTGCAACACTTGGGCCCTTAAGATAAAATGGATTAAGTTTTAAAATGGTTAACGTTACGAAAGATATGTTCTATGAAATTGTGCTTATGGCACTTTTATGATATGATGACAATGATGATGATGATGATGTTTATGAAAGGTTTTAAATTGTGAGAATATACGTACTTACTAAGCGTTAGCTTAATTATATTTTATATGTCATGTTGCAGATAAGGGTAAGAGAATCATGGACTAGGTGGAGGACATGGGAAGGCGTGTGAGCAACATGAACGATGAATTGTAACCGGAAGCACGCCGAGAAAATGATTTTATGAATTAATCAAGTTTTTTTATATATATTTTATTTTGAACATATATTTTTATGTTAAGTTTTTTTAAAAGAATACTTACATTATGGTTTAATAAGGTATTTTATCATTTTTAATGAATTATGAACTTCCGCTATATATTTTACGTAAAGTTGGTAAGTTTTAAGTTAAGTTTTCCTAAGAAATTTGGTCTCGGACGGCCTGTCGAACTCTGTGACTGGCCTGCCGAAGACCAGAAGTTCGGCCTGCCGAACATGGATGAATTTTCAATCCGTTTTGCAAAGCCTCTGTCGGCTTGCCGGTAGAGGGTACACCGGCCTGCCGATGATGAACGGCCTGCCGAAGTCCCAAGTTCGGCATGCCGAACTGTGGGAGTAAGTAAGTATTTATCGATTTGATGTTTAATGTGATATGTTGTGATATTCATATAAGTCCTGATTTTACAAATTGACGAACCTATATTATTATATAAGTTCATGATTAATTTAGTGTATAAATGAATAAATTATGATAATGAATAATTAAACAATGATAAGTTTATATAAAAAAAAAATGTATGAATGGATCCTGGTAATGTAAGTTTTAAATACTTTTTTAAAACCAATTGTAACGATTAAGTTTGATATTATTTTAAAGATTAAAGTTTATGCATGTACGAATGTAAGTATGTAACGACATCTGTGACGTCCGAGTTATGGGGCTTTGCACTCTGGGTTTGTTTTAGCCGTTTGTGGTAAAAATGACCATTTTATCATTAACATGTTTTTCGTGAAAATCCCAGATTTTTTGAGGTTTTAAAATCTACGGTTCCTCACTTGCTCACACCAATGCAGAAAACTAGCTTTGTATAGTGAAAAATCGTATTCTATACGATTTTACGGTTTTGGTCTGAAATACAAAATTCTTGACATTTTTGTCCCTAGAACCAAAAATATCCTTCTTACATCAAAATGTCTAGTTTTTTTACAAGGATTAAAACTTATAAAAGTTCTTTGGTCAAACTCAAACCATTTCAAAACGTTTTTTTTTTTCATTTTACCGTTTCGAAGTTTCATGGTTAAATCTCGTATACTCTGTAACTTAAAATCCATAAGGAATTTTTACAAACCATTCATGAATTTTAATAGTTTTGATGAGATCTACATCTTTAGTGTTTTAATTTTTCCTAAATTAAAATCAATCATTTTCATGAAGTTTTAGCCACTTTTCAAAAAGGACAGAAAATAAATTCCTCTTTTTTGGCTTGTTTCGATTGGAAGTCGAGAAAGATTTCTTCACGAAAGTTGTCCATCTCGAAGTTTTCAATAAATCTCATGTTAAGCTTAGAAAACGATTCAGCCTCTAAGGGCCTCATGCACTTAAATATTTTCCAAGCACATCATCAAGCACTTAAGACCTAAATTAATCATATAATAATATTTCTTTTTTATGCCACGATCAAGATTACTTTATCAAACACAAATCCTTGAAAAGTGCTTAAACTTTATGTTATGACACAAAGTTAAACAAAATCCTTCTTTTTCTATAAAACCCTAGTTTTTCAATCTTTCAATCATATCACCATGCACATACTACATAATGTAATCATGCCATAATGTCTCTTTTACATGCCATAGTCTATAAATATTACAAACCATACATATAGCTCAAGAAAACATAAACTTTCTAAAGCTAGGGTTTAGAGTTTTACCCAAAGATTCCTCAAGCTCTTTGATTCTCCTCTTTGGTGCTTGAACGATAATCCTTCTTGTCAATATCCATGGCATAACTCATCACAAATTTGCAAAACCTTTCTCTAGAGTACTTGAACTTGCTTCTAAGCTTGATTGTAGACTGTTTTTAGCAAAATATTTGAGAGTTTTGATGCTTAAGGCGGCCAATTTTCATGGGTTTCTTGTGTTTTCATAGAGCAAAATTTGATGGAGGAAAAGAAAGTAATTTTCAACTAAGCCTTAAACTCATAAAGACACATCCAAAGGACTAAAATGCAAATAAAATTTGCTCCACAAATATTGTCCAAAATCGGTTCACATAGGAAGCTTGTAGAATTTTTTTTCAACTTTTGAGGTGTCCTTGTGGGTCCCACTCCTACCTTTTTAACAATATAAATTTATACTACATTGTATTTTTTCTATGTTGTTGGTACACTTTCTTGTACTGTCAGTATATTTCCTATACTGTTATAGGCTTTCACAACATACCATACTTATCCACATAATCCACACAGTATAATTACCATATTGCTTAACTTTATATAGTATAACTTCTATGCTACGTCATTTTTATACTGTATATTCCTTGTATTACATTATTCTCATGCTATATATCTTCTGTTCTATAGTATATAATTTTTATATTTTCCATATAGTATTTTTTTAAATTGCATTTTCATTTCAAATTATGTTACCATATATTTTGTGACAATTAAGCTTTTTGGATTATTTTCCTTTGCTCATCGACTAACTCTTATCTTCATACTATTTATATTTTGTTTAAGACTGTAGCATGATTTTTGATTTTAAAAATCTTATATTTACTCTAATAGAATTCGTCATAAAAATTATATTTAAACAATAATCTTTGTGACATGTATATGCTCAACATAATTCTTAAATATTGCACGTATAATATATTAAAAACTTCACAGGTGTTATAATCGGTTGCTTCGTTGGACCATCTTCAACCATAGATTCCAGCGGACTCCATTACATTGCCAAGCCGTGGAAGTGGTCGAGAGCATCTTTGCAGACACTTGTAGTGTCAATCAAACCTTGCAGATACAGGTTCCAATCTTACTTTGAGAAAGCTGCAACTCGTCGGCCAAAGGTCGCTGGGACAAGCAGATCTCCGTCATGAATAATTGTTGAACTAGACCGCCAGATCTCCGTCGCGAACCAGTAGATTTCTGTCATGAACCTTTCATTGTCGTAAGATCTTGTTGTTCTACCATTGTCGTAGACCTGAAAAAGCACTGATCTCCAACAAGAACTAGCAAATCTCTATCACTGCCACTGTCGAATCTCTTCGCCATCGAAGACGAGATCTAAGCTTCATTGGGAACAGAGAGAAAGCCAGATCATATCTCTATCCCATCACCGTCAAAGTCTCATCACCATCGAACATGAGATCCAAGTTTTATAGGGGAAGAGAGAAATCGCCAAATTGAGGAAGAAGAAAGAGAGAGTAAAGAGAAAGAAACGAAGGAGGAAAGATGGGGGAAAATATCTAAAGATCCTATTAAGGGTAACTTTAAGTATTTTATTGTTTTAAAATAGTAATTTATTTACATTTTTTATTTACTTTATTTTTTTCAAAATAGTTAATATAATTAACTAACAACCTACTAAAATATGCTATTTAGTATACGTATGATATCCTTTTCTTTAAAAGAAATCATTTCATCAAAATTTACATATAAGCTTTTTTAAACCCATAGAGCTCTTGTTGATTCCAATATAATTACTACTTTAGAGGTAAATGGATCATCAGAAAAAAAGTGCAAAGTAACACAAACATTTTTCATGGCCTCTCTATATTGCCGTTGTGGATTGTTAATGAAATTCATGCATTAACAAACCAACAAAAAAGAAGAAAGTGGTATTCTCATAAAGGTCACTTTTAAAAACCTAATTTTAATTTATATCATAAAATATAAAAAATTCTTATGTAGTAAACTTAGTGGGGTATATTTTATAACCTATTGGGATATGTTTTGTGTCTTATCGAAATATTTTGTCTCCTAAATTATTCTTTGTATTTTACTGAGATATTTTTCATGTCCTATCAGGTTATTTTTTTTCCTCTTTTTTATCTCTTCTCTCTCTTTCTTCTTCCCCAAACAAGACTCACCCACCCAACTCGCTCTTCTCTCACTCTTTTCCCTCTTTCACTCCCCTCTCGCTTGGCCAGTTTGATCTCTGTCATGATGAAGGCGGAGCTACGTTCCGAGCTCGACCATGTAAATCTACAAACCAACAACCCAACTCTCTCTTCTCTCCTTTGCCTTTCCTGTTCGATCTCCGCGATGAAGACGGGGTTGCTTCCCAAGCTCGACGACATAAATTTGCAACAAGGAAGCACCGGTTGAGTCGAGGTAGTTGGAAACCAAACGCGACAAATTGCCGCTTCTTCTTCTTTTGACGGAGAATCCAACTCTCTTGTGCAATCTCCATCCCGTCAAAGACAAAGTCGTCATAATTCTTCGTTGCGATCACATCTCCGTCGAAGTTCCTCTGCGTTGGTCGCCGATCGAGACCGATCGCCATTTCTTCATCTTCAACTCTCGACAGAGATTCCAACGAAGCCTGGTTCCAATCTCTCTTGTGCTAGCTTCGTCGCCATTGAAGATGAAAGCCGTCGTAATTCTTCGCTATGATCGCATCTCCGTTGAAGCTCATCTGCGTTTGTTGGAGCTTCTGTTGGACCTGAACATTCTCTCCAGCGATGGATGATGCCAAATCTGTGCATCGTCAGAGCTTTGTTGGAAGGAGAGTGAAGATCGGATAGAGAGGTGGAGAGAGAGAAAGGAGACAGAGGGCAAGGTGAGAGAATTTGAGGCAGTGAGAAGATAGAGAGGAAAAAAGAAGAGGAATTTTTTTCTTTTTTGATGAGATTAAAATTTATAGTAGATCAAACATGGTAGCATAAAAATTCATGGGATTTACTTTTTACGGCATAAATATTAAATAATTAGATTATTTTAAAAGATAAAATATTTATAAAAAAAATTACAATTTGTGTTAAAATTATTGTTATGAAATTAAAATCTAATACAATATTTAAAATATCTTTAAAATGTCTTTAATGATATAGTTACATATTGTATTATATAATTACATATAAATAATTTTAATGATATCATTATGAGATAGAATTTTTACAAATTAAAGTCATATTTTAATTCAATAAACGTAATTGGAAAAAAAAAACCCTCTCTGTTGTCTATTAAAATTTGGGCCCACAAAAGCACCTTATGAGGCCCAATACGATTGTTGGAAGCATGATCATGCAAGTTTTCCTCTTTGGGTTTCAGCCCCATTCGATAAGCCCACGTTTGCTGATGCATTGAGAGCAACGGAGTCCATATCCATACAACCTAGCAGCTATGACGTGTTCTTTTTTTTTTTTTTTGAATTTTCACGTGACGTCGCCTTACTATATTATGCCACGGTTTTTGGATTCCATTTTTGTTTGTTTGTTTTTCTTTTTGGATAACAAGGAATGAATCAGCTAATTAAACACATGTTTCTCAACATATGATGCTTTGAACAGAAGCATCGTAGCAAATTTTTTTTTTTCGTCTCTCTCCCTTTTTAAAAGTGAATAAAGAAGTGTGGAAACTAGAAGGAGACAAAAACCCTAGTTATCTGACCTAAAAGCATTTTGGTAGAAGCAGCAAGCGCGCTAACACCCCAAGTTTTGGCTTTTCAATTAACAACCAAGTTCTTTTGTTACAAGTAATAAAAATTTAACTTTCATCTTAAAAAGTTAACCATTTAAATTTGTTTTGCATTTATATAAGGTGAGATTTGGATTTATTTTACCATTCACTAGAGGTTCCGTCAGAATCAAATTTTATTTGAGTGAACGAATTGAAATGAAACGTTTTTTTATTTTTTATTTTTTGTGGAAATTAACTTACTGAGGAACACAATATATTGATCTGATTATAAAAATCTTCTTTCTTCATCAATCAACTTTTAGATTTTAATTTTTTAGATCATGTTCATCTTTTGACCTACCTTTAGCAGCTTCCCTTCAACAATGAGGTTGGACTTATCCCATAAATCAGCTGGCCCAAAATTAGCTGTTATGAGCTCAACCCAGGTAAGCATAAAATCTTACCATTGATAATGGTGAGCCACAAATATATATATATATATATATATATATGCTGTTAGGTCAGTTCACTTATACTAATTGCCTTGTTCAGCTATTAACTTTTCATTATAGAGCATTTGGTTAAGTAGGCAAAATTTTCCTTTGCTTTTATCATTAATTTCATTATTTTCCTTTCTTCTCCAACACTTAAACCAACTAATGCCAGCACCAAACCAACTTTGCAGCCTGTCTTAGCTTCGGCCTTTCACTTTAAAGAAAAGGAATCAAAGAAGCAAAAGAGAGAGAAAAAAAAGAAAGAAATCCTTGGAGCAATCATTTCACATTGGATCTGTTTGAACTGAAGTGGGCAATTGCTGTTGCAGGCTGTTAAAACCTACACATTTCCCTCTCACACTTCAAATGTTTCTTCTTTTTTTTTCTTCACCATCTTTGTATTTATGTAAATCAACCAAATGGTCCTATATAGATACAAGAGAAAGGATCAAGAACATCAGAATTATTAGGAGGGCTAGTTGGAGAAAATATCATGAGTACAGCTAGATTTATCAAATGTGTGACAGTGGGAGATGGTGCAGTGGGAAAAACTTGCATGCTCATTTCCTACACAAGCAATATATTTCCAACTGTATTTTTCTATAATTCATTAATTCAAAGTAATTAGGAGAGAATAATTAAGATTACATATTACAGACATGTTGCTTATGTTATGTTGTGTTTTTACATTTTGTAGGATTATGTTCCAACTGTATTTGACAATTCCAGCGCCAATGTGGTGGTAGATGGCAGTACTGTGAACCTTGGCCTATGGGATACTGCGGGTACTTAATATTAACCATGTCATATATAAAATAATATAGTATGTCTATTTATATCATAAGGTTTAATTCCCCTTGTTTTGATCGCATAATATATATCTAGGTGTACTTTGCTTTTAAATGTACATGTAAACATACATATATATTTTATTCTTGAGTTTGATTATTTGGCAGGGTAAATATATAGGTATAGTGTCTTTCTTTGTACTCAAATTACAGGGCAGGAAGATTACAACAGGCTCAGGCCTCCAAGCTATAGAGGAGCAGAAGTGTTTCTGTTGGCCTTCTCTCTCATCAGCAAGGCCAGTTATGAGAATATTTCCAAAAAGGTCAGTTATACTTTCTTTTTCCCTACATTTCTCTCTCTCTCTCTCTCTTTTTTTTTTGGTTTTTCTACCTTTTTTTTTTTGAAAAAAATGAAAATTGACCCTCAATTTTGATATTTAATTTGGTTATACATGTTTTGACCGTGAATTCCAGCGCTAAGGCATTATGCCCCAAACGTGCCAATTGTGCTTGTGGGCACCAAACTTGGTAATGGCATTGTTATTACAGGGCAATTTCAACATGTATATTTAATGCATTTGATCTTCAGCAAAAGAAAAAAAATGCAATGAATGGACTAACTTGGATTAATATTATTGCGGATCTGAAAGAGGACAAGCAATACTTGATTGATCATCCTGGGGCAACCCCAATAACAACCGCCCAGGCATGTCACTAATTATTAAATCATATATAGAAACTATATTATTTTGTTAAAAGCTGCATAAATTATTTTTTTAATTTTTATGTGTTGTGGTTTGACTTAATCTAAACAATTTCAATGAAAGTATTGGTGATCAGGGAGAGGAATTGAAGAAGATGGTTGGTGCTGTTGTTTACTTAGAATGCAGCTCCAAGACTCAGCAGGTACATGTATCACCTTCGTTTTGTTTTGCTGGGGATATTCCTATATATACTTACTCCCTGAACAATAACTACAATGACACTTTGGTTCCTCAACTTCTAATTTTAATAGATTATTCTCTGTACATTGTCTTTTGACAATAAAATTGATAAAGGAGCTAGGGCGTTTATCAGAGCCAAAAAAATTAGTTAGGGAGTAGGGACGTAACTAAACTAAAAAAATGAGACAAATAAAAAGACAAACAATTTTGCAGGGAGAGGGAGATACATTCTTAAAAATACAATTTTAGGGGATGAAACACAAGTTTTAAAAACTTTCATATACAAGATCAAGAGAAAACCAAAGTTCGGGGGCACGGCCGCCCATCTTCGTTCATAAGTGGCTCCGTCCCTAGCATTTAACATATGATGATGTGTCCATCGCATGCTAACTTGAAATTTAGAAATAGTCACCAAAATATTCTCTTAAATACTGTAAAAATCTCTTGAAAACTAAAACACTTTGCACTAACTATTAATGCAAAATTTTTGATTATTACACAATAGGTATTTGATCATCTACACTAAGAGCCCGTTTGTTTCGATACTCTAATTACGGTTCGAATCATTTTGCTACAGTATTTTCTCTCTTCATTCAAATACTCTATTCAAATACTCGAAACAAACGGGCCTTAAATTTCAGAAATGATTTGTCGATTTTAGTGGTAAAACCAAAACTACCAAAAATAAAAAGTGAGAGAGTAATATGTCAAGATTAAAAGTTCACTACCGAAAACGTACACTAACAGTCTAGAGGCTAACAATGCCAATAATTCATATATAACAAAGATATAAGATATTTCACCAAAAAAAAAAAAAGCAGACAAAAACTGCAATGCATTATCTCTATTTCATTCGTAATCTTGTTCTGAGAATTCTCTTCAGCTTTATTTCAGAATGTGAAGGTTGTTTTTGATGCTGCTATAGAGTTCGCTTTGAGGCCTCCAAAGCCAACGAAAAAGCAAAGAAAGGAAAGGTCGTGCAATTTTCTCTAAAACATTCGGACTGATGTAGCATTACCTTTTTGGTCTTAATATTATGCATAAATTTTCTTCTTTTGTTTACATACCACAGAGAATTGAATTTTTGCTTCTTCTTTTTTTCCCCCTGTAAGAGCTATAAAACGAATATGTAACTACCTCATTTTACTAGGATCGCTACTAATGAAATCCCGCAGAGAATACAAACATTCATTTCCATATGAATTGTAATATTCCTTGACATTTGTAGCCTTTAATTTGGAGTAATCATTTTGTGTAACACTGCAACGTTAAATTTATTAACCTCTTCCCTAATACAATATATCAACTTAAAAATATGTGGCAAGTGTGTTGTCACCTAATAATTTTTGTTAGTTTCATAGGTTAGCTAATTTTCGAACCAATCAATTGGACGGGTTTCGGTGGTTGTAGGCTTAAATTAGCTATCCACACTCTTATTTTCTTTCCCTTGTTTTTAATAAAAAAGTATCAGTTATGTTTTCACACCCCGTTGTAATGTCTTAGGAGGAATTTATTAAGACCCCAGGGAGAACGACTAGAGAACCTGACCCATGTTTTTTTCAGCGCCTAAGTCACAACTACTTAAGCCATATTTCACAAGATTATTGAGAGACATAAATTGTAGCCTCACTACGGACGAGTAAAGCCAACATGACAACATGACTCTAAAATGAACAAATAAATAGGTTTAGATGGTGTGTTTAATTTTTGTATAAGTTTTGGGTTGGTATGTAAAATACCTGTAATAAATCAGTAGGTTTTGGATCAACGCACTTAACTCGAAATTGACACACAAGTTTGGTAAAATACTTTAACATACATACAGACATGCATGCATACATACATACATACATACATACATATATATATATATATATATATACAAGTTTTGTGTAAGTAGATATTGTTTTTGTGTTTGTTATGGAGATTTGAAACGGAAATGTTAGTGTGAAATACGTAAATCATATACTTCATTTAGCTTTAATTGTAGCAAATTTTATATTTCTTTTAAAAAAGTATTAATTTTGACTAATCAAGTTAATTGGGTCATAAATGGAATATTTTTCGTGTCACCTCCTCACAATCCAATTTTAATGTAACGTTTTTAAATGAGTTTTATTCATGTTAAGAATTGTTTCATTTCAAATTCGTGCCAACCCAAATATAAATTGTAGACACAAATTGTCACTCCTATGAACATGAGGAATCAATCTTTAATAGGAAAAAAATCTTGATGCGTCATTCTCTTACCATCATGCCATACCATCACTAGTGGTCCACACCTTTACTTTAAAAGGGTAGGAATACCCTACAGTTCAAAAGAAGTCGAAGGGGTTCTGTGTTTCTTTAGCTTCGTACTCAGTACTTCCGCAAGCACCACCTTTTTTTGTTTTATCGTTGGGAAATTACATTCAACGACCGTTAAAGAAATTTCCCATGCTATAAGCTTTTCACTAAAGTAGACCTAATTAGTAAAATATCATTAATTAAGTGACATATACATATTAAATTAATTTTTAATAGTACTAATTAAATATGTCCTTAAAACATAAAAGACATATTCTATATGTAATTCTGCTTTTGGTTCTTTTTTGTGACAATTAACATCACTATTTTAACACGTAATTGTTGCAAGAAAAATTCTTTTCATTTTTATTAGATTAAAATTCCTACTACTCACAAAATATTAAGTCTCAATCTATTAAACTGATTGTTTTGTGAGTAACGGTGGGTTCATTGTTTTGTGAGTAATAAGATTTTAACTTTATAGGGTTAAATAGGCACTAAAGCAAATGGTATATTAGACGATACTAATTACACGACTATTTCCTTAGAAACTATCGTCATAAATAACATGGCACGAAAACCTCCGTGTTTTGGATTTTCATGCCACCTTTAGACGACGATTTATAAGAACTTGTCGTCTAATATTAAACATGTCATGACGATTTATGCAAAATTGATGTTTAAAGTATTTCATTACTAGCCCATCCATTCGAAATCAAACCCTCAAAATAGTACCTCTCGTTTTCTCTTTGAAAATCAAGCCTGCCTATTCGATTTCTCTCTCTTAGCATCGTTGCCACTGTTGTTATCGCTTGGAACACTACCAGCTCCATTGCTGTTCAATCTGCTACCTTTGACGCCACTCTTTGTCTCTCCTTAGATACTGTCATCGCCGTTCGAGACTCCCCTCGCCCCTGTAGCCCTCATTGCCTTGCCTCCCATGCTCATCACCATTATCCTGCCCTCGTTGCTTCATTAATTGGTGTTTAGCAGTTTATTTTGTATTTATTTTTAGTTTTTTTTCTATTTCTTGTTATTTATCCTAATAAAATAATTAAAAACAACATTTCTATTAGTTTCGACCAATAGAGGGAGTTTGTGATGTACAAGCTTAATGAGGAGTAAAAAATAATATAAAAAAACAAAAGAAATAAGAGCTGAATTCAATCTTTACCAATCATGGGTCAAGCCTGATATTTTTTTTAAAAAAAAAAAGAGAGTGGGTACATAAAATTTATATACTATGTTTTTATAAACTTTTAATCTTTATTCAAAATTTAATAATTAACCTTACCTTTTAGTGTAGATGACACTACACCACATCACTGCCTTTCTCCTCGACACATTATTTGGAAGTTCATCAAACAAAAAAGGGATAGAACTTTTTAAAATCCAATCTGCCATGAGATTGACCAACGAATTATGAGTTATTGTTTTTAACTTTTAGAATGGTATAATTAATAGTATTTCAACTTTTAAATTTAGTGTTATTTTAATTTTTATTAATTAGTTTAATTACATAATATACCCCCTAGTTTTAACTAATTCTTAATTTTTTCCTGTGTTCTTAGAAACTACAAAGGTGTCCTTAAAATTTTAAAAACTTACTTTAATTTTATCCCCATAAAGAGAAAAAATTGGTTAAAATAATATCACTACCCTCAAATAGTTATGATAAGTATTTTATATATTAAAAATATAAAAAATCCTAAAACAAAACATAAAATTAAAAAAAAAAAAGATCTTAAGTTTTATGACTTTTTAAAATTTTAATATATATTTTTCTCAAAAAGAAACATATATTTCATAAATAAATTAGGTTTAGCCAAAGGTATTTTTATATTATCTCCATTTTTTAAGTTAAGAAATACAAGGTATAAAATTAAAACAAGTTTTTCAAATTCAAAGGATACCTTTGTAGTTTCTAAAAATAGAGAGACAAAATAAAAATAAATAAAAACTAGAAGGTATAGTTATGCGATTAACTTTTGTTAATTTTGTAAATATAGGATGATTACAAAGAGCAAGCATCAAAAGGCATGTTCCTATCTCAAGGGACACGTGATATATTGTTGCCACATTAGGCAATTCTAAACATTTGGGATGGGTGATCAACCTTAGTTTGTCAAGCAGTCCACTATTTTCATTTGACTTATAACTCAAGCTCCAACATAGAAGTGATTAAGCTGTATAAGAAGGAAAAAATGATAGAGTCTAAGTTCTTCAGGTTAGAAGACATCATGAGAAGTCAAGCTAGGGGAAATTCCACCTTTCATGAGGAAGAAAATGCAGCTCCTATGGTGGAACAATCCACCAGTTTGAATGCAAGTTGCACGATACATTTGGTGCTAACACCATCTGTAATGCCGTTCTTATCAAGTCTTGGTGAGGTTGAACCTTGCCTTCTTTTAACACCATCAACAACCGAGGAAGGTCAAAGTATTCAGTTCACCATTGTTGAGGGAGAAAAGGCATAAATAGATACTTTCCTTATGGATGCCTTTCATTGCATGGCACTTGAGGAAGGTAATATGCGTGTTACAATTAGTATGTGGTATGTAAAGGATGCAACTTTACCTTTTCAATAGAGAAAAATAAGGTTGTAAGCAATGTTTCAAAGGAAGATTAGCAGCTGGGTCTAAAGCATAGAGTCAAATTGGGTCATTATGTCAATTTAGCAAAACTTCGATTGACCAATACCATTAGCCGAACAAAGAGCTTATGGTGCCTATGGATGAGCCAATCAAGAGAGATCGTGAAAAGAAAATGAAAGGGAAAAAGAGGCAACAATAGGAAGATATAATGAAAGTGACATAACCAATAGATGATTTGAAAGGATTACCACCAAAAATAGCAAACTTACATAGGTACTTGAAACAATTCATGTACACCTCCAACAAAATTAGAATTACGATGCCTCATGATAACACTTAGATTGAGGGTATGCCCCTTTTTGTCACTACCAAGTACATTGATTGGTTTGCTAGATTTACACAAATTAGTGTGAGTTGTGTCATGGCATACATGAGACATAAAATTATATCTACACTTTTCATTACTTGTCAATAATCTTTTATTTTCTCAATTTTGACTTGTTACTTGTTGTCATCTAACAATCTTTGTTTTTATATGTAGTTTCTTATAGCATCATTGCCATGTTAGAAATCAACTTAACAATTATGGGTTCATCAACCCTATGATCACTTCCGATGTGTCAAGCCAAGCTGAAGTTACCATTGAAGAGTGAACAACGATGCTTTGTAAGTTTTTGGATAAAGGAGGAGCCTACCGATGTTATTTTATACCATATAATGGTGGGGGTCATTAGATATTGGCCTTCTTATACCCCAAAAAAAGATAGTATAATATATTTGGATCTATTTGGGTAGGACATAAGCATCGACTTCAAAGAATGATATAATTGTAAGTGTATTCTTTTAAACTATATTATTTATTATTGCTAATTTATAGCATATATCTTTTGATTGATTGTAATTTAACCAATTGTATTTAGGACCTTAAATGAGGGGAAGTTGAAAACAACTAACCCAAGTTTTCTTCAATACGCCTCATGGGATTTACTAAAACTTTGTGTGCATGTGTGTGTGTATGTATAGATACTTGTTGAATTGTAATTAACAATGCATGCATTGTTATTTAAACTAATATATAACTTTACCTTCTCTTTAGACTATACCACAACCCCTAACAAGAGGGAAACAAAGAATGCAACTATTTTATGTTAAGGTACGTGAGAGACATTATGAATAGAGGGACATAAGTCATGACAAGGCAAGAATTTTATACTAATGAGCATTTGAGTAAGGTAATGGATGAATGGGGAGAATATATACAATAATACATAGGCACGTAAACTATTTCTTTAATTAAATACTTATTTTTTTATTATTGTTATCTTTTTTCAACTTATTGTTAATTTATGTCACTAGTGAATTGTGTGGCCCATTATAACAAATTGAATACGGGAAGGCCATCCATGGCAGAGAAAAGGACTATGGTCATATTTTGACGAGGGCAAGACATCAGACGAGAAATCGTCATCTAACATAATATAGCAAAGCGCATTAGACTAGTTAAAAACCGTCGTATTATGTATACCACATACTAAAATGGTGGATTAGACAACGGTTTGGCTAATTATTATCTTATCTTTAAATGTCGTCTAATATTTCATTTGTACCAGTGAAGAGTGCGCTTATTGTAATTACTGCAACTATTAGTGTACTATTATACTATTATAATGACTCGTGGTAATTATGATTATCTGATGTGATAGAATGACAGTGATAATAAATAAAATAACAAAAGTGATAAGAGTGCTACTTCAAAAATAAATCTATAGTAATGTATCTCACACCGCGCGATGGAAGGCATTTTATTGATTAAATACATGGGCCTATCTGTTCAAGTTGGACGATAAGAAATATATAAAAAAAAGTGTATCAAATTCATTTCTTGACCCATATCGCGTGAAGCAACAGAATCTTGTGTCTTTTCTTTTCCAAAACTTTATCTTGTTTAACAAATTGATCATTTATGGAACCCTGGTCTGAGTTTAATTTATTTCAACTGACACCAGATTAAATAATCTTCACAAATTCAAATTTGAAGAGTACCAATTAATTCAAAGTTAAAACATTGTTGACTGTTTCTTGTGTTCGAAGGATAATAACTTACGTCTGAAAGTTAAAAACAATGTTGACTATTTCTTGTGTTCCAATTGAACCAATCCTTGGTAAGCGAACTAGTGGAAAATCCAGCGCCATTTTATCCAAATTGTCAAAGCATAAAGAGATACAAAACTCAGGGTTTTCCCATTAACTTGTTTGTTTAACCAATGCAACGCTTAGTCAACCAAAGAAAAAACTATATACTGTAATTAATATTGCTTTCTTTTCTGTTTGAATACGTGAAAATTATATTAGACCATGCCATGCATGTGCTTTGAAATTGTCCTTTGTACCTCTTAAATTATGGACTTGTTCATAGGTTCCTTAATCAGTACCTTTTTTTTAGATTCCTTGATCACTAGGAATTTATGTATTTGAGTGATTAAATTATAAAAAAGGTAGCTTTTTATTCCAGGCCTTCTATATTGACAGGAAGCCATTTATCACCCCAAATATTTATTTTCCTTTTCAACTATTTTAGGCTTTTAGCATCCCAATATCCAATATATATGTAGTAACTCGAGCTTAATTTATTTTGGTTTTGGAGTACTAAAAAATTTGTTGAATTAACGCCTAGTTAGAAGTGAGTCAACGTAGCGAAACTAATCCAATTTGAGAGAAAACACCTTTAGAAAAGTTATCTTGTTTTCAATTTCCCAAGAGCATGTAGCCATGATTCCCGGTTGAAATAAATGCACAGTTTTATGTATAATGTGTGATTAATATTTATAAATTATTAGGTTTAAAAAAGGACATTTTCCTTTGAACCTTTTTTTAATGGTAATTTGTATTTCAAATTAAGAAAATGCGCACACTAATACTTCAATGACTTTGCAATACAAGGGAACTTAATATCAACCAAAGACTGGTTCCACTAGTAAATTTTAATGAAATACACATCACATATGCACCAAGTTCTAACAATAGAAACCTGATAAGATGCACCTACTATCGAGCACTAATATATGACTCTTTCAATAATACCTCTACAATCGATGGAAAACTCCGATTAATTGAGACTAAGATACCCAAACCATAAAGGTCACACCCTACACTGCAAAAAATCAACTTTTGTGGGTGGAACATATAAACAAGACCAGAAAAATGAAAAAACCACCTCTGTTATTACGAAAAAGAAAACACAATGAAATAATAAAAAACAACACCAACAAGGCGGAAGCATCGACGCCATTATTGAAAGCAGACTAATAAAAATACCAAAGCGATGATAAGCCTTGGCTACATGGAAAGACTCGGTGATAAGCCGGCCACCATGATGCCAAGGCGCAAGAAAACAAATTTGACAGGAGACATTGTCGAGGAACCCTAACGCAAGCTTGTCAAAGGCCTTCCTCGCCTTGCACCGTCGACAATCGTCGTGCATCGAGCACCAAGTGTCCCATCATACAACGTCATTCCTCTACATTGAAAAAGGGGTTGAGACCCCAAAACACAACCACCACAGGGCTGTTGACGCACCATAAAAGACTGGCTTACTAACCGGAGGTGTCACTATATAAACTCTCCAGATCTCCACTTTGTTTGCCACATGACCGCACCTATCAACCACAAAAACATCTCCACGAGACTCCAACACTGTCTTAAGGGCTGGGAGCCCAATGCCAAGGTGGCAATGGCGTCAGACTCTGGCCCTAGGAGATAGACCCATGAAAAACCCTGGAATCCAAAGGAAGGAGACACTCGAAAGGGGGCGGGGGCGGGGGCGGGGGCGGGCCGCGGGGGCGGAATAAAGTGTCTATCCAACTCGTCGAATGATTATAGATATCCATTTGACCCTTTTAAACTACTATTAATTTCAAAATTCTTATTTTATTCTTGACTTTTAATATGTCCTATAATCTTAGATTTGAATGCAAAATTAAGTGATAAATGGTGCTTCTTTTTGCAATTATAAACAAAACGAGTTATTAAATATGAGATAATTTTCCCACACCAAAGAACATTCGCTGCCCCTTCATAATCCAATTCATCTATCACACATGCATCATGTGGGATATTCCTTCCGTTTTTAACAAATAATTGACGGAGGGATTGATTTAACTAAATGATAGATCGAGAGTTCAGTTCCGTGACATTTTGGAAGTTGTTTATTATATTTGAACTTTCCCAAAACTTCAGGGATTATTTTTGAAATCAACCCTTAACCCATGATCATAACCTTGCATATATAGTCTTAGAATACTATATATAAATTTTCTCCTTTGGCCCCATGACCTTCTTCGCTTCACGATGAAACTTGGCGCTCCTCAATCCAAAAGAACAAAAACAAAAAATACCTAGTAATATTAGAGAAAGTATATGTCAGTTATCTAGTGGGATCCACCGCCTCAAAAATATGATCAATCTTTTCTTTTCAAATATATGTTCAAATTAGGATTACCGAAAAATGAATATAAGTACAGAAATAAGGCATATATTTACACATCATTAAGGAAAGACCGCCCATATGTGTCCATAATCTTAACGGCAACCAGAATACTCAAATACAACAAAGCATGACACTTTCACGACGCTCTCTCACTATTAGTACTCCACATATTCAGTGCCAAATATATATATATATATATATATATATATATATATATATATATATATTTTATAAAAAAAAAGCATGTTTTGTTCTTCAAAACATCAACAGAGTTTTATTATAGAGGTTGGTATATGTGGTTAGCATGTCCACCCAAATTGAAGCATTAAAGTTGATCATGTTGGTGTATTTACTGCATTCACGCTAGCATTTAGTGATCGCCCACTGTTGGCGCAATTTTTGCTGAGACACACATACCCATTTCATTTTTTTACGTATTAGATTAATGGCACATTTATTATAATCATGTGCTACTTCGACATTAAAAAGAATCTAGTCAGACTCTTGCTTTCTTTGGAATTATACATATCGATGTTAAAACGAATTAATGTTATAGAATAAGTAAGATTTTCTAAAAATAACTTCCCCTAATTTATCTTATATTGAGGTTAAGTATCGTAAATAACGATTTTTAGGAGTAATGTTTGTATTACAGGTCATATAAGCATAGATTTCATCTAGCACAATACAATAAATTTTATTCTGCAAATTATGAGAGGTTAATTTTAGCATAGATAATACAATGCAAACTACGAGGTTATCACGACATGCCCAAATACAAAGGAATTGATGTGTTTTATACTTCCTATATGTTGCACTGTGGTGTGGGTTATAGGGCTTCATGGGTGAACAATACCTTATCTTAGTTTGTATTATACTTTTCTTTTTTTAAATAAATGTCGAGAGATGATAACTAGTATAAAAAATAAGGAAAATATATTTCAATTAGGTTAGCATCTCAATTTTATCCCATCACATAGTAGACTTGTCACTCATACATTATTAAAATTAAAAAAAAAAGTTAAGGATAATATATCTGTCAAAAGGGCAATAGAAAAATACAAAAAAAAAAAAAATTGCACCAAACTAACATAGTTTTAATTCTTAATGTAAGCAAATAACACACTTTCAAAAATATTTAAGTACATAGTTTTTTTTGAATTATATGCTTTTTTTAAACACTTGAATTTTTAATTTTATCTCCTATTTTTTCTTCTTTTTCTTTTTCACTTTTTTTTGTTTTGATTTTTCATTATCTTAATGTTGTTTTGTGTTTTTCTCTACGTCATTTTATACAAAAAATAAATTTTGTTTTAATCTATTTGGCTATTTACTTAATATTATTATATTTTGGTCTATTTATTTTTAATCCAACAAAGGGTGGTCTAATTCCCTCCTTCTAAAATAATCAAAACCAAAGAAAAGCGCTCCTAGAAATTATAAAAGCAAATAAAAATACATCTGAGTAATCTACAAAGTTAATAGAAAACCTTCAAGTAAAACCCACAGGGAAAAACTTAGAAGAGGGGGAAAAAAGAGGGCATGAACAATCCAATCTTTAAAAAGCTGATGACGTCCATAAGACAATCTATGAAATGGAGGTCCTGCCATGCTTTGACCAATGAATTGAAGCAAAAATTAGAGAGTTCCGCCACCATTGTTTAGAAAATAGATAAACCGCAAAAGTAGATAATTTATTGGCAACAAGGTTCCCTTGACGAAAAGTGTGAAAAATGCTGAAATAGCTTATAACATTGGACCAGCGAGCCTTAAACTTCTAGGAGCCTCCAAAATCTTGAAATAAAAATGGAAACTTCACTAATATATTTAATCATATCCAATCATAAAGTATGAGGCTTGTGCATGTTTAGACTGCATTACATATTCGCGTTGATTAATCTGAAGTATAATATATCTACGTACACGTATAAATTGCATCATCTCATAAACACACTAAATTAATGCAGAAGTTATATATACATATATATATCTATGTTCGTATGTATGTATGTATGTATAGCATGTATGAATTAGCTAGGGGTTGAACAAACACCTCAAATGAGGGAAGGAAAAAAGGGAAAAAAAAAACAGAAACAAAAAAATGTATAAACAGTCAATACATTCCCATAATTGGTGCAGACAGAGTGGTAGGAAGAGAGAAGGAACAAGACTGAGAAAAGGGAAAGACACAAAAATGGGAAGAGAGTTAATAAATACAAAGAAGTGATAGCAGTACTACAATACGTAGAATGAATGAAGCAAAGGGGGAGATATCCCAATACTGGAAACTAGTACAGCCAAAGATTTAAATGCGAGGAGTGGGTATTGGACATTGCAAAAGGACACGCACATTTGCAATCTTGACTGAAATTTAAAGCCAAAGTTTAAAAAAAAAAGTTATTTTTTTTCCTTCCTTGTAACTAGTAGTAGAACTTGCAGGTCTACTTCAGTTGCTATATATATATATTAAATTTGATGGGTTCGGCTTTCACAGTTTTTTGCAGATTCTGCCCTAGTGCCCCAGACGGGCACACACAAGCACAAAGAGAGAGAGAGGTACTCAAATATATATATATATATGTATATATATATATATGGTCCCATTTTAGAATTCATTGGTTTTAGATTGTGTCGAATATTTTTGAAGGCATTGTTGTACTCTCCTAACGTTTTTCCCTTTAGGATCAATTTGGATCCATCGATAACTTCAACACCGGGACAAAATAAACGTTGCAATAATTTCAAGTTTTTCATTCTATGTTTTCCAGAATGAATCTAAAAATCCGTGGATGATTACCTGAATAAATTGCTTGTATAATACATGCATGGAAATAATAAAGAAGAAATGTAACACTGGTTAACAAAAATACATTAATTTGTCTACCTTTTCTTAATGATGAGGACTAGGGAACTGATCAGTTAAGCTAAGTTAAAGCATAATTGCATGACAGCAATTAGCTGGTTGGCACCCCAAAAATCAAATATCTCACATCTCAAACCTAAACTTAACTTACAAAGTGATTAATTAGTCGATTTTATGAGATGGGTTAGTAGAAAAATTTTAAGCCTGAAAACGTTGTTTGATATATTGTCCATGTATAATTTATAAGCAGTTAACTCACATAAGGTCAGCCCCTAATACGTACAATTTTTTCCCTTAGCAAAAGAAAGAGTACTAGAGAAAAAGTTAATGGAAAACTCTAGAATATGCTAATAAGTTTGGCACACACTAATTAACTCTTGTCCCACCAATTTCGTACTTAAATTGTTACAACAAAAGAAGGATTACTAATTATAAATTTGGACCTTACAAATAAAGATTGCTTCAGCTTGCGCCTATTACAACTCAAAATAGAAAAAACTGATCAGCTTATCATAAGTTATAATTTTACCACTTACACATTGAGACGTTAAATTTTTAAATTAAATTTTGATCCTCAGCAAGTCAAGTGATTAGTTGGTAAACTAATTTATTTAAACTATTTTAATTCTCTTAATGACAAAGTACCAAATTGCAATTTATGATAAGCTCTTGGGGAGAGTTATGTGCCATTTTGAATTGTATAAGCAAAACAAGATAACCCCTATTATTTAAGAGCCAAGTTACTAAAAAGAAAAATAAAAAGCTACAAAAAATATAATATGAAGCTAGTCCAAAAGAAGACAAAATAAACTGGCCGAAAAGACTTAGAAATTCAACAAAACAAAAAAAAAGAAAAAAAAAAAAAGAAAAACATAAGCCGGTTGAAGCTTCCAAAATATAGAATCAACTTTTTGGTGTACGATACATATCTATGTACCCTCCTCAAAGTAATTGGAATTAGGGTGCCTTGTTAAATCCTTCGACACATGACAATCATATGAGAGAGAGAAGGAAGTCGGATGAAAAGACTCCAAAAGTCGCCAAAAGTCACTTTTGTGTTGTGATAAAGACTCATCGCAATCCAGAAGGAAAAAAAATGTAGAAAAAATAGAATTCTAAAGACTCAAACGTCTGGTCTGACACAAAAAGTGTCTGTATTTGGAGTAAAAACATAAAGCCCAAAAAAAAACCTCCTAATAGACAAAGAAAAGGCCAAAAAAATGTTGAATTGGTAAAATATTAGTGGGGGCACAATATGGGATCATTTAAAAATTAGTATATAAACTTTTTTTTGGTTTTTTTAGTGAGGGCACGTGCCCCCACTTGCCCTATAGTAAATCCATCCTGGTTCAGAGCATATAAAACGTCATCTCTCAAGATCAATGCAAAGATGGATAGAAGGTAATTAAATATTTTTATACAAAACCTCATTGTTGACTTCCGGTGTGCATCGTCAATATTTTTAGACAAAACCTTCCACTTCAACCGGACGAAACATTCTCATTCTCATATTTTTCCAAAAACAAAAACCAAAATAAAAACAGTATCAAATGGTCGGGTTGATATATAAGACTTTTGTGTCATCAGAACTCACTTCTTGCAAACCAATGATCTTCGCTAGAACATTGGATTTCTGGTCAATACCATTTTTGTTGCAAGTATAACATAATATACTAAAGTATAAAAAATATATGTAGTTACGAAGGGATAATTACATACATATATTTGCAGAAAAGTATAACTACATAACTAAATTGATCAATAACATCAATATATTAATATTTAAAGACGTTTTGAGAAGAGAAAAAAATAGGGTAAAAAATTACTCGAGGTTGGACAATATAGGAGATTGATGATGAAATGTCACGCAGGGAAGTTTGAGTTGGGTGTGACTTGTGAGCCTCAGTCGTAATTGCACCGACACCAATTAGACCAAACATTTACTCTCTATCGTTTTGCACGAGGAGTTGGACAAATCTCATACTATACACACGGAAACAGTCAACAGACAGAAAGTGAGTTTGAGTTTCTTTTGTTGTGTTATCTTCCTCTAATCAATGTACAGGGATTTGGAAACTCGGTTCGAATTTAAAACTAAAACATTATAACCAATTTAGTTTAAATTAAAATTTTTTAGTTCAAACTAATGTATTCCAATTGGCACATATTTTAACTATGCCAGGCTGATCCGCAAAGAATTAGAAACGAAGAAACCAAAAGTACTTTAGAAAATTTTAATTCTCACCTCCTGCTCCTTTCCCAGTTTTTCTTGGGAGTGCTTAATAATTAGCCAATAAAGCTATTCGATCCCCTTTTATAAACGTACATCTTAATGATTGGAATCTATCATATTATATTTGTTTCATAACCTAGTAATTTTTATTATATATGCTTGTGTCCAAATAGAAATCTACAAAGGACTAGCTATTTCGTCTCTTTTTTAATGCGAAAATTAACAGGTGATGGACATATTTGTTCTTACAATGTCTCAAGTTATATATTAAGCCTATTTATGGAATATTATATCTTATCAATTGCATAATGAAAATATGCTCAGCACATTAGCTCAATTAAGGTTGGCAGTAATATTATGGTGTCTAGCATTATTTAAAACATATATAAGGGGAATTTTATTTTTTTTTTTGAAAGGATATAAGGAGAATTTGTAAGGGGCGAGTTTCTTCTCCTTGCTTATTTACTTCAAGCCTTCTTCAAATCCAGCCTTTTAGGTGGGAACCACGACGACGAAATTAATATGAGTTGTAGAAAGAAAACAATAAGAATTTCAATTTTTTTTCCATCTGTTCTTAATGAAGATTCTAAAAGAGAGGATTAAGTTAGACTCATTCAAACGTTGAAAAAAGAATAGTGAGAATTTTTAAAGATCTGGGCAAAGTGATAACAAAATTAATATTAAGGAAGAGTACAATTAATTAAAATAATCCTCAAAATAAAAAGAATACTGCAAAAAATGCACTTGAGTAATAACAAAATAAATAGCCTCGGGTGTTCTAGGTCACGTCTATAATCTGACTTCTATTTTCTGTTTTGTACTATATTATAGTTCTGTTTTTTTAATTTAATAATATTGATAAGAGGACTTGATGTCGGATCTGGTTTGTTTAGGTTGATGCCACCTAGTTGCCATGTGTTTGAGCTTCTTGATACCAGTTGTCCTCTCTTTTTATTTAAAAGAAAACTATGAATTGGTCTCATTAAATGTAAAAATATTGCTAAATAGTAAATACCACCATATGCGTAAACTTGAACCTTTGTTGAGCCAATTCTACACAATATCATATACTGACACTGCATAGACCATTGCATATACATTGAATACAAATATATATATATATTGAAATCAATGTTGATCATCACCATGCTCCTACTGATCAAATATATGTCATTAGGTTACAAGGGAAATCCCACTATAACCTAATTATCAGTCCTCCTGAAATTCTTACGCCCCACTAACTAGCTTCCATTAGGTACTCTATTTTCCCTTTGACTGATTCATAATTTATAATGCTATGCATTCAAGCCTACAAGTCTTTCAATTTCATCATGCATGGTGAAATGCTGAAATCAAGTAATTGAGCAGTACCGCATTCTCCCTTTTCTTTTAACCCTTGCTTCAAAAGTTTGCTCAAATCAAGAATTTAGTCTATGTTGCTTTTATTAGGTACAATGAATCATAATCCGCTATTTTGAGATCTGAGAATAGCCTAGAATTAAACTGTTCAAAAAAAAGATAAATAAAGTAATAAAACACATTAAATAAAAAGACCCCTCGAGTCAATCCAAAAGCTTGCTAGCTAGCTTGCATAACAAATTTTTTTGCCATTACTATCCCCCACGACTCCCCACCACCGCTTTTCCAATCTACATGCCCCTTCTTGACTTTCAAATACCCCCCCTTCTCTTTCCTTTCCCCCCATTTATTCCTCCTGCAACAACCTTTTCGATTAGAATATATAATATTACAACACTTATTTCTACACCCCCTCTTCTCTCTTCCATTAATACACCGCAAGCAAACCAAGCAAGTAAGAGAATCCTCTCCATAGAAATCTGGAAAAGCAAAATGAAAAATATGAAAAAGAAAGAGACAAACTGATCAGAAACACCCCCACTTCTCCATCTAAAAAGCTATAAAAGCTCTTTTCTTTCTCTCTCTTCATACACTTACTAAAGCATTAAGAGCTTTCTCTGTCAACTCTGAAGAAGATTCTAATTAAGCCCTAGCAGGTACTCCTTTCCATGTTCCCTTTGCTTCTCGTCGGGGAGGAGAAATTGGCCTGTGTATGTGTGTGTACTTTGAGTAGGACACAAGTATTTCGGATTTAATGCAAAAGTCTAAAGGATGGGATGGGGCTATAGATATAGTACGATATATATAAACTCTCTTTATCCACACCTCTCTTCCTTTTTATTTATTTTGGTTTCCTTTTTTGTCTTTCTTTTTCACAGGCGATTCCTGTTGCGGGTTTTGTCCATTTTATATAATCGATTCATTTTTTTATTTTTATTTTTACGTGTATTTCTCATCACAATTTTTATGCTTTCTTCGGGAGATGGGAACAAAAGTGGTACAGTTTAATAGTAATAATAATAATGATATTAATAATACTAATTGTTATGCAGTTATAGTTGCATTAAATAAAAATATGAACTCGCAGGGGTAGGTGAGGAGGCTATAAGAAGTGATGTTATGCAGCCTGGCTAGAGGATTCAGTACCAAAAACAAGAGCAGCAAAACGGCTACATATCATTTGTTTCTCTTTTGCGCTTGACTACTTTAAGAAACATAGTATCAATCTAAGATCGCTTCTCTCCTTCCCCTTCATCATCATCATCATGGCTTCATCAAACAGACACTGGCCCAGTATGTTCAAGTCCAAGCCTTGCAATACCCACCACCAATGGCAACACGACATCAACCAATCTCTCATCTCAACTGGCTGCCACAGAACTCCCTACACTTCTGGTAATTAATTGTCTTCATTTTTTTCATCATCGTGTAACTGTAAATAAAAGGAAAAAAATCCTATTTCTCCATATACAAGGATTTTATAGTGATCAAAATATATTAGATGAGTTTTGTATGTAATTTATTTGTTTGTGGTGTCAACAGTTGCGGGATGTGAAGAGAGGAGTCCGGAGCCGAAGCCAAGATGGAATCCGAAACCCGAACAGATTCGGATCCTGGAAGGGATCTTCAACTCGGGGATGGTGAACCCTCCAAGGGACGAGATAAGGAAGATCAGAGCTCAATTGCAGGAGTACGGACAAGTTGGTGATGCCAACGTCTTTTACTGGTTCCAGAACAGGAAATCCAGAAGCAAACACAAGCTCCGACACCTTCAAAACTCCAAACAACAACAACAAATGACCCATGATCATAATAACATTCATCAAAACCTACCTAATAATTTCAACATCACCACAACCGCTGCTGCTGCTGCTGCTACTAATTGCACCACCATAGCTCCTTCCTCGTCCTCTTCTTCCTCCTCCGAGAAATCGTCTCCGAAAGCACCGACCAGGCAACCGGCCTTCTCAATGGGTTTCTCCGAGGCCTTGAACTCTCCGACCGCTTCGGTTAGTCAGAGCACCGCTTTCTTCCATACCAACACTAGTACAACTCACGACCACTTCTTGGCTGCCGAACAACCCTTTTTCAGCTTTCCTGTGCATGATCTGTCATCCAGCACTAGTACTCAAGTGTTTTGCTACCCTCACGAGCTCATGCCAAACGCGGTCCATAATTTCATGCCGTCTGATCACTATAATCAACAGATTAATAACATTGGGCCGTGTACTAGCCTGTTGCTGAGTGAGATCATGAACCATCATGGGGCCAATTCAAAGAAATTAAGCCATGATCATCATGATATTGATCTGCAGGATAATACTGCTGGGAAGCTACAGCTGAATTACACTCCTTCTACGGCGGCAAATACAACACTAACTACGGCGGCTACTGCTACTAATAGTAGTAAAATGGCTTCAGGGAATCAAATTCAAGGTACGTAATAATTGTTAAAAGAATCTGAAACCGAAACTGGAATTGGAATTTTGTTTTCATGTGCATCATAGATGTGTAATAACATTTATGTGTACATGGACAACAATGGACTATTATAAATTTATAACGTGTGATATGATATCATAATGTATAAATTATTGATCACCGAAGCAAGCACAGTCTCAAAAGCGCGTGCTTGCACGCTCTTGCCAAGTTTGTTTTTGAAATATTGTTCACGGCGTGAAGAACTACACTTTTAATTTGTGAACTCGATCAAAAGAACGAGAGGCAAAATTGTCGGTCCATGTTGATCAACAGGATCTTGCGAGATCTGATGTGTGGATGGACGTGTGCATGGCTTTGTTGCCCGCTATAGAATATATGACCAGTACTCCTCTCTATTGATTGACAAGCTACTGAGTTTTTTTTTTTTTTTTTTTTTTTTTTTTTTTTTTTGAGGAAAATGTCACACACACACATATATATTATGCACGACGTTAATACTTGTTAAGGGGTATGGTGATGGTAACATAGATTAATACTGTACTAATTGTACATGGTTTTACTGTAAACGTGAGCAGGTGTTGGAGAAGAGGGATCAAGTGGTGTAGGGCCCGTTGTAGGAGGAGCTAAAACGACAGTGTTCATAAACGACGTGGCGTTTGATGTGCCGGCGGGGCCGTTCAACGTGAGGGAGGCGTTTGGGGAGGAGGCCGTGCTCATCCACTCCAACGGTCAGCCCGTTCTCACCAACGAGTGGGGTCTCACCCTCCACTCGCTCCACCACGGTGCATTTTATTATCTAGTATGATTCTTCTTAACTTTTACATTTAAATTTCAATTAATTATGTGCTACATATTTCCTCAATTAAAATTATGTGCTACATATACATATGATCTTTATTCTTTTTTCTTTTTCTTTTTCTTTCACTTTGTTATTTTTGTCCCTTTTTCTCCCCATACTAACGGAATTAATTAATATTCACAAGGAAGCAAGTTTTGTGTATTAATTTCCCCTCTTAACACCTAAACATATACATGTCATGAAAGTACTAATTACTTAAATAAAAAAGGGAAGACAGCCTGATATCTGAATGGACTGTGGTTTGTTTAGTTTTGGGTGTTGAATTTTATCTAAAGTAAACCCTAGACCCTCATTTAGTTTCTTGAGTTCTAATATTCTTGTTATGTATTCTTCGGTCTGCAGATTTAGGAGCTTGGAATATTATATCTAGCTAGACGAAAACACACGCTATCTGGCTGTGGTTAATTTAATCAACTATATATTCTGCTTTCTATCTCTTTTAAGTTTTTAGACTAGGGCTTCAAACATGACTTGTTATAGTAGCTCTTAGTTTGACTTTGGCTAATTGCAATTTGGTGGACTTATATATATTTGTATTTCTCTACCGGTTGTTATCAATTAGAGAATTTTAAAAATATATATGTATTAAAGTTATGAAAAGCTATAATATATGGATCGATTGTGTGCTATTTATATTTTATTATATTTAACAATAAAGTCTCACACAGAAAGAAGTTATATATGTCAATTTGCTAACAAATAAAAACTGTAATCAAGAGTTGACGTAGCTAGTAAAGGTGCATACACGTGGAGGCGTGGAAAAACGCTAGCGATCGAAAGAGATGATGATATCATCATCCTCTTAATTTTTCTGCCAGTTTTGGGTTTTACTTGCTTTCTGTTGAAGAAATTCCAGTTTGCTGGTTTTTTGACTTTTTAAGCAATTGTTCTTCTTCCACGCAAAATTTTGTCTTAAGCTGCAGCCACGTACCCTGTAGCTGATGAAACCACTCAATAGAAATTAAGAACTGGAAGGGTATTTTTACTATGTAGCTACATAGAGTACGCATCCAACGATTTGCAAAAACCCAAATTAATTTTCACAACTTCATTTTGCCAAATTTCCAAAGTAGTGCAATAGTATGAAATGGAAGGCAGCCAAATATTTGTTATTTGGTTATTTATACGAAGGCCTTTCATGAAGTATATAACATAATTTCATGACTCCTTTGGTGGAGAAACTATATAATTTGATAGACCATGAACCTTGTTGGACATGAAAAAAACGATTTGTGTATTGTACAAACAGAGAATAACGTGACTGAGTTTTCCCTGGGGGAAGTTAGACATGACACTGGTGCTAAACTTTTTAACCTTATTAGGATGTGTTAAGTCCCTAATTTCAGTAAATAATATGACCAAATTTCCCCTTAAGGAAATTAGACACGATACTGGTGCTAAATTATCCAACATAATTAGGATGTATTAAGTCTCTCTAATCTCAGTTCATAAATAACATGATTAAGTTTTCCCTCGAGAAAATTAGACGTGATACCGGTGCTGAATTATCCAGCCTAATTAGAATGTACTGAGTCTCTCTAAGCTCGGTTTAGACTTAAAAAGAAATAAGAACCGTGATGGTTTACACTTCAAATTGATAAGGGATCTTCCTTTCAATTGGCGAAAGGAATGTTGAAAAACAAACGCATATTAAATGAGCTGTGCAGTCTGATAGAATAAAGAATGAAATAGGCATGTTATATATGGAAATAAGTTGGTGACTTTATGAACACCTTGAGTATAATATGTTTGACAAACACCCTAAGTATAATGTTTGTACAACTTTACGAAACCGGCAAAGTGCAAAAAAAAAAAACAAAAAAAAAAAAATCAATCACTCGACGTGCATATTGTTTTGTTGGTTGATTTATCTCCAAGAAAAAAAAAAAACAAAAAACAAATTTCATATGGTTGATTATCTCTTTTTTTTTTCTTTTTTTTTTTATTTGGGATAAATCAAGTAGTTGATTTGATGTTACAGATTAGATCAGAGGAATGGGTTTAGTTTGACAAAGGTCAACTTTGGTTGATGAGTGGTGCAGATTTATTACGTGCAATCTGTTGCTAACAGTACTAGAGGTGGTATAGTGTTTTTCACATTTTGGATTTGATTGAGTGATTTGGATATGTCGAAGAAGAAGCCCTGCAAAAATTCCTTCCTCTAACGTCACATAACATTACATTTTCACACAAAGCAAACCATACTGTCTGTTTTGCATGAACTATCACGTATGTTAATCATGACGACAATGACTTAAAACACATTACTGAATCTCTCCCTCTCTCTCTCTCTGTTTCTCTCTCTAAGATTATGATAACAAGTTTACACGTGTTGGATTCAGAAGCGGGGTTTTGGAGCCGGAGAAGAAGAAGCAATGATATTATGGTTTGGGATTATTTGGGACATATCCAAAGGAAAGTCATGTTAATTGTTTTGAGTCCAGGGTCTCTGGCTATTACGTGATTAATTGGTGTGATAGTAGAACTAGGTACGTGGCACGTGGAGAGTAGTGCATGGTCAAGATCTCGTCAGGGTCCCGCTGCAGAGTATTCGGTACACTCAATATCACGGTGATGGGATTGTAGTTTCTATTATAGGGCCCATGGGATTATATTTTTGAGGGCTTTTGTGTGTAAAGTGAAATGACAAGCTTAATCAAACTAACCAATAGTAGTTTTCTCGATCTTATATTTCAGTAGTTGCCCTCTAGCTTGTTTTCTCTTTTGGAGCTTTTCTGGTAGAAAATTTTTGTAGAAAATTTTTTTACCAATATGCTATTTATAAACTAAATGAAAATAATTACACTAAACAACAATCACATATATTCAAGCACAGTAAAAATATCTCTCACCATAGATCTCATATAGAAAATATAAGATAAAAATAGAAATCATACTTCAAATTGGCAGCAATATTAACAAAGTAGCACTAGTAGCAAATATGAAATATACAACATTTATTACATGACGAATTTTAAAAACCGCCGTGCTAAGTGGGGGGAAAAAGGGCAAGGAAATGTAAAAAATACAAAAGCCATTGTGGAAGCTAGAGTTTTTGTGACGGTTTTTAGACTAGGCTCAAACTACAGTTTTTGCTAAAAATTAGTGTGTAAGCTTAGACTTTACAGGACAGTTTTATGAAAAACCATCGTGCAATGTACGTGGTTTTTTTACTAGCTTACATGATGGTTTCTTGCAAAATTCTGTGCTCGACAAGCTCAAATACAGAACGCGAACATAGGGCCTCCAAAACATACCCAAACATGCAAAAACATAGCCCCCCTCTATCTCTGCCCCTCTCCCTCGTCGCTCCTCTCTATCGCTGCCCCTCTCCATCTCCGTCCCTTTCCGTTGCGGTCCCTCTCCACTGCCACCCCATGCAAGTGTTTACTTACATGATATTTTTAATTTTTGATATTATTGATTAGGCTTTTGGTTTGTGAATTTATGAGTATAATAATTTAATTAAAATATACGGATATATATGATTAAATTGTGGATCAATTAGTATGATTAGTTTGTGGATTTATGGATATGATTACTTATTTGAATATGATGGGTATGATTAATTTGTGGATTTATGGTTATGATTAATGTATGGGCATGAATAATTTGTGAAAATGATTGTAGATTTAGATGCATTATTTATATGGGTTGACTAATTAGTATGACATTTGTGAAATTATTTGTAATTGAATTGTCTTTTTTGATTTAGGAATTACGAAATTGATAGGATATGGATGTGGGAACATAGATTGACTAAACGATTTGTGAATGGTGTGGAAAAATTTTTGTTATTTGCCAAATATCATGCTGAAGAAGGTAAAATCAGAGTCTTTGTGTTCAAAATAGATATTATATATCTCATTCAATTGAAATTGTTAGAGGACATTTATTTCGACATAGGATCGTTTGCAGTTATATCAAACATGGAATTCTCATGGTGAGTCTTTTTTCAATCCAACTTTGAGTAGTAAAGGAAAGGAATCTATAGTGGAGGAGGATAATATAGGTGATCATGACAATATGGTTAACATAGTAACCGATTTGGAATAACACTTTGTATACCATCCGGAGTTATTTGAGACAATGATGAATGATACCCATACACCCGTGTATAAGCGGTGTTCAAATTTTACAAAATTGTCCACTCTAGTTGGATTATGAAATTTGAAGGCTTTGGATGGGTGGTCAAAATCTAATTTCACAAATCTTTTAGAATTTCTAGGAAAACTTCTACCGAATGGTAATAAAATACTAACTACTATTGATAAGGCGGAGAAGACTTTGAGCACTTTGTGCATAGAGTGGGAGAAAATACATGCTCTTGTAGAAATTATTATGCTCATTATAGGAAAGAGTATGAGGACTTGAATAAAACTCAAGGTGGAAGAAAGGAAATGAGCTATCTAATGGTAAGAAAGAAGTGTCGACAAAGGTGTTATGGTACATTCTACTGATACCACGTTTGAGGCGTTTATTCAAAAATATGAAGCATACAAAGAATTTGACACTGCACATGACAAATGGGTCAACGATGGTATGCTGATATCTAACAGATTCACCAGAATAAAAGACTTTTGAAGCTGATCATCCTGAGTTTAGTATGGATCCAAGGAGTCTACATTTCGCTTTATCGACGATAGAATGAACCCACATGGTAATATGAGTAATAGGTATAGTACTTGGCTTGTAATATTTGTCAACCACAATCTCTCTTCAAAAATGTGCATAAAGCCGAAGTTTTGATGTTGACTTTATTAATTTCAGGTTCTTACCAACCGGGGAATGACATTATGTATACTTGGCACCGTTAATCGGTGACCTAAAGAGCTTGTAAGAAATCTAAATCAAAGTTAGAGATGCTTACTGAGAAGAAACGTTCACACTCTTTATAATGTTGATATGGACAATTATCGCCTTCTTGCATATAAATATTTATCTGATTATTTGGTGAAGAGTTCTATTAGTTGTCCTATCTATATGAATAAAACATCTTACAAACGGTTAATGAATGGCAAGAAAACCAATTTTCTTGGCCACAGAACATGGTTGCTAATAGATCATCATTACCGCAAACAAAGAAAACCTTTTGATGGGAATAGCGAAGAAAGAGACCCTTCTTGGCCTTTGATAAATGAACAAGTATTTGAAATAGTAATTAAAACTTTTCATCTAAAAGCTATAGCATGTAAGAACTTTACACTGTATTTTATTTTTTTTATCACTGTAGCATGTGAGAGCTTTACACTATTGCAACTAAAAGTTTTTGTTAGAATTGACTTTTCCAAACACCCTTAAGATCTTAATTATAAATCCAATAACCAAAAGATCATCCAGACTATGACTCACTATTGACTGTACTAGGTAAGTGGATACCTTGTACACTACAATAATTAAAAATAAATAAGCAAATATGAATACTGAAATCAATATCAAAGAAAATTGAAAATAAATTTTCTTTGACTTAGCTTTGATTTCTCTAACTGTAGAATTCTTTTGGACCCGAATCACACAAGAAACCTTGGAGTTTTTGTCTCTGTGTTTTTCTCTTAAGAAGGAGGAATTTTTTTGCATGATATATTTTTCCCTGCTTTTGTTTTTAATTTTTCTTTTCTTTTTTAATACTTCATGTACTCACAAGAAAAAAAAAAGTTTATGTATATTATATGTTTTTTATTTTTATTTTAAATTTTATGTGGTTTTATAAACTCCCATGATTAAAGTGTGGAGTTACATGCCCCATTTCGTTTATGAAGTAGGTGTAACTCACATCCCTCATATCATAGGATAACCCATGATCAGCTAACAACATTCAAATGGATTTAATTCTTAAATAATATTTGACTAGAATATATAATAAAATCAGCTAATAAAAATTTATCAAAGATCACATAATTTAACTCAAAGATTTTATCTGCTTAGGTTTAATTCAAATTAATAAATAGTTTCTGTAACACCCGAGAAATTGTCCATATATTATGTGTGTAATATTTAAAAAAATTATGCTAATAATACACGTGTATATTTGTGTAACACCTGAGAAATTCTCGATACATTATATGTGTAATATTTAAAATTATGTTAAATAATACACATGTCATGAGGATCATTGTTTAAATCTAATCTTTATGACAAATTCTATAAAAGTAAATATGGGATTTTTAAAATTAAATACCATGCTATAGTTTTAAGCAAAACATGGAAGACATGAAGATGAGAGTATAAGCAAGGAAAACAAGGTAGAAAACTTAATTGTCACAGAATAAGTTGCAACAAATTTTAAAATGAAAATCCAGTTTAGGAAAATACTGTATGAAAATATATGAGAATTATACAGCATAAAAATTGAGCAATACAAAAATTATGCAGTATTAGAGTAATGTAGTATGAAAATTATATTGCATAAAGTTAAGCAGCATGAAAATTATACTGGATAAAGCTAATCAATATGGAAATTATACTATGTGGAGGATATGGATAGATATGGAATGATGTGGAATCATTTAAACAGTATAGGAAAGAATACAGGTAGTATAGAAAAAATGTTGTCTAGTTTAAATTTAGACTAATAAAGGATGATGTGAGATCCATTGAGTAACACCCAAAAAGTGGAAAAACTTTTACATCACCTCTTGAAAAACCAGTGGAGACAAGTGGATTGAGGCCAAAATTCTTTTCAATTTAGTCCCTAGAATTATTTTTATAAGTACCTAAGGGTATTTTTGAAAGAAAATTTTATTTCACTATTTCCTATCTCTCCCATTCAAAAACCGGCCCCCTTATAGCAAGGATTTCTCTTAAAATTTGTTGATTTTAAGCCTCCAAATCATATTTTGAAGCAAAATCAAGTGTGTGAAGGAAGAACAAGGAAGTTTCAAGGTAAAAACTTAAACTTTACCTTGAGTTTTCAAAGTTTAGTTTTTTAAGTTTTGCATTAATTTCTATGGTATGGTATGGACTTGTTGTCAAGAAAACTTAGGAGATTTCAAGTACTGTAAAAGAGGAACAAAAATCTCGGAGTTGCTTAGGTAAACTCTAAAACCTAGCTCAAAAAGCTTACGTTTTTATTAAGCACACTAAGTGTTTGATATTTGTTTATGTGCCTTATGGATGATTGTGTGATTAAAAGATTGAAAAACAAAGGTTTAAAGCAAAAATGAGAAAGTATGACAAACTTTATCATAACACGAAATGTTTAAACACTTTAAGTGTTTGATAAAATGATTTTGGTCATGGCATGTAGAAAGAATGTTATGGCATGATTATTTTAAGTATTAGGTGCTTGAAAGTGTGTTTAAAAGGTTAAAATGAGATTAAACCCTAAAAGGTTAAAATAAGATTAAACACCTTAGCAAAGTAAGATAAACCAGGTTGTGAATCAAAAGTGGTTTTAAGGGTATTTTTGAAAGATTTAAGTGCATGATACATTTAGAGGCCGAATTATTTTCTAAGTTCAACAAGAGATTTTTTAAAAAATCAAGACAGACAACCTTCGTTAAGAATGTTTGATCGAATTCCAATCAGAACAAGCCAAACAATGTTGGTTTCAGTCCTGCCTATTCAAAAACACTATCAAATGAATGATTTTAGAAAAAGTTAAAACATAAAAGTTGTAGATCTCGTCAAAACTCTTAAAGCTTACAAGCAGTTTGTGAAAATTCTGCATATATTTTAAGTTGTGAATTTTACGAAATTTAGTCAAAAAATTTCGAAACAGTAAAATAAGCAAAGCATTTTGCAAGTTTTTGAGTTTGACGAAGAGCTTTTGTAAGTTTTAATCCTTACAAAAAACTGCATGTTATTGTATAAAACAGTTATTTTTGGTTTTGAGAGCAAAAATGTCAAAATGTCAAAACCGTAAAACTATGCAAAATTGGATTTTTTATTAAGTTATACTAGTTTTCTGTAGTACTATGAGAATATGAGCAATTATAGATTTTTAAGTTCAAGAGAATATATGATTTTTCAAAGAAAAATACATTGTAGGTAAAATTATTATTTTTTATAAAACCGCTAAAATGGACCCCAAGCCCTCTGAATTGATGAAACATTCTTAAACGAAAAGTGTTCAATATCACATTAAGTAACGAAACCGTTAAATAAGATGAAAAATTTTATCATAAAACATTCACATTATGTAGTATAGAAATAAACCGATAGTGCAACTTGGATAAATTCTAATAGTTAGGTGTCATTTGAACATGACACAAAGCCAACTATTAAAAGGAAAAGGGATAAAGTGGGAACATTAGACCAATATTCAAGTAAGTCTTAAATTTTACTTACGGCATGAACAAAATAATTTTCATATATGCACTGAATATGTTTAAAGTATATTTGCATTTGTTATACATAATATTTTAAAGATCAAGTCATGATTATGCAATACATTTGCATTTATTATGTTTATGGTTTCAGATATTAAGTTATGTCATACCGTATATTCACTAAGATAACAAGATCGGTAATCTAAACCTATAAGTTAAGATAAAAGAGCGTCATACCATCCTCCTGACCCAAAAGGAGATTCATGTTAAGTTATGTAACGTTCTCAGTGATTGATGATCAAGTGTATTTGGTACGTACACTTAGGCCAATCATTGAAGATAAGATGAGAATGATGATAAAAAGTTCATAATTAAGTAAAAATAGAATCATGCATTATTTTATTACTTGCGTTCCTGTTAAGGAAATTTTTTTTTTTACGAGTAATGTTTATGTGAAACATTTTAAAAGAAATGTTATATGAAAAACGTTTTGTGAAAAACGTTTAAGAGAGATGTTTTACGAGAAATGTTTCAAGAAAGATGCTTTATGAGAAATTTTTTTTGAAAAATATTTTATGACAAAAGTATTACAGGGTTCTATGAGAACGTTTTATGAGGTTTTACATGAATTATTTAAAGAGGAAAGTTTTATAAAAAAATGTTTTTTTTGTTTTGTGAGATTTATTTGAACTTATTGAGTGAAAAGCTCATTACAAGTTTCTTAATGTTGTAAGCAGTACTACGTGGTCTGATAAGCAATAAATGAAATATAAATGAAATACAAAAAATAATTAATAATAAAACACAAAGTGCGACCTACACCTAATAAAATAAAATAAAACATACTACATGGCCTAATAAGAAATAAAAAGAAAATAAAAGTAGCACAAGTCTAATAATATACAAAATTTCTAATCATTTAAGTTTATATTTTCTTCCTCTTCCTCTTCTTCATCAGCTGGAGAGACTATAGACACCGAGTACGGAGGTATGTTAACAGTGATTACAAGGTTTGAGTAACTAACTCGATGTTGCTGGTATACAATTGTGTAAGCCAGTTTTGCACCTTTAGAGACAAATAGGTATGTCTAGACTATGAAGCAGAAGATGTGGAACTGCAACCCGACTCTCTCTGACTCAATTGAGGTCCACCTCCAGTTTAATGACCCATACACATCCTTAACATATCTGAAAGTATAGCGACCTCGTTAATGGTAAGGGCTGAAGAGAAGACTACAGCCTGCGTCACCTACATTTGTCTTTCTTGAACCATTTGGCCCTATAATTAAAAGTGGGAAAAAATTATTAATTAATGAATAAAATGTTATAGAATAAGATTGTATTGAAAGAGATGACTATAATTTACTTACATGTATGGCCTTCGTAGCCTCATTCACCCAGCCCCTATTTTACGCCAATTGTCAATCAAGGATTGTGGCTGGCATGTCTCAAATGTGGTTTCATCGTTGCATTTTAGACATACATTGTAATCCTATCCACTCCAACCAAATAGACTACTACGAGCCAAAAATTCATTAACAATCCATCGTAAAGACGCCTGTAATTTGAAGGAAGAATTAGAATTAGCAGCGTCACAAACAAAAATTCTATTAGACTGCAATTCTTTCAACTTATCCACGAGTGGTCTCAAGAAGACATCCATATCCTTTCTAGGGGACTTTGGACCAGGAATCAACAGAGTTAACATTAAGTATGATTTCTTCATACATAACCATGGAAGTAGAAGTAGTCAAAACCATAAGCCACATATTGTACGGGAGACTCATATTTCCAAACAGGGTGAATTTGACCGCAATCGACCCCAATCTAACATTTCGAGGTTCACTCGCAAAATCTGGGTACTTTGTATTAAAATCCTTCCAAGCCTTACCGTCAACAGGATGTCGCACCACTCTTTCGTCTCTTGATTGAACACGATGGTGCCACGTCATGTCATTCATAGTATGATGCGAAGCACACAATGACTCCAAACGATTCTTTAGAAGGAAGTACATTAGAACCTTATGTGGAATTTTTTCCCTTCGTGTTTTTATTCACCCATCAACTTTCGTTATATACCGGGCATGCTTCCAAATCTACATTTTCCTTCCAAAAGAACGTGTAATCATACTTGCAGACATGAATTGACTTGTACCTTAACCCAAGTTTTTTAAACTTTTTTTGGCCTTTTAACGTGTACCAGAAAGTTGAAGACCTAGAAGATTATCTGTCCACAACTTCATCATTTGATCAAATGACTTGTTCCTCCAATTGTTCTCTGCTTTTAAATACATTTTTAGGCAAAACATTAAAAGTCAAAGTCTTCAAAAAACTAAGTACAACTCCATCTCCATCTCTCAAAGAGATCCTTGCATTCTTTGTGTAGGCCTTCATCAGTTGTATGCATCTCCTCTAAAGGACCAACTTCCTTATGGCAAGTGACATCTTGGTAAATATTAAATATCTCATTCAATGGTTTAGACACATCATTAACGGTGCTTGTAGTGGTTTCCTCCACTTCTCCATGATGAATCCACTTGGTAGACAATGTGTTAAACCCTTTACTGAATATGTGTGCTCTAACAGTGTTTATAGGTTACAATAAAAAATTTCAAGCAACATACGCAGGGACATCTTGCAAGAACACTATCATTGGCATGGTATTTTACAATGTCAATGAATGCAGTTAAACCTTCCCAATATGGAGGCAACAAACGGTTCTTCAAATATATCCAACTCTTATCAATCGACATCTTTATGTATGTAATCCATTGAAAAAAATATGCACAAACATATAATGCAAATATATGCATGAAAAACTATTATCCACCTTCACTCCTCATCCTACAAGGTAAAGACCTTATCTTATTCAGAATTGTAACTTGCACACTTGTTACTCATTCCACAACACCTTTTTCTTGTAAAAATTTTGATTAGTGTCTCCCTCTAGTTCTTCTAAGTATCCTATGGAAGGTTGCACACCTGAAGAATGAGGGAAGACAATCGAAAAATCTACCACAAGGCATGAGTGGAAATGAGCAACCAAGACATAAAATTATAATCCTAAATTGTCCAAATGGGACAATTCAAGAATCAGTGAGCCATTCACCAATTTTTGAACGAGTCTAAGGTTATCTTAACAATGAAATGAAATATATGATATGTAACAAACTTGTACACATGTATGATTCTTTTTGATTGTGTACTATGATAGTAAGAAATTCTTGAATATCACTAGAAAAATATTATTCCATTTTGTATATTCTTGAATATCTTTATTATTTTCATCTCAAATTTTATTCAATTTTAATAAGTAAATAATTATTATTAATTACTAATTTCTAATTATTATTTTTATTTTAATGTTTAAGTAAATTAGTAATTATTAACATTATTAATAAACTTTTAATGATTTTGTAATTTTAATTAAAATTATTAATTTCAAATCATTATAAATTTTAATTATTTATGATTTTTTAACATTATTAAAAATTTAATAATTAATTAATACATAACCATAATTCATATTAATTATTTACTATTGATTATTAAATTCTAATCATTAATATTTTTATGTTTAAAAAATTTATCATTATTAATTTACTACTTAACTAATTAATTTTTACTTAACGAATGTTAACTATTATTAATTTTAATTAAGATTATTAATTACAATTATTAATTCTTATAACTGTTAATTAAAAATTTCTAAAAATTATTATTTTATTAACGTTTAAATAAATTAATCATTAATTAGTAACTACTTAACTAATTAGTAATTATTACTTAATAAATGTTAAATATTATTGTTTACAATATTTAATTAGTTTCTTATCAATTAATGAAAATTTTAATGTAAAATTATTATTTATCACTTATTAACTTCTAATTATAATAATTATAAACACATATTCAACACAATTAAACAATTTAACATATTCACATATTACAATAACGACATATTCAACAATTTAACATGTTCACAATTTCACAATTAAACAATATCACAATTTCAATTACATATATTCACAATTTTACAATTTAAATCATACAAGTTCACATATTCACATTATTTTATATATTACACAAATTCACATAACACTTTAAATAATTTCACATAACTAATTAAAATTAAATTAATATACCAAAAACATTTAACAAAACACAATTTTTTTTTTTTAAAAAACTTACATTTACATACCACAAAAACAAAGTACGTGTAGAACGAGGAAGAGTTGGGGCAGGGACTATGGTGGGATTGGGGGTGGGGCACAGGGTTGGGGCATGGAGAGTCGGCGACGGCAAGGACATCGGAGGTGGCGTGGAACTTCCTGAAAGAGAAAAAAGGGAGAAGGGGCGGGGAGAGAGAAACGGGGGGCTAGGGTGTAGGGCCAAGACTTGGGGAGGGCTGGGGCTACACTGCGTGGCAGCCGGGGAGTCTCGACTACGGCAAGGGATGCTCGGAAGGGGCAAAACGTCGCTAGAGAGAGAGATCGAGAGAAGAGAGAGTAAAAAAAAAGAAATGGAGAAGAAGATGGCCTCTGGTCTGATATAACCTAGATTTTTTAGTGATAAAAGATATAACTGAGACTTTTTAGCTACGACAAATTTCATCACTAAAAGCCAAGGAATCGTCGTTAAAACTCGTCCAACAACATTGTTTCATTAAACTCTAATAAAATAGATCATTGGCAATGACAAAGACTTTTAGCCACGACATATATCGTCACTAAAGTGCTCAAAAAATCTAAAAAACTGCTCTATTAAACCGCTAAAAAAATTAATGAAATTTGAATTTTGGGATCTTTAGCGACAACATCGTCGCCACGAAGTTTAGCTGTGATAGTTGACTGAGAGACTTTTAGTGACGACATGTCATTGCTAAAAGCCATGTCCCCTGATACATTTCTGGCGCAACATTTCGGTGTTTCACATCAGACTTTTAGCAACAACATGCCCACCCTCATCAAAAAATTGAAATTTCTACTAGAATCTTAGAAAGGCCATGTCGTCGCTAAAACTTTTGTCGCTAAAAGATTTATTGCAATAGTGATAGTTATTGTTAAATTCATATAATCTATAACATTGTGTTCAAAAGTTTTATGAAAATTTTTGTTATATACGATTCATGTCCTTGTCACATTTCCGCTATTTTTCGTCTAAAATGGTTTTAGAAACAAATATTATCGTCGTTAAACTTTCTTCAATGGTGATATCACCTGTAAAATTAGTTGCAACGAGATTTTCCCCCTCCCTTTATCGCTAAGATCTCCAGCATGGAAAAATCCCTCGTGTGGGTCCATGGCGACTACATTTCCTGCACGAGGAGGTTGTTGCGACGAGTTCTCCGCTGCAGGTGGATTCTTTTTCATGCAGGAGTGCCATTATTGGATGTTCCCTCCCTGAGGGCCCTCCCACCACCAAATCTTCCGGATGTAGTGACTATCATGGCGGAACTTTCCTCGCTGTTGCTTCTCCTTCTCCAAAAGCAACACACTTGTTGAGCACTTTTTTCTATGATTATTCGTAAGAAATTGCAATAGCATTGTACAGCCAGAATTTCTACTAACATAGTAGAATATCTTTAGTGTTGTAGAGAGCTTTTCTAAGTATCGCGACAGGTTGCTATCAATAATCTGGTGGACTTCCAATGTTACGTTGATTGGCGGCGGGTCACACCAATGTCCAGGTAATGATACCATCAGAGACATTTATGGTAATTTAAATTTGTCAAGGGGAGTTCTCTGCAAAAGTATTTTTCTTTTCTTACAAACAGATATTCATAAGTTGTGGTTGTGGCTTTTCTATAAAGTCAGAATAATTATAGTAAATAAATAAATAACTCCCCCAAATAGGTACCATTGTGGCATGGTCCCCCTTTCGAGAAGATCCTAGATTAAACCTAATTTTCTTAAGGAGCTTGTATTGTAGGTTCATACACGTAACTGATTTTACCATTAATTTTGAAATAGGCTGCACATCAAAGTTGAATCCTATATCAAAAGCTTTTTTGAACTTCTTTTTCTTTGTTTTTTCTTCTTCTTTTTTTTCATCTATGATGATAACTTCTTAAAAAGCGTCAACGGCATTGACAAGGTCAATAGCTTTCTCACGATATTTGAATTACTCCTTACATATATCATTTCCTATGACGTGTTGCTAGAAGGAAGTTTTGCAGGTTTATATAAATAATTATATGCCAAGAATTTTTTGTAAATATCATCTTTTTGAAGCTTATTTTTATAAATGTCATATATATAAGTATGTTATGACTTAAATATTAATACATGTAATAGTATAGCACAACCTTTTTTAAATGTGACATGAATAAATACATTTTTTAAACTTGTGATATAACATGTAATTTTCTCTAAATAGATTATTGTTTTTTGTGCTTTTAAATATAAATAAAGAAGATTTGCAGGTTTATATAAACAAATAGATTATTGTTAAAGCTACATTGATAAATGCTAGAGTGCAGTTTCAAAGCATTATTAGTCAATCAAGGTATTTTGCAGTAGAAGGAACCAATAAAAGATCCATGGACAATTAGCATTTTCTTGGGTGATCTCGGCAGTCCAAGGCCCAAGGTCAAGATCAAGAAAAGGCCCAACAAAGGCCCAAGGCCGAGAAGATGTCTTAGCGAACTAGCCGATTCCTCATTAGAAGTCAACATAATCTCAAGAGAGACCGGAGTCGAGATAATAAGACGTCCAAGTTCACTAAACATAAAAACATGGCTCATATTACCCAATGGGCAAGGGAACTTCCGTAAAATAAGGAAGTTGAGCCCATTTTGCATAATATGGAAAGTCAAACGTGGAGTTAGTGGGAATGGAATCAGGAAGGTAAATATCTCTGGTTTTATTTAAGAGTTATTATTATTTATTTTTTTAATTGATCTCACACAAGCATTTGTATCTATAAATAGGGGTAAAAACTTAGTGAAAGGGGATGTTAATTCCAATTCCCCTAGTATCCTATACATTTGAATAAAAGAACAAGAAATCGCTCTAGAAGTGGACGTAGCTCATATTCAATGAACCACTATAATCTTCCGTGTTCTTTATTTTCCAGCATCTATTTTCTTATCTTTTACACAAACACTGTGAGTGATTAGTGAGATAATTATTGACGAATTTTCACCATCAACGAGTATCATTTTTAATCCCTGAACTATAATTAGCCAAATCTCACTTTTATTCCTGACTTTCAAAATGTTTAATAACGAGTCCTCAATATGTTAATATAAGGTGTTTGGTAATCTCGGTTAGAACTATAGTTATGGTTACTAAATAGTATAAAACTCTCACATATAACAATAAAAAGCAAAAAATTGTTATAGAGTAAAGGTCTCACATGCTACAGTGTTTTGCTCTCACATACTACAGTATTTAAACCACAAGCATAGTTCTAACCACACTTCTCAAATGCCCTATAATTTATTCTAAATTAGTCTTTTTGTCCATCTGATGATCTTGAAGAAAAAAGGCACACATAGGACCATGCACGGTTTAATGAGAGTTAACTTTTTAATTTTCCTTTTAGGACAATTTGGTACATCGTTAACTAATTTTAAGAGGTTTCAAAAATCATGGACCAAAACAAAATATAACTTATATATAATTTAGAAACCAAAAATAAATTTAACCCTTATCAGAAGAAAGATATAGTAATATTCATGGTTGGTTGGTTGGTTTGCAGGAACAACAATCAAAAAAAGAAAATATAAAAATTTAATTGGATTGAATAATTTAAGAGAAACCGACCTGCACTAATAAATTAGAAAATTATATATTATACCATAGTTTTAAAAAATATGGTTATTCATGCAATAGTTAAAAGAATTATGCTACACTTCTATTCATATTACACATTTAAATTATGCCACACTTTAACATGTATGACATTTTTGAAAATTCCCGATACTAAATTATATAATCCGCTTAGTCAGTTTAGACTTGTTCATTGTAATTGTTGCAATATAAAAAAGTTGAGTCCATCAAGTAAAATGAACTACTTAGTGTATTTTTTTTAACTAGTTAAATATTTCACTTAAATAATAAAGTGCAAAATAAGTTATCTAGGTTGGCTATCGATTGCATTTTTTGCATGGGATTATGGTTTGACGACTCGTGCAGTGACGATACATTGTAGTGGGGACTGAATATGGCTTTCGATCTGTTTGTTTAAAATTCAATAAATAAGATGAACTTTTTTATTTTCCCTTAATAAATAAGATGAACTTAATATTACAGAGTTTGGTGACTAGAGTTATGAGAAGAGCATTTTTTTTTTTTTTGATGTGGGTAGTTGATAGATGAATGGCTGTGGATAAAGGCTAAAGTTACGAAGGCTTTGAGGCTGTGGTTTTGTGGTTGCGCTGATAGTGATTTGGAAGAAAGAACATTTGGGAGTTACTATCAATCTTAACACTACATTCTTTAATTGTAACAACGTTGTCTTTTCTTGATGACAAGTGAAAGGCAATGTTTTTAATATTATGAGGTATTAAATACAAAGACTAAGTAGCAGAATAATAAGTACTTTATAAAATTGAGTAGATAGTGTTTCTTTTATTTCTGAACTGGTTATTTCAATTAAATTTACATTGAACCCATTACAAAAGAAAAAATTATATTGAGTTTGATTTCTATAAATGAAGACAAGAAGTTCAGTTACGACATTAAAATAATTGAATTAGTTGTGATATTAAACTAAATGCAAATGAGACAAAATAAAAGAGGCAGTCAAAAATATTATTTAGTATTTCATCTAGAGAAAAACAAATAACATATTGTTGCTAGACTGTTTTTAAGAGGGATTACTAGACTGATTTTAATACATGATTTTACAATATAATTATTTATTTTAAAGTCATAAAAATCATATAAGAAAATTTTATATAGAATTTTGACTTTTTACGATGGATGAAAATGAAAATCCTTTCAAAAGTACAATACATAAATGAAGGAGGGGCACAAAAATTTAAAAACACTATTTCCCTTAAAAAAAATTAGAACACTATTTTATTACATCCAGTGAAAAACAAATAATATTATTACTAGATTGAAATTGATACACGGTTTTTCAATGTACTTATTTGTTTCAAAGTCACAAAAAACAAACTTCCAAAAAACAATCATAAAAATCACATCTGAAAATTATTATGACTTTGACTTGTTACGATGGAAGAAACTCATGAAAATCTTTCAAAAGACTTGTATACATATTTATTTTTGTGTGCGTGTGTTGATAAGAACAAATGGGAAGAAAAGACTTGTATACAGGATTGAAAATTTCAAAAGTTTTATGTACATATGTTATAAGAAATTCTGATTTTACCTTTACAAAATTATGAAAATGTTGCAATAGTATAAGAAAATACTACGGATAAGATTCTCTTTTAAATAGTTACATTTGTATCAAGTTTTATGATTTATATATTTTTATTTTTATTTTTATTTTTTATTAAATTTAATTTTTAAAAACATACATTCTATTAAGGTGTTTAGAGCATTGGTTTGAACCCAAATAGTATAAAACGTTTACATGCTATAATACAAAGAAAAAATAAAAGGACTTATAGAATAAAATTCTTATGTTACAGTATTTTTGAACCAACAGGTTTAAACCGATCCTCTTGAATGTTATATATATATATATATATATATATATATATATATATATATATATATATATAGAGGAGGACTGGTATTATTATTATTATTATTATTATTATTATTATAGGAGGATTGTTATATGGTATAAGTATAGCCTACCGTAAAAGGTCGTTTGTTTACCATTATTGAATTTTTGTGGAAAACTCCAATGTGAAAGTGAGAAAGTTATTTGTCTGGCGACCACACAAGACCGTAAGGCAGTTTTGTTTGTAACAGAAAATCCAAAATTTGCCAACCTTCAGAAAAAAAAAAGAAAAAAGAAAAAAAATCCCCAATATTTCGAGCTCGCTCTTCTTCTTCAGCTCCTCACATCCTCTCTTTCTTTCTTTCGCTCCATTTCTCTCTATCTGTTTAACCAACCACGCCTCTTTAATTTTTAAACCCAAAAAAATTTCCTTCTTTTATTCTATTTCACAGGAAAATAAGGTAAACAATAAATAAAAGAGAAGATTTTGCGGAGACGATTTTTTCTCTGATTTTCCACCGCACCAAACACCCTCAGGAAAAAGCGGAAAAAAAAAAAAAGAGAGAAAACAGGGATTGTGCAGCGACATGGGGGCGTACAGAACGGACGACGATTACGATTACTTGTTCAAGGTTGTTCTGATCGGAGACTCTGGGGTTGGGAAATCGAACCTCTTGTCGAGGTTCACGAGGAACGAGTTCAGCCTCGAATCGAAATCCACAATCGGAGTCGAGTTCGCCACCAGGAGCATTAAAGTGGACGATAAGGTCGTCAAGGCCCAAATTTGGGACACCGCCGGCCAAGAAAGGTTCGGATCCGATTTCTTCTTCTCCTTCTTCGTCCTCAGTTTTTTGTCTCTTAGATCGATGAGATTGCATTTTCGATCTGTGTTTTTGTGTTTGTTTGACGGTAATATTCGTGCGAGTATTACGAAGATTCGGATTTTTTATTTTTATTTTTTTGCTATTTGATCAGATAACGACTTTTAGATGGGTATTTGTTTTTATGTTGGGAAATTCGAGGCGATTGATTGTTAATGGATTTAAGTTTCTGAATTCCTCTTCGTAATTTAATTTGAATTGCCTTTTGGTGGCTCTGATATGGATTTCTTGAGTCTGGGTTAACGTTGATTTATTTGGTGCACTTATCTACTTGGAATTTTATTTATGGTTTGATGTGTGGCTAATTGTTAGGAGATTAGTTATGCAATGAATGATTTGATTGCTCATTTAAGGTCCGTTTGATAAATGAATTTGAATTAATGATTTAAATTGAGTTAGTGTGATTTGAATTAAGATTTGAGTCAGTGATTTGAATTGTTATTCGAATTAACGTTTGGATGTGCATTTAAGAGCCTGTTTGGTTCGAGTATTTAAATAGCGTATTTGAATGAAGATTTAAATTTTTGTGAGAGAAAATACTATAGTAAAATGATTCGAACCGTGATTCAAACCACGAAACAAACGCACCCTAAGTTTTAATTTGAATATGAAATAAAACTGAAATTTGTGTTTGAAGAAATAGTAAAGATAGTTTTTGATTATTAATAAATCTAATAAAATCTTAATGTTAATGATATATGGATCTTGATTTATTCATCTCTTCATTAGAAACACAGTGAAACAAATCATCTTAATTAGATATCAAATGAATAAGTTATGATTTTTTGTCCTCAAATATATGAAAGAGAATTTTAGTTTTTACTGTAACAAAGATATCCGAGTATCAAAAGCTTAAGGGGATGAGAACTCTGAAAGCTTGAATTCTTGATACTCAAATGATTCGGATTTTTGGTAAAACAAATACGTATCCGAGAGATTGTTGATACTTGAATCTAAATTTGAGTCTATTGAGTTCAAAGAATGCATGAAACAAACATATAATTTTTTGAAAGCATATTGTTTCTTTGGAAACATTAGATTTTTACTCATTTCTCTAAGTTTTCTGGCAAATCTCTAGCAATGTAATGAGAAGAGTAGGTGGCTTAAATAAGCTAATATAATGCCTCTGTCCATAGAGCTTATTACCCTCCAAGTTTACCCTCATACATTTTGTCATGGTCACTGACAAACGTCGTTCTAAAAAAGCCATTTTTCTTTTCAAATTCTAAACCTTGCCTAGCTCATGTACTAAGACTGACTTCTGAACTTATTTTGTTGAGATAAAAATTGGGATGAGAAAGAGGAGTTGATTGACAGAATTATAATAGATAGAAAAGATACTCTCTCTCTCTCTCTTTCCTTTTTTTTTTTTAGTGAAAAAAGACAGTCTCTTCCTTATGTATTAGTTCATATGTTTTTCCATTAAAAAAAAGCCCATATGTTTTCATTTCTATTGTTGTACTTTATGAGAATTTTCTTTCGTTTCATTGTAAAGGCTTAAATGTGCCTCTATCTTATGCATTGGGCATCTAAGCCTTGTTTTGCATGTTAGCAAAAGAATGTCTTGCATTATTTCTTATCTTGGATGGCTTTTAGCTAATCTAGTCTACTATATACTTGATTGTTCTAGATGCTTGCATAGAATTACGGGTTTGATTGGAGTCGTATATATTTCCGTATAGGGATGACAGTTAATTTGATGTATAGAATTTCACTGCAACCTAGTAGAACCTAGGAATTTTGGAAACTAAGGAAGTGAGGAACTAACCCGAAGCAGGAATGGGGCAGAGGGTTTTTCCGCTTCTCCTGTCCTTGGTTTTTTGGAAACATTCTCTTTTTAATAAATTACTCATCTTTGAAGGTATCGTGCAATCACTAGTGCATACTATCGTGGTGCTGTTGGCGCTCTACTAGTCTATGATGTTACCCGTCATGTCACATTTGAGAATGTGGAGAGATGGCTCAAGGAGCTCAGGGATCACACAGATGCAAACATAGTGATCATGCTCATCGGAAATAAGGCTGATCTGCGTCACCTGAGAGCAGTTTCGACTGAAGATGCCAAAGCTTTTGCTGAGAAGGAGAGCACCTTCTTCATGGAGACATCTGCCCTTGAATCCATGAATGTCGAGAATGCCTTCACAGAAGTTTTGACCCAAATCTATCGCGTGGTAAGCAGGAAAGCCCTCGACATTGGGGAAGACCCAGCAGCCTTGCCCAAAGGACAGACCATTAATGTTGGAACCAAGGATGATGTATCAGCTGTGAAGAAAGTCGGATGTTGCTCTACTTAGTTTTGTGATGATAAGGCTTTTAGATGTGGTTATTGAAGACCATGCTCTGGTCATGTTTATATAGAGGTCAACCTGATTCCCTGGGAAAGGTTTATGTCTACAGCAAATTAGCTGCTTGTTGTTTGAACATTTTGCTTTGGGTACTTGGAAACTTGTTTATCTTATAGCAGAAAGATAGGATTCTAAAAAACGTTTCATGTTCTTTATTTGATTCTTTTTTAACTCATCTTTCACCGTGTATTAGCTTTACTATCTCATTATGTTTATTGCTTTATTTCAGTTTCTATAATAGTTTGGCTGTTTTTTAGTTCGGCATTTAGAAGTGGAATGATCAGCTTTCTTATGAATTATTGCACGTGATGTTCCATGCCGTAGAAGCTTTTGCTGTGTTTGTTGTTGTTCATGCAACAAACAGTAGGCCATCACTTTTAAGCTCTAAAATATCTTGATAAATAGAAGTATGTTTTAACAAAATTTCACTTTTAGACGCTCTCTTTATATTGGGGTAAGTCTATTGGAGACATGTACATAAATTTCATCTTGCAAATGGGTCAAGAAACACTTATTGCAGCAGAATTTTTTCTCTTTGGACTAGCACTTTTAAACTTAAAAGGCCTTTTCTTTTTCTTTAATTTGTGCAGACTAGTTGGTTTTATACTTCTAGCATGAGCTAATTTTAGCTACAATTCGTCCGCAGCCAAAGAAAAAAGGGAAACATCTCTAGAAGTTGTGCGAAGATAAAGAAGTAAAAGCAAAATTGCATAGGATTGCAGATTCACACTTCTGGTCAATTTATTACCACTTTCTCAAGCAGAGGGCTGAAGATTTAGCAAATACATTTTAAACAGTTTTCATGTTAATTCACTCAACGCTGATCACAAAGACCGATTAAGAATCAATCCAATTCGACACTATTCTACTTCCGATTCCCAAATCTGAGTTTAGAATCGAAGGAAATTTTACAAATTAACAGCAAAAACCAAACTCACCGAGAAAGGGGGAAATCATATCATCGTTTAGCTTCGTCGGAGGAAGTGGAACCAAAAGAAGAAGAAGGGGAATCGTCGTGCCGAAGAGAAGGAAAAGGATTGGAGCCCTTGATGATCGAGCCGAGGGCGAAGAAGGAGACACCGGCGAGAATGGCGGTGCCCAAGGCGTGGGAGTACCACCGGCTGTACTGCCTGATAGCGAACCTCCACTGTTCCCGGAGCATCGCGGGGTCACGGTTCATCGGGTCGGGAGGGTTGGGGTAGTGGACTTTTTGACTCGAGAAGCTTCCATTGGCATGGTTTGTCTCGCTACGAATCTTGTTGGGAGTCGAAGAAGAAGAAGAAGACGACGAAGCAGAGGGAAGGTTCTGCTTCTGGGGAAGATCGGGATTTTGGGGCTCACTCATTTTGCAAGGCCAAAGCTAAAATCCTTGATTCTTTTGAATGACTTGTACAACTCTTCAGGCATAGAAGTTGTGTCGAAGCATCTACGCTTGTATGCACAAACCATAAATCCTTAACCCTTAGATATGATCACTGATTGACACGTGTCCGACAGTGCCACTTGGTTGTCACAAGCTTTTTTAGATTTAAAATTTAACAAATAATTAAGACTTCATAGTGCAATCCATACCTTCCAGTTTAGATAGGGCCGACAATTTAGGTCACAACACGATGACCCGACACGAACCCAACATGAAAAAATAAAGGTTAGGGTTGAAAAAATAGGCCTCAGGTTAGAATTAGGTTGAAACCGTCTGACCTGCACAAAAAAAGTCAGGTTCGGCTCAACCCAAATCAATACGAAATCAACCCGCAATAACCCACCAAAAACGTGTCGAAATCAGGTTGACCCAAAAATTGCTAATCAACTAGTGTAACCCAAATTGAACCCATGTGACCTTAATACAACCCGTATAACCTGAAATTAATTTTAAGGTTTCAAATTAGTCTAACATATATTATATATCCAACTTGACATGATTCTAATTTCTAGCATATTTGTTTTTGTTAAACTTATACAAAGTTTTGTTAACTTTTTTGATGGTTTTGTTTTGTTGGTTTATTGTTTATTTTATATCTTATTGTTGGGTCTATCGAGTTTAACGAGTCAGTGTGTCGTGTCAACACGAACATGCACAAAATAGCATATAGATGGATTGCATGGGTCGTGTCACCCCATCGACACATCAGGTCGTGTCCAAATTGAGCTTTTTTTGACCTGTCAGGTCACAGGTCGGGTTCAGGTTGACGTGTTGGCTCTTTAAATAAGGGCTCAACCCAACCCGAACCCGACCCATGGACCCGAATTGCCGGCCTTAAGTTTAGAGCGAGGGTGTTTTGATTTTATAACGTATTGAAAATGAAAATCAAATACTAGACTAGAATTTTTCCTGTAATTTGAGGGCCTTTTTGTATATTAAAAAGGTTCAATACTAGCGTATTTAGCCAAAAGAAAATAGTACATACGTAGCCTTTACTGGTGTTTGATACTTCACTTCCGATCCATCAGTTACAACTGCTCATAATATAAAATTCTCAACAGCTACAATAAAAAGCAAAAGGTCGCTACACTATAACGCTTCCACATGCTATAGTTCTTAAACTTAAAACATTAGTTACAAGTTACAACTTAAGTCCAAACGGAAGCTTTATGGATAGCTTCGAACATTGCAGGTTGGTTAGGCATTCATCTATAATGAATAATAATGAATGTAGAGGGATGTAATTATAACACGACATCAAGCATTTTCCCACAAATATATGCTTCTGAAAATGAAAACGTTAAACTTCCATGAAACTGAAGCAAAATCTACCTACTTTTATGTATAGGTATATAGCAATAAAGTGAAACTGAATACCAAAGAAGCATGAAACCGAGTTTTAGAATGATATGGTTAACTATCAGTTGACATAATTAGCAAAGTACCTCAGGAGGTTGTGGGGAAAAACTAGCAAGTAAACGTTTTAGAAACACATATTTTCTCGTCCCTAAGGCGGCACCACAGCTTGCTTGGTTCGACGTCAGCAACAAGCTCATTTGCGGGCTTCAGCCTTCTTCTGTTCTTTGGCTGTCAAAGAATGAAAAATTATTAGTTCCAAGATGTTTTAGCTTGATAGAACAAAGACACAAGTAACGGTGGTATTGGTACTTACCAGCTTTTTCTTCTTCTCTCTTTTTAGCAGCCTCTGCCCTTTGTTGCCGTATAAGGGTCAAACGCTCTGCAAAATCAAGAATAACAAAACATTAGAAACGCAAAATCCAAAGCGGCAAAAATGCATCATAACCTCTTTTCACGCTTCACATCTCATAATTTCCTTTCTCCACTGGACTTGAGATACATTATTAGAAGTTTAGAACATCAACGTGTAGAACAAGTTCATTCTATATACAAGAGAGGGAGCCAACACAAGTACAAATCAAGTGAATTGTCGTTTTAGAAATTCTAACTTCGTTAAAGTCGTTGATCCCTCCAATAGCAGATAGTAATTTAGCATGATGCAATAATATTAAATGAAAAAAAACATTAATTGAAGTCGATTACCTAAGTCCTTCCTTGCTTGTTCAGTTTTCCCCTGCTCCTGTAGTTTCATATATCGCTCATGAGCCCTCTGTTTTTCTAACTCTTCTCTGCAAAGAAATAGAGAAAATCCAACTATGTAAAAAAATTCCTTCAGAATAAGATTTTCAGACAAAAAAGGACGGCTTAATTGTAGCCAAGACTATTAGAATTTTGAACTCAAATACAAATACCATATGGTAGAACATGTTGGTGTCTTTATTTTTATTATTAATATTCTTTGTCAGAGGTAATTATGTATCTTTTACGGGGCATAAGAAACAATTACCTTTCACGCCTTGAAAGTTCAGTTGTTTTGCCAATCTGGACAATAAAACAGTATTAAATTTTTGTGGAATTCAACTAGAAAAACAACGAATGGAGGATAAATTGTGAAACTTACATCAATATCTCTAGCTCTCAAGGTCTTCGGCTTTACCAAATTAGGATTTTCAATCTCAATAATTCCTTCAATGCCTTTACGCTTCTGCGTACATTATTTCATGGCAAGACAAACAATACCATATTGATGAGTCACACTCATAATAACACTAGAAACAATGAGATAGTTCTCCTGATTAAAGCCAGGGTATTATATATTGACCTCGTTTCCATTAGATTCTTCTTCAGACACCTCTCCAGATTCTCCCTCAGATTCTTCCTCCTCTTTATATTCAACTTCTTGCTAGCAACGTAAAAAGCAGAAAACTTGCTTAAGTTTTTTTTAAATAAAGAATTAAAATTCACCGAAGAAATATGCATTCAATCACGATTACTACAATCAAACATACTATTCGCATATGTATGTATTTATAACATCTTAGTAAATGACTGCAGGAATGACAGAGAGAGATACCTGTTTAAAAGTACGAGGGCGAGAAGAAGTTCCAGCAACTGCAATGATACGATCAAAATCAACAAAGAATTACAAAAGAAGCCCTATTTGTTTAGTGTTTTATGAAAACAAATTGTGTAAAAAAAGCAAAACTGAATGGCTATGAAAACTGTTGAACAATTTTCAACAACAATAATACTAATTGTACCAATATTACAGTTATACAAACAAAATCTAACAAATCCTTAATTTAACTAACCTTGGCAAGTCAAACTTAATGTGGAAAACTAGAAACCAACTCCTTATACCATTAACATTTTGAGTAATTAAAACAAAAAAAAAAAGGATAAGGGAAGCTTAAAATTCACACAATCCAAAGTACAAGGGAGAATCATTAAACTACTATACCTCGGAGACATGAACAAAAAATGCGCCCATGCTCCTTATTCACATTCACGCTCCCCCAAATCAACACTCTCTCTAGATGAAGTGTTCTAAAACGATGTATAATCGTTTATATTCAACCAATTATTTACTAATAGCCTTATGATGGAAACACGCGTATTGAGAACCAACAGTATAAATGAGTCATCTATGATTTCCGATGCAATTACACAACAAATGAATATAACAAGCATATTGAGAACCAACAGCACAAATGAGGCTTCTATGAAACCAGACAACAAGCGGATATGACAAAAAACATTCAACGTCCGCAACAGCAAGAACACATCTTGTTATCTCAAATCCCAATGTGCGTGTACACTCTCTGATTCTTTTACTAATGACCACTACACAAAATGATAAGTCTCTCTTTACTTTAAAAGTTTAGATCTTTTTTCTTATATATAATTTCACCAATATTAACCCAATTCAGCCATTGGACCATGAAGTTATACAAGTAAAAAACTAAATAAAATAAAATAAAAACGGCATTCTTCATCAAAGTCTCCAAACTCTTGCACCTGAATTCCTTATTATAGCTTAAAAAAAATACAATAAACATCACAAACTCTTAACTTATCCCAACTAATCCAAGTACCTAGAAAAAGAAAAAGAGTGGGAGAAAGCAATAACTTCCTAATTTTCTTTCCTTATGTACAATTATTTCTCAAATTAGACTTCCTATCACACCCAAACGTTCAGACGATCTTAGATTTCGAATAATCAAACAAAAACATCATCAAAGTCAGCTTAATTCGGTTATTTTTCTCAAATCAAAACGGAATTAGCACACAATTAAGCACCAGTACCACAAATTACTCATTATAAGCCAATTAATAACCGCAAATAAAGTCAATCAAACAATACCCAACAAGCAAGTACCCTAAATCTTCTCTCCAAAAAAAAAAGCGGATTTAACAAAATGGAAATTTAAGAAGCTATATATGATTCTACTGGTATAAACAAATGATCAGCCAAAAAAATTTCGTAAAAAGCTAATCGGAGAGGGGGAAAAAAAAAAAAGGAAAATTCGGTGCGTTGCTTACGGAGCTCTTCCGGGGTGGAAAAGTTGCGGTGACCAGTGGGCTTGCTCTTGAACTTTCCTCTCCCCATGGCACCGACGAAAGAGAAAACCCGATCGGATTCAGAAGCTCCCTCTGGAGAAGAGTTTAGTTTTCTCCTTTCTCCGCCTTTTTAGGTTTATGGAGAGGGAACATATAATAATCGAAGTATCCTACGCAACCCTCAAAGGCATATGCTTTTCTGGCCACATGTATTGACAATTTTGCCCTTATTCTAATGTAGGAATAATTTTGACTTGATCTGGGGTCAAAACCCAAAAGAAACTTGTTGAGTCCTGTTTTAAAAACGTGATTTGTTAATTAGATCTAAGAAATATACCCTATCAGCATATGCCTTAAAAATGACCCTTTTTTAATCTTTTTTACTGGTATATATGCATGCTCACACCAGCGTTGAGTTTGAGATAGTTTAATTGTAGTTTCATCTTTGCCTTTAACCCAGTGATTATGAAAGTAAAATTTGGAGACACACTTTAAATTCCATAACTACACTGCCAAGTTATGTTTGGGAACATATTTTTGGATTTTGATATTCGTATTTCTAATGTAAAGTCGGAATTATTTATCTGTGACGACAAACTTGATCTAATGATAATTTTACACTTTAGTCTATCGCAAGCTATAGAATTAAATCACTCAAGTCAAAAAAATAAGTAAAAAGAAAAAGAAGCTATCTTACTTTCTTGAAATAAACAATAGGACTCGAAAAAATTCAATTTTTGGGTAGAAAGCAACATAGGAGAGAACTATGCATATTGACTTTAGTTTATGCAAAGAAACCAACTGAACGGGACATTTTTGTCTCTAAAAAATTATGTTTTTCTTTAGCAAAAAGATCGGGCCTAAATTATAATGATTTTAGGTAAGATTGCTACGATTTTTGTGACTTTTTTTTAATGATATTTAAGAAGTGTGTGGACCATAATCTGTCGTTAAAAATGCGTCTTGCTTGCTTTTTGGAAAAATAAATTATCTTTATAGTACAGGTAGATTTACAAGAATAATAAAATAGAAGAGTGGTTTTGTGTGAATATTTTGTTTTGCTATGTTTGAGTAGGGTATTAACATTAGGACTAACTTAGTGACTAATTTTTTAAAGACATTACTAAATATTCAAATATTAAGTAATCTAATAATACAATTGTCAATCTCAATTGATTATGTACTTGTCATTTTTTTGGGTACTATCACTTGTCAATTTTTATCGATTGTTGACATATAGATATTTTAATTTACATATAATGAATTCAAAAATCAATGTTTTTTATTTCTTTCCGAATAACTTAAAAATCGATGTCACTTGTCTTATATTGTATATAATAGTACATAACTTGATATCCAAATTTTGATAAATAATGCCGATTATATGTGTAATATATTTTAATAATTAGTCCAAGGGATAAGATTTTTCTACATGATCAAATTTTCCCAAAAGTACTAGTTTGAATTCTAATACACTTCTAGAAGAATAAACAACGTCATACTTTTTTTTTTTTAGTAATCGTTGCTGGGGAATAAGTTTATCAAAATCAAATTTTTATCCTACAAAATTTTCAAACAATTCGAATTATCTCTTCCACCAACAGTCTCCTATTAAAACTCAAAATCAAAATATAATAGGGGCAGGAATTTTAACCCTCAATTTTTCCTCTCTATATAAACCTACCCGATTCCCTTATTTGCTCCCCACTTGCTCTCTACACTACTGCCTAAAGTTCAGTCTATTCTTCATAAAGAGAAAAGCTTGCATTCTCCTTCAGCCAAAGTTAACCACTAAGCCTTATGAATCGTTACCAGTTCTTAGACGTGGATGTCACATGTTTGGAAGGCCTAAGCTCCAAACCAAGCTTCCACTCCCTCTTCAAGACGAGCTTTTACGCCGTCGTTTCGGCCACGACCCCGGCCTCCATATGCAGCCAGGAAACCCCACTGGCGAAGCCTCTCGGCAACAAGACTCATGCATGGAAAAATTCTCCTCCCCTAAGGTTCAGCGCTGACACTTCCAAGTTTCACGACGATTGTTCGACGCTCATGATTCAGCTCCGTAGTAGGCGACGCTATCGCGTTGATGAAGACGTCGGCAAACCCCTCATCGTTCCTATTTTCGATCTCTTTGAGAGTGCAGAGAACGACAGGGCTAGTCGCTTTAATAGTGCCGTTTATGGGGTCGATTTGAATGACAACATATCTGGAAAAGAGAAGAAGAAACAAGTTTATTTGTACTTCTCATATAAGTTCAGTAATAGTTCAGTGATTAGGGTCAGTGGTGGTGGCGAAGAGGGTGTTTCGGCAGCGGCATGGCGATCGGATACGAAGGTCGTAAGGAAGTACAGAGACACCAATGGGCATTTTTATCCTCTTGAAGCCATCAACAACGCTGTTTACCAGCTTTTGTTGTTTAAATATTGTGATAAATTAATTTATTATTAATCGTTTTTACGGCTCCATAATAGTAGAAGAATATTCGTTGCATGATTTTGCTCTCCTTTTTTTTTTTTTATCTAGAGAGTTTAATTTGAGTTGCTGATCAATGATTTTAAACAAATATAATTTGCAATATCTAGCATATAATTTTTATTTTTCTTTAGTGTTGGATAAATTAAAACAAATTTATCATTACTTTTTCTCATCACCTCTGATCAAGCAAGTTAGCAGATCAATAGATCACAAGCACAGAGCCGTTAACGGCTTTGCTTGATCTCTGATTGAGCAAAAGATCAGTGGATCCGAGTAAAAATAATAAAGAATTTGGTATGAGAGCGTTTGGCAACCTAATTGGAACTTATAATTTCAATTATACAACAATAGAAAACTCTCATATTGATCCGGTATAAAGTAAAAATATGTTATAGTGTAAAGCTCTCATATACTATAATATTTATGGTTCTAACTCAAAGTTTTAACTACATTCTTAAACACCTTTTATGTTCTTTGCCACCAAAAAGATTATGGTCTAATTGAGGATTCATGTAGCCTCACGTATTATATTTATACGAGGGGAAAAGACGTGTTAGGTTTCATATTTCGCTACGCGTTATCATATTTTTGCTTAGCAATCTTGATATTATGTGATTGTGTATTTTTTTTTTTTCATACTTCACTAATAGTACAGTTTCAATAGTTAAATTTTCGTTAAATTTACTTAAATTATCACTTTTAGTAATTTCTAATATTATGTGACGAACAAACAAAAATATGAAAAAAGGCACTACCAACAAGTACACATAGGAGCACTGGGGCTGGCGGGCCAACATGTCGTCGGTTTGTTGGCCTCTGATCTTTAGCTAGAGGGTTGTCGTCAGCCAATGTTGTGGTTCTAGGGTTCATGCCACCAGGGAAGAGAAACTTGGCTTGGGTTGGAGGTCAAGAGCGGTGTTGGGAAGGAGATGAACTCCACCATAGATCTGGTCTTCAGAACGGGGAGAAAGGAAGTGTCACCGTCCGTAGAGGTCATGGGTGGCAAGGATCTCCTCCAAGATCGAGCTAGGGTGATTGGGCGAAGGGGTTGGCTCGGCAGCTTGGGACTACTATGGGTGGGGCGGGAGAGGTCATCATCCGCCTGACACTGGTGTTGAAGGGCCTTCCCCTAGCTGGGAGTGGGTTTGTACCATTGGGAGAGGGCGAGTGTTCGTTGTTCGGGTCTCGCTATGGGGTCAGATGAAAAAGGGCCGTGGGAGCTCTCCAGTGGGTAGGTGACTAGAGTTGGGTAGCAGACGCTTCTGGGTGGTTGGCACTAAGGGATCTATGAATCGTGACGGTGGCAGCATTCTGCTTTTGTGTTTTCTATTGTTTATGTGTATTGGGTCTAGTGTAATAAGGGCAATGGTTTCCTCACTAGTACGCTTGGTTGTGTTTGTTGCTTTTGTGTTGCTGTGGGCAATGTGGGGTTTAGAAGATGGTGTATTCATGCCTCTTTGTTTGTTGGATGGTGCCCTGAGTCTGGTTAGATTTAAGATATGGCTCTTTTATATGGTCATTGGGACCACCAGTAGTAGGAGTATAGCTCCATTTAGGTGTAGGCATCCGTTTAATTCTGTCGATTGGACCACGAATTCCTAAGTAGGTTTTTTGAATTTGCTTGTAGACCCTATTCTTGGTTCTCATATCTTTAATTATACTTTAGCATGTTTCAACTTATTTTAATAAATTGTTTTCTTCTGGTTAGAGATCTTATCTAAAAAAAAAGAAAAGTACACAGGAAGACAAAGAAACAAGGCAAATTTAATTGTCATTTACCAGCGCTTTTTTCTTTTACTTTCTTGCTTTTCCAAGGGCTGTGGAAATTCCAGCATTACACTCATTTTTAGTGGAAAAAATATCTTAAGCATGTACCTATCCAAACTCGAGATAACTTAACAACAAAAATTCTTCCCCAATATCTGGTACTGTTTAACAGGAAAATAATTCTAAAGATCCATTATATTATATTATATTATATTATATTATATTTTTTTTTTGGAAGTGAAGATCGATAACATTATATCAGAAGTATTTGCAAGAATTAACACCAAGCAACCCAGGAGTTTATGGCCGGTCTTGTATTCCTAGTAGCCTTTTCTCAATGCTAAAAACCATAAGAAACTATTTGTATGTACAAAGGGGAAAATTGCTATCCGTTGCTAACTTTCAAGTTTTTTCATTTTAAGCAGATCTTAATATCATTACAAAGAACAGTAAACAATGTTGGAAAAAATAGTTAATAACCATTTTGATGAGCCATTTTGAGGCATAATTTTAAGTGAGACCCACTTTGTAATAAGTGACAGGTCTTAGCAGATTTACATTCTCTATCGCGAGGAGATCAAAATCATATATTTATATGCTCAATATGACAATCAAGTAAATGAGAAATTGATGTTCAAAGTATACTCATTGACATTTGGATTTTGTTAGAAAAAGCCTAAATGTGGAGTCCCACATTAGGTTAGGCATCAAAGCTTGATGTGGTTGCACTTTTGTGCTTAAGTAAGACGTTGTACCTAAGAGGCTCTTTCACACGTATGGGAGAGGGGGTGCAAATCACGGCGCTAGTAGGTTAGGGGCCCATGTGTTCACGCACGATGTGGGTGACGTGAATATCGAGTTTGTTGAGCTTGTTTTACACGGGCTACATTTTGCAATTTATTTTGCTTGCTTCTAATAATAAATTTGAATTTAGCTGTTAAGAAGTTTAATAGCTCATAATTAAACCTGCTCATAAAAGTAGAGGTTAATGGCAGGATAAAGGCACTTAAAAGCAAGATAATGGCACCATGAAGTAGTGCTATAAAGCTGGTTAATGGCAGGGCAATGACACCATGAATTAGTGCCATAAAACACTTGTAACACCTGAAATTAAACTTCGTAAAACCTTAATTTAAACCATGTTGTAACACCCGCTATGACTAGTGTATATATAAGGCCGTCATCTTCTTCTTTGAACACACACGAATTGCATACAAAGTCATAGAGATTTTTCTTTGTTTTTGAGTTCTATCTAGTTTTGTTGTAGTGAGTTTTTGGTAATAGAGGAAGACGTATTTCAAGTTCACCGGAGACGGTATCCGATAATACTTAAGATTTTGTTGCAAGTCGTTGTATTCTAGGAGACAGACGTCTGTTGAATCCTCATGCACAACTGGAGGGGACGAATCTGTTTTAAGGAAAGTGTGAGCTTCACGTGCTTCAACTGTTTTTCATCAAATTATCCGCTTTGATATAGTTGAAGGTTTTGTTGTACTTGTCTCTCTTATTTGTAATAATTTCAATTGTAACTTGTTCGTTTTTATCCATATTACATGCAATTTTTGCTAACAATCTTAAAACAGATTATACTTTAAAGACGGACAGGTTACTGAAATGAAGGAATAGACCTTATAATTTCCTTCTTGTATTTTGATTGCTTGTAAACATAAATTACAAGTTCGTTATTTATTCTATTCAGTTTGAATATTTTGCTAATTTTGGGTAGAACCATCTTATTATAGATTCTTTGTTTGCTTGCATATTTGTTTATGAGCACTTTATTACGTTTCAACTTTGATAAATTTAGTTGGCTTTTGATGTTGGCTTTTGATGTTGTTATAAACGTTTGCTTTGGTTCTAACATGTGGAATTGTTACCTTCAGGTTAGCTTTTTTGTAGATTATATGCCTGAACAGTTTGATTACCTCGGATTATTATGAGATAATTCTCTTTGATGGTTTAACGGTTGATTTTTTTTTTTTTTTTGTTGCTTATATCTTTACTGTTTATTAATTGTTTTATTTTGGAATTGAATTTGGTTAATGATCAATCTTTTTATTCTGTTACGTTATGAGACTTGAATTAAAAAAAAAATTTGCTTTTTAACGTCATTGATCTGTTTACGTTTTTTTTTTTTTTTGTTATATATATATTCGTTAACGTTTTTGTTTATAAACAGTAGAAGTTTGTTTGTTTTTTGATTGGGTTTATAAATGTTTACGTTTTGTATGTGTGTTTATATATATAAAGGTTTATGTTATATAATACTTGTTATATAGCTTCTTTTTTTTTTTTTGTTTACGTTCATTTGTTTTGTTATATTATAATATAACAATTTTTTTTAATGTTTTGTTATAAAAGTTTACGGTTTCATTTATATATATTATATAGTTTGGTCTTTTACTTAAAAAAAATGTGAATTTATCTTTGGTATAAATTATAAGACTTGGACTAAGACTTGGACTTTAGTATTTTCAGAAATGGATGATAACATAAACGTTGTTCCAACTGAGAATGTTTTAATTGAGAGCACTTCTAAGACACTGATGCCATCTCCTCGGGTTCATCCCTCGACCTCAACGCAACCTTTGTTAGTTTTGGTTCCTATGAACTACAACGAGAAACCTGATAAATTCAATGGGCTGAATTTCAAAACTTGGCAACAAAAAATGTTGTTCTATTTGACAACACTGAATCTTGCAAGATTCTTGAAAGAGGATCTTTCTACTGTTAGAGAGTGATGAGACCATAAAAGTGTATATTTTCTAAGGATAAAATCATTTATTTATGCTTTTATTTCTCATTAAATCATCTAATTAATAACATTTTTGTGTTAACAAGTATTTTTGTGTCTTAGTGTGAAAATATGTTTAAAAATTTACTTTTAGTGTGCTTTTATATTTAATAATATTTTTCGTGTTTCGGTTTGTTAAATAAGTGTTTAATTTATAAATAGCCAAAACCATAAAATTTATGTTGTGTGATTTTATTTTGAGTCTTAAAGTGTTTGTAAATAAGTTTTGAGTTTGTAAATTTATTCTTCAATATTTTTTAGTAATTTGTAAAAATATTTCTAAGTCTTAAAAATCATATTTGTGCCAAACCAAAAAAGACTGAAAATTTTAGGAGTTTGCAATTAATTTTGTGTGTGTTTAATATAAAATAAATATTTTTAATAATTATTGTAAATATATGGTTTGTAAGTAATTAATTTTAATGTGTTTGTTAATTTTAAATTTGAAATCTAGAGGAAAAACGAAGAAAAAAGGCACAAAAAGGGGAAAAATCAGACAACAAATGCATCAAAAACACAACAAACATTTGAATTCTAGAAGTAGAGTCCACGTGTCACGATGTATTGGCAAGTGCATCTCATGCGCCGACAAGCCATCAGACATGTCAGGAGAATCTAAGGCCGCATCGGATCCAGTGCTTCAACTATAATCTCTCACTTCTTCGACCGTCAGATTGGAATACTCTTACCGATCTAACGGTCTACAACTTGGTCCCATCTGGCCCACCTGGGTCCATTGATGCTCGTTTCTCATGACCATTGGATCGTTTCTTTAGTGGCCAAATCACGTCTTTTTCAATGCCTCCCGCCGACACCCAACAGCAAATCTCAAGCCTAAATTCGATAATGAAGAGCCGAATCTTGCGTTGAAAAATTGAAGAAAATGGACCAATTTGATTCGAGTTTTTCAAAAAGGGCAGTAAAAAAATAATTAAAAATTAGTAAGTAGTAAATATTTTTGCCTATAAATATGGGCTTTGCAAGTCCTATTCTTCACACCTACGAGCCATCTAGCCCTTCTTCTCCTTCTTTACTTTCTTTTTGTTTCCACTGAGTTAGACTCAGCAGTATCCCTTTAGGGAAGAGATACTGCTAGAGCACTCCTCTAACTTCACTAAAATAATAAAATAATGTCTAAATTAGTACAGAGAATTTGGTAAGACAGAGAGATGATCTTGTATGCATAGTACTCTGGTATGGATTTTAACTCTATATCTACTTTGTAATGCTTATATTTTGTAGAATAATTATATTTCTATTTTTTTAATAATTATTGTTAATGTTGTTATGCTGTCAAATTCTTGTATAAATTCAGTCATGCTTTCTTTATGTAATTTAATTGTATTGTATAATTAATATTAATAATACTAAAACCATGCTCGTTTATTAAGTTGAGTTTCTGCTGCATTATAGACATAGAATGCTGCATTATAGACATAGAATGACACAATAAATGCTTGATAATACTTAATTTATTGTCGATAGAAGATGGCATAGTGTATTCTTAAACCCTTTAATAAGACGAGGTACGGCCAAAATTAATACAATAATTTATTCCATTAAAATATATTAATTTTGGTGTGTTATTATCTTTTCTATCTTAAAAGTATGTAAATTATAATTGTAGTGACAGCGGTTATAATTTTTATAATTAGTGCACCTAATCATTAGTGAGAGATGATTATTTTGCTACTTTTATAGGAAGACCCTTACTGCATTATAGCTTGTTATATTATCATTCTTAGTTGACTTATAAAAATAATAAAAGTGCTTGTAATTAACGAGGAAAGATGTAATAAATCAAATATTTTAGATAACTATTAACTAGAGTTAAAATTCCATATCAATTACAAAACATACAAGGGATTCTCAAAACTTCACCGCTTTAATTTTATATTTTAAATTTTCAATTAAAAAATCACAAAAAATATTTCATTTACTTTAAACTTTGTTTTGAAAAACTGCTTTCTTTTTTGAACATTTTTTTTAACAATCTTTCGAGTTACAAATTTTCACTTCCTATGGATACGATAACATTTCTATACTACAAACGTCCACCGTTTAAGAAGAAAAACATTTTGGGCGATACCAGAGAGATGAAATAGATGCTTAGACTTTGCTTGCAGTTGAAGGCATGGAAGCATTCTGACTTCTTATGCAAGAACTATATTCTGAACGGCTTGACTGATGCACTTTATAATGTGCATAATCTGAAGAAAAAAAAATGGCCAAAGAAGTGTGGGAGTCTTTGGACCATAAGTACAAAACAAAAGATGTTGGGGCTAAAAAGTTTATAGATGGAAGATTCATGAACTATAGAATGGTGGATTCCAAAACTATAATGTAACACCCATGAATTTTAAATTGAAGACTAGTTATGTTAAGTTTAATTATTAAGTGTGCCAAATATGATTTTTGATGTTAATTTTAGTCATTTAAAATTTTGTTGCATTTGTTATATTTAAAAATTTGATTTGTGGTTTAAAAATACAAAATGACATTTTTACACCATATATTTTTCATATTTACAAAAATGTCCTTGAGTCTTTCATTTTATTTCTCTCATTTCTCTCTCATTCTTATTTTCACTCTCTTTCTCACTCTTCACTCCCGACACTCCCTCTCTCTTTCTCTTTGAAAATCTTCAATCTCAACCCTATTTTTCGCTGATTTGAGGCCAAGAGACAAGTTCAATCATCAAGTTTTTTCTTCAAAAACGTCCCTTAAGGCTAGCCTTCTCTTTTCTCTTTAAAATTTCAAAGCTTTATTTTCAAATTTTTGAACTTTCTTTGTATGTTGAATCTGAGCTTCTTTGAGCGCAAATAATGATCAATTTGAGTTGTAGAAACTGTTTTATAGTGAATCTAGGCTTTCTTTGAGCAAAAGTCAACTTAAACAAGTTTTTGTATTTTTCTTTGATTTTCAAGTTAGGTGAAATTGTGTTTAAATTTGAGGAAAATGGTTTAAATTTGTTCTATCATGATTTTCTATACTTTCTGTATGATTTTTATGCTCTGGGAATTGAAAAACAGGTTTAAAATTGGGTTTTGAGCTCGAGGAAGCCGAGACTCAAAACCTAGAATTTTCCAAATTTTGCTAGTTTGGCAAGCCGAACTTGATCTTCGACATGCCGGCTTCAAGCTGTTTGGCATGCCGGACTCAAGAGGTTGGTAGGCTGAATTGTAGCAGTTCGGTAGCCTGAACTAGGATGTTCGACAACCTGACTGTGTAATATGAAATTGTATTTTTACTCCTAGTTTTTAATGTTTAATGATTTAGAAATGTTTTAAAAGAATTTATGATTTTGTGTTATGATTATTTTGAGTCAAAAAGGCACACTGGTAATTAAATTAACATAATGATATTTGTTGAAGCATAATTTCTGACTTTAAATGCAATTTTAAAGGTTTTGAATGTTAACGGAGCTTACGTTAAATTTTGTTTGGAGCTAACGGTATTGGACTTTAAAATGAGGTAGGATATTTTTTATCTCTTCCTTGGTAGCCCCTTTTATAAATTATTTGGCCAAAGTTTAATTCTTAAAGGATTTTTAAGAATGATTTCTAATTGATATTAAAGTTATTTTTATACATTTAAGAAAACGAGTTTAGTTACTCTTTTCGATTCCCAAAACCCGTATGGTGGTTTTTATTAAGTTTCTTACAAGTAAGTATTTATTGATTTTTTGTCAAGATCTTGATATTTGGTTTTAGTAAGTATGATTTGTGAATAATGTTATCAACTGTGACTTTTTTTTTAAACAACTTGTTTTTAACTGATTATCCTACTGAGCTTTCAGCTCACATTTTTCTTATTTTAAAATCTCCCTTCCAAGTTTGAAGAGGAAGGAAGGACCAAGGATCGAAACCTGCCTCTATGGGTTAAAATGGTATTTTCCTCTGAACTGTTGTATGATACGTATACTGTCTGACTTGTCCCGATGTCGTTGTCGTCTATGCGAGATACATAGCATTATTTATTCTATAAATGATGATTTTTAGTACTTTTGTTATTATTGATATTATTTTGTTTTATTTACATATCCACCTTCGTGGTAAGCGCCCACGTGATGGTGATTGCCGATGAGATTTCGGCTGAATAGTTTAATTTTCATTAATTAAAACATTATCTACTTTTCCCCCGTTTACGTTGTTTTTATTAATTTTCTTTACTAGGACGATCCACCCCCTGTTACAGGTCGTCACATGTAATCAGGCAAGTTCAAGAACTGAAATTACTCATTCATGAAATTCGTGTAGAAGGAATGGTAATTAGTGAGTCTTTCTAGGTAGCTGCAATTATAGAGATGTTACCCCTATGTGAAATGACTTCAAGAACTATCTGAAGCACAAGCGTAAGGAAATAAGCATTGAAGATTTTATTATTCGACTTCGCATTGAGGAAGACAATAAAGGATCTAAGAAAAGACCCCTTATGAATTGTGAAAATGTAGAAAGCCTTCTATAAATACTTGAGAGTGTGGGGGTGTCTTGCAAAGGTAATGGTACCTACACCAAAGAAGATGAGAACAGGTCCTAAAACAGTTGATTGCATCTTCATTAGTTATGCCCACAATAGTAGTGCATATCGATTCCCTATGTATTACTCTAAAAACCCTGAGATTTACAACGACACGATAATGGAATCGAGAAATACATCATTTTTTGAACATGTAATTCCGTGTAAATCAAAAAGGGATGGTCCAAGTTTGTCTAAACGACCATTTGAGACTATTGAAGAGAATAGTCAGGAACACTAAGAAGTTAAAACCGAAAAAGAAGAGGAAGAGCCTTGAAGAAGCAAAAGGGCGAGGACAAAAAAGTCATTTGGACCAGATTTTTTGACCTACATGTTAGAAGATGAACCTTAAACTTTCAAAGAAGCTATAAGCTCATCTGAGGGTCTTTTATGGAAAGAATCCATAAAGAGTGAAATTAATTCCATCATGCCGAATCATACTTGGGAATTAGTGGACCTTCCTCCAAGAAGTATACCGCTAGGTTCTAAGTAGATTTTCAAACGGAAAATGAAAGCAGATGGAACAATTGACAAGTATAAGGCTAGACTTGTTATAAAACTTAATAAAAGAAGGCCTTAATTGCTTTGATACTTATTCTCTTGTGACGAGAATAACCTATATTAGAATGATTTTGGCGATTACCGTTGTGCGGAATCTTGAAGTACATCCGATGGATGTAAAAACTACTTTTCTTAATGGAGATCTTAAAGAGAAAATATATATGGAACAACCTGAGGGTTGTATTGCTCCACAACAAGAAAAAAAAGTTTGCAAATTGGTGAAGTCTTTGTATGGGCTTAAACAAGCACCAAAGCAATGGCATGAGAAATTTGACAGTGTTATGACGTCAAATGGCTTTAAAATTAATGAGTGTTGTAAGTGTATTTATGTCAAAACAACAGACGATGGATATGTCATTCTTTGTTTGTTTGTAGATGACATGCTAATTGTGGGTTGCAATGATCGGATGATCAAATCTACCAAAGATATGTTGAACTCTAGGTTTGACATGAAAGACATGGGACCTGCCAATGTGATTTTGGGAATCAAAATCAAAAGGTCGCTTGATGGACTCATCTTCAGTCAGTCACACTATATGGACAAGATACTTGACAAATTTAGTAAAAATGACTCTGGCGTGGCCAGAACACTAATTGATATTAGTCAACATCTGTCCCAAAAATAGAGGAAAAAGTATATCCCCGTGGAATATGCTTGAGTGATAAGTAGTTTAATCTACTTAATAAGTTGTATAAGACCAGATATTGCCTACATTATGAGTAGTCTGAGCAGATTCACGAGTGATACAGGAGAGACTAGTGGAAAGCGATTGTTAGAGTACTTAGGTACTTACGATATACTCATGATTACGGGCTACACTATGCAAGAAATCCTCTACTCTTAAAGGGTATTTCTGATGCAAGTTGGATATCTGATATACAGGATTCTAAATCTACAAGTAGATATGTATTCATTTTGGGAGGCGTAGTAGTTTCATGGAAGTCCTCATTGGTAACGCCCTAAATGCTTCTCTTAAACGGCGGACGTTTGTAGTATAGAAAGGTTGTCGTATCCACAGAAAGATGAAAATTTATAACTCGGGAGATTGATAAATATAAACAGTCAAAAAGCCAAGCATTTTTTGAAAGCAAAGTTTAAAAGTAAAAGAAATATTTTTGTGATTTTTTTATTCAAAATTTAAAACTCAAAATTAAAGTAGTGAAATATTGAGAATCCTTTGTATGTTTTACAACTGGTATAGAATTTTTAAACTCTAATTAATAATTATCTAAAGCAGTTGATTTATTATATCTTTTCTTGTTAATTGCAAGTATTTTTTACTAATTATATAGGTCAACCGAGAGCGATAATATAGCAAACCATAATGCAGTAAGGGTCTTCCTGTAAAAATAGTAAAATAATCATCTCTCACTAATATTAGGTGTACTAATTATGAAAACTATAACCGCTGTCACTCAATTATAATTAACATAATTTTAAGATAGAAATGATAATAACAAACCAAAATTAATATATTTTTATAGAACAAATTATTGCATTAATTTCGACAGCACTTTGACTTATTAATTGGTTTAAGAATACACTATGTCATCCTCTGGCTACAATAAATCAAGAATTACCAAGCATTTACTGTGTCAATCCATGTCTATAATGCACCAAAAACTCAAATTAATAAACGAGCATGACTTCAGTATTATTAATATTAATTATGCAACATAATTAAATTACATAAAGAAAGCATGATTAAATTTATGCAAGAATTGGACAGTATAACAACATTAATAATAATTATTAAAAAAAACATAAAGATATAATTTATTCCACAAAAATATAAACATTATAAAATAGATATAGAGATAAAATCTATACAAAAATATTATACATATAAGATCATATCTCTGTCTCATCAAATTTTTTACACTAATTTAGATATTATTTTATTATTTTCACCTAAAGGATAAAAAAGAAGAAAAGAAGAGGAGGGAGCAGGAGGAGAAGGCCCCAAGGCCTTTAAGTGGTGCTGTACTTAGGCCGAAGGCCTCAGCATTTATAGTGCAATGAAAAAGAGGAAGATTTTGACGAAAGGGCCAAAAAAAAATCTAATTGGCTAGATGGCCTCTTTTTTTTTTAAACCAAAAAACACGCTATTCTATGCAGGTAAACTATCCCAATTTTTTTCAAAAAAATAAAGAAAATGATTGTAGCAGGATAAAGAACCTCAACAGAATCAAAAAAAAAACTGGAACCGTTTTGATGTCTAAAAAGCCTTTTTTAGTGCCAAAAACTGTCAAAAAAAAAAGGACCATTTATCAAAAAAAAAATTTCTCATAAGGCCTTTTATAAAAATCCCTCAATGAAAGCACTATTTGGAAAAAAAAATTTAATATTTTTTTACTGCTCTTCAGTGGAAGATTTGGATAAAAAATGATCCACATGGAGTGGAATAGGCACCCCCCCCAGTTCACGGGAATCATGCCGACAGAATTGTTTTATATTTTTGTTCTTTTCTTTTTCTTTTGCGTGTCTCAGCTCTCGATTATGCGAATTAGGGCTGTACAAAAACTGCCCCGCACCCGCCAACCCTCCGTGATCGCGCCCGTCCATCTCGAAAAAAGCGGGTTTAAGTTAGCAACCTACTGGTGGGCGGGTTGAACCCGCCCACCAATATATTCAGGTGGACAGGTTTGGTTTCAAGTTTTTGAGGGTGGGTTCAACCCGCACCCGCCCGCCTATATATTGAAAAAAAAACTTTTCATTTATTTGATTTTGTTTTTATTTTAGAGATGATTGAACAATCCAACACTCCAAGCACGGGCTTGGCTGCCTCTTGACATATTGGAAACTGAAATTTTTCTTATTATTTTGTGAAGTGATTAAAATTCAAATCAAGTAAGTTAGTAGAGAAATCCTTAAAAAGAAAAAGAACACTTGACTTTGTTCATCATTTTATTTGTAGCATTCTATTATTTTTGAACCCAGTGAATAGGCTTTAATCTTTATGGACTCTTGACTTTGTTCATCACTTCATCTGTAGTTGATGTTTCTTATTGCAGTGAATGATTATGTTTCTTAATTTGTACTTTTGAATATGGTCACTGTCTTTAGGCATCAAACTTGCTTGTTGTTGGAAATGCTTTATGTACTATCATCTTATATTTTCTACAAATTTTCTTCACTTTCTAAAAAAAAGGTCCAAAAAATTACATTGGGCAATAGCATAGGTCTAAACCGCCTCAACCCGCCCGCACCCGCCCGCAACCACCCAAAACCAAACCGAAACCACCCGCCATGTGGTGGGTGGTTTGCGGGTTGGTTAATCGCCAACCTGCCATCCAAAAAAACCACACTGCACCCGCCTAAAAACCGTCAAACCGCCCACCGCTCACCCCTAATGCGAATTTTCTTTGAGATCCGGTGTGACGCGTGTACAGAAGGGACGAGAAGGAGCCGTAGATCACGCATGCTTAAAACGTTACAGATGAAGTGAACATTAATAATAAAAACTATGACTCTTGACTCTTTCTAGCCGTGAGATCAGTCGTTGTAATACATCCGACGGCTGCAAAAAAGCATGGGTATGGGACGCACTTCACCAGATTGGACAACGCTTCTTAGTTGCTGGGGCCCGCTGACGCGTCAGTGCTGACGCTCGACTCCGTGCTGACGCTTGGCGTGACCAAGCTGACGCGTACAGAAATCCAACGGTCACGGTTGCTTTGGCAGCAGATCCAATGGTCCTGTATGCCACGTGTTCAGCAATTTGAATTTCAAATTTTTTAGTTGTTTTTTGATTATTTGTTGTCTGATTTTGTCCATTTTTATGTCGTTTTACTTCGTTTATCTTCCAAATTTTAAATCTAAAATTTACAAATATACTAAAATTAATTATTTTACACACATAATATTTATAAAAATATTAAAAATATTTATTTTACATTGAAACATATAAAATAATTAAAAATAAATAGAAACTCCTAAAATTAACAAACCTAAACACATATAGTTTTAAGACTTAATATTATTTTTAAAAATTACTATCAACATAATAGAACATATTTACAAACTCAAACTTATTTACAAATATTTAAGACTCAAAATAAAATCACACAACATTATTTTTACGGTTTTAATTAATTACAAATTAGACACATAATTAACATATCGAAATGACTTAAAAATTACTAAAAATATTATTAAACATAAAAACACACTAAAAACACATTTTAACACTAAGACACAAAAAACTTATTAACACAAAAATGCTATTAATTAGAGGATTTAATGAGAAATAAAAGCATAAATAAATTATTTAAGCCTTAGAAAATATACATTTTTACAGTCTCATCACACCCTCCAACTAGTTTATTGCTAGTCCCTAGCAATTAAAGCGATAAAATTTTGAAATGATTTACTGAATATTCATACAATGCACGACATTTAACTATAATTTGACTTATCTAACTAGATAGACTAACAAAACAAAAATTTTATTTGAACAATTTATATGTGATTTAACAAAATATATATAAGCCAAACTTAGTGCAGAAAAGGGAGATAATGAATAATTATGAAGTTTCATCCAAAACTAGGAATAATATTGTTATAATATTTTGCTTCAAATCACTCCTACAGGCAGCAACACCTCAGATTATTAATTTGGAACAATTAAAGAGTAGAAACATAAAACAAAAATATTTGCAAACTTTATAACTGTGGCTAGTGTAATGTTTGGCTCCCTTAACCTGCAGGCAGCAACACGTCAAATTATTAATTTGGAACAATTAAAGAGCAGAAACATAAAACAAAAATATTTACAAACTTTATAACTGTTGATAGTGTAATGTTTGGCTCCCTTAAGCTTTCTCCATAACCCATTTAACGAGCTTTGGGTTAGTAACTCCCAGACCAGTTGGTCTAAAGTATTAGGTGTTAAAGCACCTCTTAGAACTTACTTACTCGAGTTAAAGAGGCTACGAAACCAAACTTATCCAAATTTATTCATTAATTTACATCATTATACACTTTATTTATTTACAATTCTTTTTTTCTTTTTTTTCTATTTTTTAATTAGTTTATTGATTTTGAAAATGTTACTGCCTTCAATTGTTCATTTTCACAAAATAACAAAACTCAAATATTCATAGCTTTAACTTACCACTACAATTAAACATTACAGTTCGTGTATGAAAAGAATGGCTTACAAACACTTTGAAAAATAAACACATAAAAATGTTAAATAAAACTAAAGTTTTGAAAGTCCATAAAATTAGATAATTCAAAGAATAGAAAAATAATATTACATTAATATGAAATTCAGAAATCAAAACAAAATAATAACACATTAATTACTAAGAAGCTAATATTTACAAAACACATTTTAATTTTTTTTAATTTTATGACTCACAAAAAATAACAAACAAAATCTGGAGCAAGAATCGAAAAAATTGGGCAAAATAAAAAAAATTTGGCACAGCACAACATTGAAGCACAATTTTGAAGTACAACCCTCTCCCCCAACCTAAATTGTACATTATCCCCAATGTATAAAAAGAATAGTGAGAGCAGACAAAGATATTACCTGAATCAGTACAGCTGCAGAGATGATCTGCAGCAAACTTAACAAACCAAAAACTAAAAACTAAAATAAACACACAACAATATATTACAAACTGGGTCTTTTAAAGTCAAATTCCCAAGACTTTTTTTTTTGTTTGAAAATTAAAATTACTTTTCAAATTCTTTAAAATGCGTTTCAAGAGTATATAAGTACAAAATACTTACTAACCACATCAATTACATCCTCCTTAATCTCAGCTATTTTAATTGAATTATTAAGTAATTTAATTTCAAAGATTTTTTTAAGGAAAATTAAAATGAAAAATCAAAAACACACTTTTTTATTATTGAAATTTATTTGAAAATTCAAACAAATAGCTTTTACAAAATTAAACTCATTAGAATGCGTCTCAAGAGAAAATAGTTTAACTCCTTAACTCAGCCATTCTAAACAAATTTAATTAATAGCCTTCATTTTAAATTTTCAAAATAAATCTCAACATTTTTTTATTTTTTTAAAGAAAATCAAAATAGCACACAAAAACATACAAAAATATATTACAAAATATATTATGCAGAAGGGAAGGTAAAGATATTACTTTGAAAGTGTTTTCTCATCGCTTGATCCTCTGAATTCAGCAAATCTTTATTCTAACTCCGCTCCTAGTGGACAATCGTCAAAGAGCGGCTTCCTCCCATATTAAGTGTCAAAAGACACCACATATGGGTTTTGTGTAAACATGCCCTCAAGATTGGCAAAATATGAAACATTTAAACTCATGAAACTTGGACTCATTTTACGTTCTTGGTAGGTCCATAAAAACGATTCTAGAGGTGGTGGAGGAGGTGGTGGCCACATAAGGTCTTAGTAAGCATGGTCTTTGGTGAACTTTTGTAGCAACTAAGGTTGAGAACCTAGGACTAAAGTGATGATTGTTCCTGTTCTACAACTAAGTCTTTATTCTCTTCCTCACATTTCTCTCTTAAAAGTTGCTCCTCAAAATAGGTGGGTTCTAAATTTTCTTCTTTAATAACCAGGACAACCCATTCTTCCTCATCTAAAGAATCTTCAAATAACTCAAAAGAATATTCAAGCCTATCTACTTCTATTTTCCTCATGGTGTCCATATATTTCTCTAAAGTTTCTTCCAATGTTTCTAAGGTTTCTTCCAGATTGACCCTATTTGGGTCACTACATGTTTTTTGTAGTTCAAAATTTGACTCTTAAATTTCGGGTTGATTCTCAGGCCAAGGTTTTGAAAAATTTGAATTGTTCTCCCATATTAAATTGTTCCTAGAACTATTCAATCTCCAATAATCATATTTGGCCATATCTTCTAACATATACTAGGCTTCGTCAATAGATAATTGGTAAAAAGCAATGGTACCATCTCCTCTCTCTACCTAATTTCTTGTTTCAGGACTTAACCCATCATAGAAAATTCCTAAAAGATAATCCCAAGAAAAACCATGGTGAGGATACTGATTTAGCAAGTTTTTAAATCTCCACCAAGTACTATAAACTGGTTCCAAGTGTTGTTGAGAAAAATTTACAACAAAATGTCGATGAATTTGCCAAAACATTTTTTTTAATTTTTTTAAAGAATTTTTTTTCAAGATGAATAATGCTCAATTCATCGGATTCCAGATCATTGAGGGGTCACACAGGACACGCTTAGAATTCCCAACTTTCTTAGGCAAGGATGTTAGCCTTATGATCGTAGGATCAAGTCCCAACGATAGGCCTTTTTGACAAAATCCAATAAATTTTACGACTACCCAAACTTACAAAACAAAAGACGGGATGCTAAGCTTTTTTTTATCCGAAACGAATAAAGTAGCAATTGAAAAGCATTCGTCCCTTTTTTTATTTTTATTTTTTAAATTTTTTTAATAATAAACATGCTAATTAAAAATGCAAATAATTAAAATAATATTTACAAAGGATGGGGATAGATCACTTATCTGTTTTCCAGTTTAATTCAGCAATCTAATAGAGTAACGACACCTCCCCGACAACAGCGTCAAATTTTTGGTGTGGTAACACCCCAAATGTTTCTCTTAAACGACAGATGTTTGTAGTATAGTAAAGTTATCGTATCCACAGGGAGATGAAAATTTGTAACTTGGGAGATTGATAAATATAAATGGTCAAAGAGCCAAGCGGTTTTTGAAAGCAAAGTTTAAAAGTAAAAGAAATATTTTTGTGATTTTTTTTATTCAAAATTTAAAACTTAAAATTAAAGTAGTGAAGCTTTGAGAATCCTTTGTATGTTTCGCAACTAGTATGGAATTTTTAAACTCTAATTAAAAATTATTTAAACTATTTGATTTATTATATCTTTTCTCGTTAATTACAAGCACTTTTTACTAATTATATAGATCAACCGAGAGTGACAATATAACAAGCCATAATGCAGTAAGGGTCTTCCTATAAAAATGGTAAAATAATCATCTCGATTAGGTGTATTAATTATGAAAACTATAAACGTTGTCACTCAATTATAATTAACATAATTTTAAGATAAAAAAGTTAATAACAAACCAAAATTAATATATTTTTATGAAACAAATTATTGCATTAATTTCAGCAACACTTTGACTTATTAATTGGTTTAAGAATACATTATGTCATCCTCTGTCTACAATAAATCAAGAATTACCAAGCATCTATTGTGCTAGTTTATGTCTATAATGCACCAAAAACTCAAATTAATAAACGAGCATGACTTCAGTATTATTAATATTAATTATACAACACAATTAAATTACATAAAGAAAGCATGACTAAATTTTGCAAGAATTAGACAGCATAACAACATTAATAATTATTATTAAAAAATATAAAGATATAATTTATTCCACAAAAATATAAACATTACAAAACAGATATAGAGCCAAAATCTATATTAAAATACTATACATACAAGATTATTTTTTTATTTCATCAGATTTTTTATACTAATTTAAATAATATTTTATTATTTTCACCTAAAGGATAAAAAATAAGAAAAGAAGAGAAGAGAGAAGAAGGAGAAGGCCCGAAGGCTTGGAGGGGTGCAGAACTTAGGCCGCAGACCTCAGCATTTATGGTGCAATGAAAGCAGTATTTGGAAAAAAAATTTAATATTTTTTTACTGTTCTTCAGTGGAAGATTTGGATTAAAAATAATCCACATGCAGTGAAATAGGCCGCCCCTTCCAGTTCACGGGAATCATGCCGACACAATTGTTTTATATTTTTGTTCTTTTCTTTTTCTTTCGCGTGTCTCAGCTCTTGATTATGCGAATTTTCCTTTGAGATCCGGTGTGACTCGCGTACGGAAAGGACGAGAAGGAACCGTAGATCACACATACTTAAACGTTACAGACGAAGTCAACATGAATGATAAAAACTATGATTCTTGACTCTTTGCTTGCCGTGAGATGAGTCGTTGTAAAACATGCGACGGCTACAAAAAAGCATGGGTGTGTGACGCACTTCACCAGATTGGACAACTCTTCTCAGCTGCTGGGGCCCGCTGACGCGTCAGTGCTGACGCTCGACTCCGTGCTGACGCTTCGCATGACCAGGCTGACGCGTACAGAAATCCAACTGTCACGGTTGCTTTGGCAGCTGATCCAATGGTCCTCGTATGCCACGTGTTCAGCAATTTGAATTTCGAATTTTTTAATTGTTTCTTGATCATTTGTTGTCTTATTTTGCCCTTTTTTGTACCGTTTTGTTTTGTTTTTCTTCTAGATTTTAAATCTAAAATAAATTATTTTACACATATAATATTTACAAAAATATTAAAAATATTTATTTTACACTGAAACACACAAAAATAATTAAAAATAGATAAAAACTTTTAAAATTAACAAACATAAACAAATATGCTATTTAAGACTCAATATTATTTTTAAAAATTACTATAAACATAATAGAACATATTTAAAAACTCAAAACTTATTTACAAATATTTTAAGACTCAAAATAAAATCACACAATATTATTTTTACGGTTTTGATTAATTACAAATTAGACACATAATTAACATACCAAAATGACTCTAAAAATTACTAAAAATATTATTAAACATAAAAACACATTTTTAAACACACTTTAACATGAAGACACAAAAATACTTATTAAGACAAATATGTTATTAATTAGATGATTTAATGAGAAATAAAAGCATAAATAAATGATTTAAGCCTTAGAAAATATACACTTTTACAGTCTCATCACTCATAGAGGAAAAAGTATATCCTAGGTGGAATATTCTTGAGTGATAAGCAGTTTAATCTACTTAATAAGTTGTATAAGACCAAATATTGCCTACGCTATGAGTAGTATGAGCAGATTTACGAGTAATTTAGGAGATGATTAGTGGAAAGCGATTGTTAGAGTACTTAGGTACTTGCGATATACTCGTGATTACGGGCTACACTATACAAGAAATCATCTACTCTTAAAGGGTATTCAGATGCAAGTTGGATATCTGATATACAGGATTCTAAATCTACAAGTAGATATGTATTCATTTTGGGAGGCGTAGTAGATTCATGGAAGTCCTCAAAGCAGACGGTAATAACCAGATCCATTATGGAATCTGAATTTATAGCGTTAGATAAAAGCGGTGATGAAGCTGAATGGCTAAGGCATTTTTTGAAGAATATTCCTGAATGGCCTAAACCTGTGCTTGTAATATGCATACATTGTGATAATCAATCTGCTATTGGCAAAATGTGATGTACAACGGTAAGTCAAGACATACACATCGTCGACATAATGCCGTTAGACAACTGATCTCGACTGAAGTAATGACAATAGACTATGTTAGGTCTAAAAAGAATATTACAGATTTGTTAACCAAAGAACTAAATAGAGATCCAAGTTGATAAAACATCAAGAGGAATGAGACTTAAGCCCATAAAAATATAGGTCGAAACAGTGGAAACCTAACCTTGTTGACTAGAGATCCCAAGATCTAGGTTCAATAGGATAACTAAACTAAATAGACCGAGTAAGATCACTGTAAGGGTTACCTCAACCCATTCCTATGATAAAAGTAGTGATACCCATAGGGAAAGGTTAATCAATTTTCTTTTAATGATTCTTATGCATCAAATACGTTGGGAATTTGAGCGAAGTAATGTGGTTTCCTCTTAAAGTAAGAAATCGTCTATGTAAGAGAGAGGTAAGGCCGCTTCAAAAGATAATTGCTAGGGCTCAATTCCTTAGAAACTCTTGCAGAACCAGGGAGATGTTCACGGCCAAAATGAACAAAACCATGAGAATTGAAACTGTGTCAGGAAAATATCTGTGTGAGGTATGTTATCGTTTACACAAACGGCAGAATAGTTCAAAAATATCGCGTCTACTGGTCAGCTAGTAAAATAAACATACTTTCAAAAGGGAATGTTCAAGGGTTAACGCCTACCTATCCTATGCAGGTATTTACTATAGAACTTTATCACCATGTAGTGTCTTTGTTTTCCCTTATCGTCGATCAATTTCATTTATGTGGGGGATTGTTGGAAAAAAATGGTTAATAACCATTTTGGGGAGCCATGTTGAGGCATAATTTTGAGTGGGACCCACTTTATAATAAGTGACAAGTCTTTGTAGATTTACGTTCTCTGTCACGAAGAGATTGAAATCATATATTTATGTGCTTAAAATGATAATCGAGTGCATGAGAAATTGATGCTCAAAATGTACCCATTGACATTTAGATTTTGTTGGAAAAAGCCTAACTGTGGAGTCCCACATTAGGTTAGGCATTAAAGCTTGATGTGGTTGCACTTTTGTGCTTAGGTAAGACGTCGTACCTAAGAGGCTCTTTCACGCGCATGGGGAAAGGGTGCAAATCATGACCCCGGTAGGTTAGGGGCCCAATGTGTACACACACAACATGGGTGACGCGAATGCTAGATTCGTTGAGCTTGCCTTGCATAAGCTATGTTTTGCAATTTTTTTTGCTTGCTTCCAATAATAAATCCAAATTTAGCTGTTAAGAAGTTTAATAGCTCATAATTAAACCTACTCATAAAAGTGGAGGTTAATGGCAAGATAATGGCACTTAAAAGCATTAATGGCAGCATAAAGTAGTGCCATAAAGCTGGTTAATGGTAGGATAATGACACCATGAATTAGTGCTATAAAACACTTGTAACACCTAAAAATAAAACCTCATAAAACCTGAATTTAAACCATGTTGTCACACCCCCTATGACTAGCCTATATATAAGGCCATCTTCTTCTTCTTTGAACACACACGAATTGCATACATAGTCATAGAGATTTTCTTTGTTTTCAAGTTCTATCTAGTTTGATTGTAGTCAGTTTTTGGTGGTAGAGGAAGACGTATTTTAGGTTCACTGGAGACGATATCCGATAGTGCTTAAAATTCTATTGCAAGTCGTTGTATCCTAAGAGACAAACGTCCGTCGAATTCTCGTACATAACCGGAAGGGACGAATCTGTTTTAAGAAAAGCGTGAGCTTCACGTGCCTCAACCATTTTTTGTCAAATTATCCGTTTTGATTCAGTTGAAGGTTTTGTTGTACTTTATCTCTCTTATTTGTAATAATTTCAATTGTAACTTATTCATTTTTATCCATATTACATATAATATTTGCTAACATACATAACAAAAAAAGACAAAAACACAAACAGAAGTTTAACTGTGACCTATCTAGTACTCTTGCTCACAATTCTAAGTAGAAATCTGCATCCCATGATGATCACGATGATCATGATCAGCTTATCATTGCTCTTAATTTCTCAACAAAACCATCAATGTAAGAGTCCTCAAGCCCTCTGCTCAACAAAAACTCCCTCCATTTATCATGATTCTTCTTCACCTCCTTCCCAACTTCACTCTCATCATCCATTACCTCTTTCACAGCCTTACAAACACCTTCTCTGTTAAACTTCCCACTTTCATTCCCTTTCTCAACTTCAACTCCAACTCTAAGATCTCTGCTCATAATCCTCGCATTAATGATCTGGTCTCCGACGTTCGGAACCAAAACCAATTGGCACTCATTCATCAACCCTTCTAGCAAAGACCCCGAACCGCAATGGGTAACAAAACACCCCACTGAAGGATGAGCCAAAATCAGCTGTTGTTGAACCCAACCTCCGTAAATAATCCCTCTCTCGTTGACCCTTTCTTGCAACCCCTCAGGCAAAGCAGATTCAATATTTTCGTACCCTTTTGGCGGCTTTAAAGCTACAAGAAAAGGCAAACCAGTAAGCTCAAGACCAAGAACCAATTCTTGAAACTGGTCCTCTCCCAAGACGCATTCGCTTCCAAAAGCACAGAATACCACTTTCTTGCATCCGAAGTTGCCAAGAAATTTTGCCCATTTCTCATCCAAGACTGAATTTGGGGGTTCCGGGACAACAGGCCCTGCAAGAAGCACTGCCTTTTTGAATTCTCCTTCTATGTAGTCACAGTAAACCCCCTCCATTTCTCTCGAAGTCTTAAACACGATTGCGTCGCTGTCGTTGATCGAGGTCATCAGTCGTTCGAGGAATGATATCCCAAAGCCAAAATCCTTCGCCATCGTTTCCGCAAGCCCGCGAGCCTCGTGAGCGCTAAGCTTAATACAAGACTTAGAAGGAAAACCCTTTGAAGGCTCCAACATACCAGATTCTTTCAAAGCTTTTTTCCCTTTCATAATTTTCCTTTCTGGGTTTAAATGGTACCCAACTGTCGCAGGGCTGACCGTGCAGTAGAGGAGGGTCTTGATTCCTCCAATCCGACGGGCTGATCTTGGAAGCCAGTGGGTGAAATCGAAGAAGACGAAATGGGGTTTGAGTTGTTCCAGAGAGGATTCAATGGCGGGCCTTGTGAGGTCCATGGCGGCCATGAGAGAGGAGAGGAGAGGATAAGGGACATCGTTTGTCGTTTCGGCGCCGGGAGGGAGGCCGGAGACGTGAGGGACGTCGATGGGGAGGAAGGAGATGAGGTCAGGGTGGAGATTGAACGACGACAACTTAGGCTGCGTTTTGGTGGGGACGAAGAAGGAGATACGGTGGCCTCTCTTGGCTAGCTTGTTGGAGATGTGGAGGAAGGAGGTGAGATGGCCCATGGCGAACCAGGGGTACATGGCTATGTGGAGCTTAATGGGTTCGGTCATGTTTGGAAAGAAACGACAAGATGAGGTTGTTCAACGTTTGGTCTAAATGAGTTATCTTGGAGAAATTTGGCTTTTCAGTGCTTGGTGGGTTTTATATGTTATCATAAATTCGCAAGCAATGAAGAAGATAGGAGGAATATTTATTGCAATTGCAAGGTGGGGGACTAGAAATAAATAATTAATTAAACAAATAAATAAATGAAGATAGGGGTGCAATGCAACACATACATGGATCTTTAAACAGTTAGGCTAATTACCGTGGGACCCCACGAAATAGTTAGAAAAAAAAAAAAAAGAGTATTTATCTGACGGTGCATTTAGCATGTGAGTCCATGTTGTTTGAACCGAACGTGGGTCCATGTAGTTTGAAGCAATGTGTCTAGTTCAAACTGGTTGTTGTATATTTATTAAAATGATTTTAAATTTTGATGTGATGTTTAAACCTATTTACAACCAATTTTGAAGAATTTGGCCTTGTTTAAATTCTTATGGTTTGGACTATCCATTGCAAACTATATTAAAAACCACATATTCAAATTACAAGATTTAACGCTACATACATTCAAACCTATATACTAAATGAAAGATCCTTTAGAGTTGTACTTACCACTTCTCTCTAAATTTTTTTTTTTTTAAAAAAACCTTTATTATTTAGCTTCCAACACCCACCCACCCAATCACCCCTTTCTTCTTCTTCTTTTTTTCTTACAATTTTTTGGTTTTTTTTTGTTTTCCTTTGTTTTATTTTTTTCCTTTTCTAATTTAATTTTTGGCTTCTCACATTTTCCTTTTACTTTTTCCATCCTTTTTTTTTTGTTCCTCGTCCCTTTTTTTTTGGTTTTTTCTCGTTTCTTATTTGCATTTTCAATGTTTGATTTTTGTTTCTTCCAACATTTGTGCCTTTTTTTTTTCTTTCTCCCTAATATATCATATATTTTTATGTTCACCTTATTAATTTTTTTAAATGTATGTCATTAAAATACTTTAAAATTTTTCCTTATTGTATATTATTTTACTTTTTAAAAATATTATTTTATTAAACGTGACCTTTAAATTTCTACGTTCTTCTTTCTGTTTAAGCTTTAATCACCTTTGTCACTTTGGTTCCAAAATATGTTTCCCTCTTACATATGTTCTTTTTCCCCAATAACACTTTCAAGTATTATTTGCTTTATATATCTAATTCCTTCTAATTTATTCATGAAATATTTCCCCTTATATGTGTCCCCTGTTCAATTAACTTTTAAGTGGCCTTGGCATCTGCAATTTTTTTTTTTACTCTATCTACTATTTTCTTATAGTACCTCCTAATTTGTTTTCTATATGATTTTGCTTATTATTTTTTCTTTGAAAGAAATTTGCCTTGTTTATGTACACATACGAACACATGCATTTCAATCTATTTGCTTTTTGTTTGTTTTTCTTTAATCTTATATTTTTAGTGAACCTTTTCTTCTCCTAAATTTTCTTTTATTAAAATAATTTTTTCTTGAATATCTAATTACCTAAATATTTTTTTTAGCAATTTTTTCCAACTGCAGTCCTCATATTTGTTTTCCTCAATTGCTTCTCTCAAATAGTTTTTCTTAAATTTATTCCTATCTAAAAATTTTTGTAATGCAACCCTCTCGAATATTTTTAATAGGTATCTTATAAAAAGTTTAATGTCTAATTTTCCTAAATTTTTTCTTTTATTTATTACACTTTTTTTCCACTAAACCATACTATTAAAAGAATGACAAATGAGGAAAAATAAATGTTAAAAGAAATTTCAGGTATTTGCATTAGAAAAATGCAAAAAAAAAATGCATGTACAAATTGTGTGAGAATAACAACAAACAACAAAACATTTCTTTTTTTTAAAAAAAATATATTTCAAGTCAAAACAATAAAAAAGACCACTAATTTTTAACATATATATAAAGTAAGAGCTTTTCAAGTCATTTTTGTAAAAAAATATATACTTTGATGGGATAGCTTGACAAACTGAGATTGATCGCATACCCGTCCCGAATGTTCAGGATTTCCTAATGCGACGGTCAATATATGATCCGTCCCTTGAAATTGGAACGTGCTTTGCGATGCTGACAGTGACATTGAGGTGAGAGGTTTGCTTTTCAATGAGAAAGGCACTGTTAGGTTTTTTATTTTCCAAATGCAGGTTTAATGAAAAGCTTTAGACTATGGTTTGTAATAAGTAAGGTATTAGAGGACAGTTTTCTAAAAACCGTAGTCTAAAATTGCTATCATTTATAAAAGAAAAAAGTCACGTCATTCATGACAAGGTTTCTTAAAAATCATCTATTGACTAATTGCAGTGGTGTAAGGAACAAAAAGCTCAAAATACTAACATTTTTTATGACCTTTAACAAACAAAAGAAGACACTAACAGCTTAAGAGAATAGAGAATTGAGTACCCAAATTCTTAAAACTGGAACTAACAGCGCCATCAAGGTAAGAATTTGAAAATCTGAGTATCCAACTTCTTGAAATGAGGATTAACAACATTAATAAATTAAGAGTTTGAGAACCTTAAATGTCTAAATTCTTAAAATGAAAATTTAAGTGCCAAAAATTACAATGTTTAAGAACCTAAACACAAAAATCCTTTTTTTTGGGGGAAAAGAAGAGAGAGAGAAAAGGGAAAATCAAACAACATATGGGATGAGGAAATTTGAACAATAATAAACAACAATACACGATCAGAGACAACATCAATCGAAAGGAAGACAACCGATTGAAAACCACAAAGAAAGCCAAACATGCGTGAGACGCGGATCGCTAACTTGGCAAGGGCAGTCGATCGGCCCCTGCGTATGACAGTCAAACGCTTGGTCACTGTTGACACTTGTCACGCGTTTTTTTTAGCTTTAAAAGTTATCCAATTAACCCATTACAAACTGATAGATAAATACTACTTTATTGGACTCGGGTATTCTTCATAGAGCCTTAGTCTTAATTTAAATAACCCAATACATAAGTTATTTGATTAAAACAGCCATATATGGATAATTTTATTCAAATAAAATATTTAAATAATTCAACATGTTTATGTTGAATCAATTCATAAAATTATAAAATTAATTCAACCAATAAACTAAATATGAATTATTAAATCTAAACTATTGAATTTAAGTCAATCAAAGAATTAACATAACTTATTAATTTATCAGAAAAACATGCCGTATTATTATAGGAAAATATATGAACTAGCAAAGAAGACCCGATGGACATATATTGATCAAGATCTTATAACTATGAGATAATATTTCCCCAACATGCATATTTTATAATTATCAATTCTAAAGTTATTCCACTAAAAATTTGGAGCTGCACTCTCAACTATATATAAATTACGAAACTTCAATAAGTTAATCGTCCATAACATATCATCATGTGTAACATCCCCATAAGATATTCATAATCGAAATAGAGATAAATTCTATTTTACCTTCTCGATTATATTTATCTTATGTTACATTATCCCACCATTAGAATCTTTACTATGTTGTTGAGAATTGCAGTTGGAACAGAGTTTAGGACTTCATCCTTAAAAAAATTTGTTGATGTCTCTACTAGGAAGCATATGTGATGATTTTTTGGTTTTATTAAGTATGACAAAGATGTTGAGACGTTTCCATTAATTGTGGGCTTTTATGACGATGTTGTTGGTGCTTCTAGTCATGGGGCAAAAGGTTGTGAGGAAGCTTCTTATTCGTTTGCGGCCTCTTCTTTTTTTGTAGAATCATCTGAGCTAGATATTTAAGATTGTTTGTTGCTCAAAGATCCTGATTTGGACAATGTTTTAAATTCTTTTGACATTAAAGAATGAAATGAGTTTGATCCAAGTTAATTTTGAAAAAATATAATGCATGTGATCGCTATGAGAGGAATTTTGAGTTTCGCGTGAATAGGTCAAGTTTTGAGTTGTGTTGTTGAACGTTATTCTTGGATGATGCGTGCTTCGAGATTTTCTGGAAGAGAAAGTATGTTGTTTAGAAGTATGTTTCTCAACATACTTGTGCATGCAATGTTGTTGGTAATGGGCAGCACCAAGCCAGTAGTCAATTTGTGGGTGAAATTTTAAAGGGTGATTATGTTAGAAAGATTTATGATCGAGTTCGGTCGAAAGAAGTTGTGTCTTATATGCATAGAAAACATGGTATTGGCATTAGGTGCTATGTCGCTCACAAGTGTTGTTCTTTAGCTTTAAAACTATTCAAGGAATTGTAGTCGAGTCTTATTCTATTATCCCTTATCTTTGTGTTGTTCTAAAAGAGAAAAACCTAGGTTTTTTTTCCTATTTTTTTTGTATTTGAGGTTATATTTTTTAATTTTTTTCTTTGCTACAATAAAAGGGAGAATAAGTTCATCTTAATTAATTTATTAATTTTTTTTCACTGTAAATATTTTTTAAAGATATTTACAAATAGACAAAGTGTAATAATCATGAAATATACTTACAATTACAAGTGTTGATGACATAGGTTTTCATCGTCCAAATGTTAGCATTTGCCTCTTCCCTTAAAAGCCATTCCTCCATTAACTTTTGACTACTCCTCCCTACCGTCACTGCTTATGAAAGTTCCTCCACTTGCCATATGTTTCGTGTTTTTCTTGTTTTGCAAGTTTTATTTCGGTTGTTCAGCAATGAAGCGGATCTTAGAAGCCGTCTTCTTCGGCTCAATACGGGTTTAACCGTTTAACCAACCCCACTATCCGTTAGAGGTCTTGCTGAAGTCATCTTAGTACAAACTCATCCATCACTTTAGCCACGTCTTTACCAACACTAGCGAATCAGAGCACAACACGTGTGCTATTTGATTTGTCTTCAAACGTGGCAACCTGCTTAAGTTAGTATGACACTCCCATCAGCTCTCTGATCCTGAACAAATTCTTCTGGTTCCTTGTTTGTCTCTGCTTCTACTTCCACAACGTCGTCGTTCGCCTTAAATCTGACGACGCTATTTCATTAGGCTTTCCGTCTCTTCACTTCTTTGTTGGAACGATACCGGTCCATTACTAATTTCTTTTACTCCTTACATCATTAGGTATACCTACAATAGCGACTTGACAATTTTATTTATTTTTATCAATTACATCTAATATTATTAGTTGTCCTTGTAAATTACTTTATTCAGTAACGTGAATATAAGAAATTAGAATTTCAAAGTATTTCGCAAGCGTACAAAGATAAAAAGCATAGAGCATAGACATTTCCTTCGACGAATCTAAAATTGAAGATCAGTGAAATGTTGCTTGATTTCTTTGCGAACTTGGGTAAGGAAAAGGAGTAGATTTTTTGGGGTTTTATAAATTTAAAAGTGGAACCTCTGAGCTTCTAGCAATAGACAGGATCAACTTCTCAATAATAATAATAATAAAGAAGTCAGTCGCACTTTATACAAGCCAATAACTCCGCAGGCTTTAGTAGTCAACTGATGAGGAAAAACAAAACGAGAAATGGCCAAAAAAGTACTTTTTCAACCTGTGAAGTACAGAATACGGGTACATATATACGAAATAGTCATACATTTGATATTGCAGACGTTGTATTTTGTGGACTACAAACTGATATTGCAGACGTTGTATTTTATGGACTACAAACTGCCCACATTACTAATACAATATTTTGAAGCCCCAAAATAATCGGGAATAAATTGTAACAGCAATGCGAATCCATCCTATCCAGTTCAGTTGTGGTGACACTACAGGCTTGGGGTGTCCACCATTTTCATAAACTTTTATACCTGTGTCCCAAAAGTCAGGATATATGCTTCTTCTGTGTCCGAGTAACGTAAAGTGCTTCCATGGAGAAAGAGCTATTCACAATATCTTTGCAGAGCAAAAAAATGAGCTTGACTTAGGTTATATATCAAAGGAAACAAAAACTAAAAGATTGGACGAGTTAAAGAGTGATAACACAACCCCCACCACTGCCTAATGGAAACCGCAACCCCCCTAACAATGTGAAGCTCATTCCATACTCCGGCAAGTTTCTTCGTTTACGTCAGGTAGTACTCCGTCGTATTCTCAACTAGATAATCATATGGTGCACCTAGTCCATAACCAAATGCCCCGTTTGTTGTTGCCACTCTGTTTGCGGTGGCATAAACATTTCCTTCCACACCAACCTTTGTGTTGGTTTTGGCTCTTCCCTTTACAGACCGCTTGTTGTCAGGAGAGGGGAACTCGGCAGAAAGTCTCCCCATCTGCTTTTGCAGATCAGCAACTGAATCATTCGTTATTTTCCCCTTGGAGCTTTTCTTCCCATCAACGAGCTTCAACTCCAATCTATACAGAGCACATGCATCACACTTGGTGATCTCATACTCGTAAAGGTGCCACTCAACATGGTTCAAGGGTTGCGGATCCATATAGTAGGATCTCTTCAACCCTCCAAACTCATTCATCACCTGCTTCCTCGACTCATGCCAACCACGTCCACTGTAATCCGGTAATGACCTCTGCTTTCTGTTACCACTCTCAAATGCTCTACGAGGCTTGTCGAAAAAGAGCCACTCTCTAATTGTTTCGCCTTCGAGAACCGAGAGATCAAAAAGTTCTGCATAATATAACATAACAAATAAGGTGACCAAGTCCAAAAAAGCCAAATAATGCAACATATACACACAAAAGTGTTGATGACAAAAAAAAAAAGCTGCAAATTAAGGTGAAAGAAACCCCAAATGAAATTACCAGGCGCATTCCATGGAGATTTTGCAGTTGCAGCTCCTTCACACTCGGGGATACCAACATCTTTTCCTTGTGCCTTTGCACTAAGAGCGGCAAAAAGCAGTCCGTCCTTCAAGCCAATACCCCCGGGTCGTAGAACAGGACCCATACCAGGTGGTCCTTCATTCAATGCAAGAGCAGCGTGAAAGCTACTGCAATAGTCTTGACACCAGTCCAACCCTTGAGCAGGCCTTGGGCAATCCCAGAGTGCACATTTCGGGCCCAAGAAAGCAGAAGGTGGAGGGCATATACTTGGTAGATAGCTAGAAATATGCGGCAGTGCATCCTCTCCAGACAACCCTGCACTGTTAAAGCCAGGGTAGCAGTTGTGGTCAAAGTCTTGATGTAACTCATATTGATGATAGTCTAAATGAGTAGCTCCTTCCATACTGTTAACTGAAACATTGCAAACTCTGGAGGTGGAGTTTTTGCATTCAAACAAAGGGAATCCAGGTTCCTGCTGCACCTGGTTCACTCCAAACCCCTGAAAAATTAGTTACAGTCACCAATAAGTGGCCATTTTCAACTGCATTTTAGCATTACTGCAAAATAAAACTATCGAGTATAAGAATATAGATTGTGAGTCAAAGAAGAAGAAGAAGACTCTAATAACCAAAGATTTTAAATTATTGATCAAGCACACACAAGATACATACGCATTCTTGGCCATGTAAAGAAGTGCTACACTTAAAAGAATGTAAGTAGCTACTGGTGTCAAATTTTAGGACATTAGTGAGAGCTATTCCAGTCCCTTTCCATATATATGCCTGTGCTGTGAGAGAAAAACAAGTGATCAAATTTTGAGAACGTTACATTTCTTGCACATTCATGTCCCTGCTTCTTACGCTCAAATGGCCAACAATTTATGTTCTCATGCAGTCATGCTTCACCACATGAAACACTAGGGAATCACTCCAAAAGAGTAGTTCCTCAACTGATCAAGGTTCACGAGCAAGCCATGATACAATTGGATTTTTCTACAGTTGCAATCTTCTTGACTTAAGTGACATTCCTAAAATTTTCTTGGGGCAACCAATTAAACAGACTTCACTTTGTCATTGTAGCAGAAGAAGAAACTCAATTGACATTGTAGGTAACAAGAAAATTACATCGTGATTTGGAATGAATTCTGATGAAACAATACATCAACAAGAAGGCCCAGATACCATAAAAGCTAACTCAAACTGCTACAGATATTGGAGACACATAAGCATGTTTCTGAATTTGAATCCATAACTAGTAACTAACCCAAAGAAGTTTGTCAAGGCCCACGGTGGCGTTTGCTCTTTCCCACATCAAGCACAAACTAGAAAGGTTCCTAGGCATACAGGTAAGACCATGATAGGTCAATTGATACAGTAGATTCTTAATTGAAGAGAATCGAGGTAATGGCGCGACATGTGTTGTCTTTTTCATATTTTTAACAACAGAAGATAATCACTAATAATGGAGAATCAAATTTATCTTCCCTTATTTTCAACAACAAAAGATAACCACTACAGAGAATCAAATAATTACACCTAAGACAAGTAAAAATTCTACTGAGGTATCGTAACAAATTGAAATAAAATAAGCACTAAACAGGCCCCAAATCATTTGTAACAGTCTTACAGAAAATTTAAAGGAACAAACCCCACCTCATGGAAAACCAGAGTTTCTCCAACTTGAAAGCTTTGATCAGTAGGCTCAGGTTTTGGGGCGGCTAATGGACTAGTGGCATCATCTTCCTCCTCACACAGCTGCAGCAGGCGACAAATGTCCGAGGAGAACGATCCGGGACTACCACCCTGCACCAACCAGTAAAGACCTTAAGTCACAACCAGAAACACCCCGCATCATAACCTAACTCTTAATCAATATGTAAGGGAAATTCATACCACCAATCCCATACATCGGAGTACAAATTCATTTTACACATGTGGATCAAGATATGTACTCAAAATGGCAATAAACATTTTATATAATTCTGACTTGTTGCAAGGAAGAAGCGGGGGAGGGCTCGTTGAGTTCGGCTTTCCATTCGCGGAGCATCTGATGGACTTGCTCTTCAAGAACCGCCATGTCTATCGTGCGGCTCTCCTTTCTCGCGTATTGCAGGTCCATGAACACAGCCTGCAGGTCATCCACACGGTTTTTCGCTTTGTCTTTAAACAGCTTGTGTGTCACTGACTTGCATTTGCTCTTCGAACCCTTCTCCATCTTAAACCTCACCTTTCAATCCTGTTCTACACCCTGAATTTCACACACAAAACCAAACCAAACCCATTTCAGATCATCATACATTAAAAAAAAAAACAAACAAATAAATAAAATACCATCCTCTAAAACTTGAACCCAGGACTCAATATTATAAAAACGACTAAAATGGCCACTAAACACCAATTGAGCTAGCTCAATTGGCATCTCAGAACATGATTTATATCCCCAAAAAAGTTCCCACAAACCAAGGCTTAAATTTCACCCATAAATTAGACCAAATTAAACACAGCCAAAGAAAACCCAAGTCATAATTCGCAGCACACTAAACAAAACAAGCAAGAATTTGGCAAAATTATACTAAAGTTGAACCAGGACCAACAGAAATGGAAAAAAAAAAAAATACTAATACATGTGCAGATCGTAACCAGTAATTAAAAAAAAAAAACTAAGCAATTACCCAGAAAGCTAAATCGAGAGAAGAGTTTAGAGTAGAATTTGGGATCGAAAACCGAAGTGGGAAAGCGAGGAGAGTTTTAATAAGCGACGAACCTGAGAGGAAGAAAGTGAAATATTCGATCGGAAAAGGAGAGAGATGCTTACCCTCTCAAAGAGTTTGATGCCCAATTTCCAGTCCGCAAGAGCTTTTTTCTTTCTTTTTTTTTTCCTTTCGTTTTTGTTTTTAAATTTTATTCTGTCTTTCCTTTGTTTTTTTATATTTTCACTTTATGGGAAAGAAGGGAAGTTGAGGCGGTGAGGCCTCTCTCCCACAAGGACGAAGGCCAACAGGTGACAGCAGGGGCTCGGCCTCTGGGTGTGAAAGCAACGTGGACGCGCCAAAAGCTGAGAGATATAAATATAAAAATAAAAAATAAAAAAGTTTTAGCCGGGCCTTTTTGCTTTGGATAGATATGTAATTTTGCCCTTAAAGTTGAGATTATTTACTGTTATAGAATCTTGGATTTTCTAGCGACATGGAGTCATGGTTAATCGTCTAGTGGGGGGTTACTTTAGGAATTTTGCGTTACTTTTGTTTTGATTACTTTGCCCTTAAGCTTGATCGAATTTACTATTTGGGTTCTTTCTCATTTTCTCTATTTTTTCCATAGCCCTAACCCCTAAGGAATATTTATTAGTTTATATCTCAGGTTAATTTAAAAAACTATACATTTTGTATTTTATTTCATTATATATATATATATATATCTTTAGAGCAAATTTAATACTTATGTTTGTACTATATCTCAATTGATACTAACTTTTGACCTAAAAATAATTAAATTATCTTTAAATAAAAGAAAAAATTAAAACTTTCAAAAAAGAAAAAAAAATAAATAAAAAAACACATAAAACACCTATTTTTAAAAGTATTCTATATTTCTTTGAAGTCAAAAACTTTATTATAAAGTTTTTTTAAGCTTTAAAATTTTATATTTCAATTTGAGGGTATTTGGGGCAATATTTTAGATCAAATTGAAGATTGATAAAAAAATGTATAAATTTATGTATTAAATCTAATCTGAAATACGCATTTGTTGAAATCAAAAACCGAAAATATATAGGGTGTTAGAAGAGTAGTTCAACAATGTAAAAAGCTCTCGCGTGCCACAATGTAAAGCTCTTGTGTGTTATAATTCTCAAACTCAAACTAATAATTTAAATTATTCTTTCAAACACTCTTATAATGTTTGAATAAACTTAAAATACAAGACATAAAAAGGTAAATGACCTAAACCATCAACCATGTCCATTATGACATTAAAAAAGAAATGTCCAAGACCTCATCCAAAAAAAAAATGATTTACAGAATGTTCAAACAAATAAAAAATAAAAAATAGTATATTTAGCGTACATCAAATAAGAACTTTTTTTTAATTAGTTCGATTTAATTAGTTTAAAAGTCTCATTTTTAATTAGGTTTATTAGTAGTTTTAAAGGTTCTTAAATCCTTAAAAAAGGTTTTTAAACTGGATCAAAATTATCTTTTCATTTTTTTTTGTATTTACTATTTTATTTATATTTTGTAACATGTTAGTCTTTAGTTAATCAATGTTGTTTTATGTTTTAATATCAATAATTAATTTTATGGATTTAAATTCTCTGTTTAATTTAATGGTGTCCCAAATAGTGTCTAACCAATCGTATTATAATACTTTATGTAATTTATAGATGTTCAAAATTATTGAACGTATAACCAAATGTATGTTTTTCATTCGATTTAGTTTTTTATTTTTTTTTTTCAAAATTAACAATCCTACTATAAGCTGATCAAAACCAATTTAATATTTTTTTTTGTTTGCTTCATAAATTTTATCTCCAAACCAACAACAAATATTAAACATTCCATAATTGATTAATTTTGATGGTTTTGAGTTATATACTTGTATGACCCTCTTTGGCTCTTTACTCATGTCATTAGGGATAAGAATAATGACCCTTACAAGCAGAAAAAATGAAAATATTTATAAAGAGTAAAAAACTCCATGACTTCCTTTGCATGGACAAACCTAAATGTCCAATATTAGTTAATAAATCTAATAGAAAATTTGGTTCCACTTAATTGTACCTTTTCTATTACCCTTTTTTATACAGCTTTTATAATATGTTCTCACTTCTTATATATTTCTCGGAATCTCAAAAAAAAAAAAAAAAAAACCAACTTGAATTCCTTTCTCACCTCTTTCTACACTTTTATATTATCTCCTTTTCTCCTCCTAAATTAGGCATTAAATTTTATACAAGTGTTGCTTCATGAAATTTATAAACTTGAATAACCAATATCCACCAATGACGACATTGCAACGTTGTACGTTCACCATTACATGACTTTATTAGTATAAATTTGATTGTTTTATATAGCTTCTATAGAATCTATGAAATAAACCCTCTGCATGAAATCAAAATCAAATCAATAAACGTGTGTCATGAAAAATCCTATTAGAAGATTGTGGTGATAATGCACTTAATATTATAGTACCAAGTAAAATTGAAATTAGTGTCTTTAGTTCAAGAAATAATCATAACTATCTAATTCAAATTTATCGAACCATCACCGACCCTATACATTTCAATATTATCATTAGCATTAGCTACGAGATTGAGTTATGTGTGTTTATAAAAGAGGTATAGGGTGGTACCTCAAGTTGTTATTTGTTTATTAACTAAACAAGGCATGAAAATCTACACTATCTATTCTATTAAATCTTAAATACCATTAAATCAAATTAAAGATCACCACGTCAAATGAGCTTGTTTGGTATAGAGTATAGATTGTGAAGAATATAGATGCTAGGGTGTTTGGTATAAAATTATATATTTTGTATTTCATATTAAAAATAAGAACTGAAATTATAAATACATGTACTGAAATATCCTTATTAAATAACAATCAAGTATTTTATTTAAAAAATAAAATTTATCTGTCATTATATATTTTCAAGATGATTTAATTCACAGTTTGACAAACTCCTAAATTATGCTTTTCATGTTCACAGCAATTTTGAAAAAGAAAATTATTAAACACCTAACAACAAATATTTCAACAATACAACAATGTTAAACAGGCCTATTGTTTCTTGAATTGCTTGGAAAGAAGGGATCCAAAGCAATTTAAGCTTTGATTTTGTAGACACTACTGTTCCATTTCCGTAATCTTTCCCAAAGCGTTATCAAAAGCTTTTTGATTGTCATTTCATAATAGTATGGTTATGTCAATGAAAGGTGAAGAAATAGAAGACTTGTTTTGATTGGGGTTGAATAGGTGAAAGGTTATTGATTTGGTAGAGAAAATTAAAATTAGTCTTTACCATAGAAGTGGAAAGCTACAATTGCAATACTCATCTAATAGGATGTTTGAAACTTTAGTTTTAATCTATTGGTCATAATTGTAAACAGTGTAAAGCTCTTAATAGCTACAGTAAAAAGTAAAAAGTTACTATAATATAAATCTTTCACATGTTACAGCTTTTAAAACATCAGTTACAACTAAAGTTTTAAACAGTCTATAAGTCATTTTGTTGAGGGAGAGAGAAGAAATATGAGATGGGCAAGGAAGGTATAAAGAGCATTTCCCACTACCATCTATACCAGATTCCTAACCTGATGCTCCCTTGAGTTGGAAGAGAATTAAAAGGTGTGGTAGGACATAGTGTTTGAGATTATCAGCATCTTATATCTCAAAATTCAGACCGTCAAACTGAGGTTTTTTTTTTTTAATTTGTCGCAGAACAAATATCTCCTGAGATTATAAATTTATAGATTTTTGCAAGAATAAGGTAAAATATGTAAATACGATCAATTTTATCTGAAACATTATGGGATCTCATGGTCATGGATTGCAAATTTGAAGGAAGGAAGACATTAAAGATTATCAAAACTATCCTGTTAGTGATTTTGTCACTTATGGGGTGTTTCAAAGAGTGGTAGAAACCAGTGGTGAAAACTACTTTTATTATAGTATGTGAGAGTTTTACACTATAACATATGAAAGCTTTATACTGTTCATAACTGAGATTGTGGTGGAAACTGAGTGGTTCCCACCACTGCCAAACACCCCCTTAAAGATCAAGAGAGCATACTTTTCTTTTTCTTATTCTCTTTTCTTTCATGGTTGTAATGAAAAATATATCAGAAATTTGGCTTATGAGATTTTTGGGAAGCAACTCTGACTCCACTGCCGCTATTGTTTGAATTTCCTAAAATACATCGAATGATATTTGTTTCATCATATTTTTAGTAATTTAAAATCTACAACAATTTCAAATTAAGTCAACAATTAAAAAAAAAATACCAATATGCTTTTCTAATCATAAAAAAGCCAAACTTTGGCGTCAATTTTGCCAAAATTCACTGTGTCGAGAGATTTTTTTTTTGTCATGCATAAAAGTTATAATTGAAACTACCGGAACATGCTCAGGTATTTAGAAGAGTAGTTTAAACTATTAGTTTGGTTTTGAGAGCTATAGCTTGTGAAAGCTTTATATTGTAGCATTTTACTGTAGCATATGAGAGTTTTATAATATTCACAGTTCAAACCATTGGTTTAAACTGCTTTTCAAAACACCCGAGAGTTATACACTTAAAGCATATTTTGCTTTATATTATAACACGTGAGAATTTTACATTGTTTGAGTTAAAACTAATAAATTAAAACTAAGTTTACCAAACACCCTATAAAACATGCACTTAATTTAAGGATAACAGATAACAGTTCTGTCAAGCATCAACACAAATAAAAACTTATAGAAAAAGTCCGAGTAGATTCTTCCTAGAGGCTGAAAACAAAAACAGAAAAACAAAAAACAAAAAAAAAATGAAGATCGAGTTACCTTTATGTTTTCCCTCTCGGGGAATCACTGTTTCTTTTCTAAACTATAGTAGTCCCTTTGCAAGACATAATTTCATTTAGATTCTTGTATTTTGATGAAACACAGAGAGTTTTTGTTGTTGTCTCTATCAAATTTGCAGAATTTGCAAAATACATGTGGGATGGAAGTCAAAAGTCTCTTTTTCAGTGTTAAGGAAATCTTAGCTCACAAGTATCCGAGTGAAGCATCCTAGCACAGTTAAAAATATTCTCTTCTTAATAAATATTGGTATCCAATCTAGCACAGAGAATCACTCACACTTTGGTTCGGCAAATCCATTGAGTACAACCACTCAAACAATCTTAACTATTAAGTTTTTTTTTTTTTTTTTTTTTTTAAGTCATGACGAAAAGAGCTTTGTTTTTCAAAGTCAGCACTTTATGCCTTGTAAATTTAAATAAATATGGCCATTGTGATCCAATTCCCAGGCCCCCACCCAACCAAATGAGTCAGCACAGAAGCTTTTGACCGCATTTGAAACCATTGAAACATTTGCAAGGGTGTGTAAAATGTGAATTTTAATCTGTATGTGAGATGGAGTATTCAGAATTGTGCTCATAAAAAGTGCAAGCGCATAGAAAGTAGACTATGACTGACTGGCCACTTGGAACCACAATCGAGTTTAACTTGGTCAACAATATTGGCCGCTTTCTTTTATTTTCCAGCAATCCAAACAGAACCTCAATGTTGGTAGTATTCATCTACATGTGGGGTGGTAAGAAAAAGCACTAACCCAATCTGAATGATGACCTTAGGTCAAAAGAATGGCTTGTAAGTGAGATCAGGCTGGTTCTGCTGATTTTGCGGCGTCCGTAGTGGCGTGCTTGAAATTAAAAACAGAACCAAGTCCTTTTTTCTTTGAGAGCTCTTCTAGTTCTTCAAGTTTGCGCCTAAGACTCTCCACTTCTCTTGACAACTCCTCGTCTCTTTGCTTCATTGTCTACATCAAGTGAATAGAGGCTGGGCGTTAGGCAAAACATTTAAACTTTTACACGTTCATTTTATAAATGTGATACCTGAATCCATGGTCTTCCATTTTATTCACCGGTGCTCATAGAATAATAAATACAATAATCATATCACTTGAAGCCACCAAAAAAGAAAGAAAATGTAACTACATAATTTACAAAATGTCAATCTAAGAAATGTATCTTAAGAAGCAGAATTGTGATAAATGATGCATAGAACCGATAGTAGCAGGAATGTAAGAACGAACTTATCTCAAACATCCTTATTCTTTGACAGAACCAATAATAGTGGGAATGTAAGAACGAACTTATCTCAAACATCCTTATTCATTGACCATTTAGTGTTGCTCATTTATATCAGCTTTTTTCAGAGAAATGGTCAGGATAAACCTAATAATCACTATATATTCTATTTGGCTGGTCAATTTGTTGAGAAGCAACTGTCTTCTAACCAATCCAGAATTTTCCAGGGGATTACATTACCAGAATATTATGCAGCTTTTTGAATTTGATAGGTTCAATCAGGGGAAGGAGGAGACCCTTTGTAATCTATAACTTAGTTGACCCTTCGTAGTCTATAACTTAGTTGTGCTCAACAATATCAGAATCTAAGAATTGTGACATGCAATGACATTGAGGAAAATGACACCGATTCTAGAACTTGAAGAGATTAATAAACAAAACAATCTCCTGTTGTGATTTCTTGTGTAAGTTATAAACACAGCGACTCAGTGTTATCGAACAAAAACAAAACGATGCATAGCTATGCTACCTCCAATTCCCGCCTGCGGATTTCCTCCTTTCTGGCTTCTGATCTAGCACTTCTTTGCACTTCAAAGATCAGAGCAACCCCTGCAACCTATCAAGTAGAAATTTGAGCATGCAAGTTACAAAAAGAATAATAATGAAAAAGATAATAAAGAGATAAAGAAAGACATTGAATGTACACAGAACTGTTCCCTAATGAGATAAACACGTTCAGCCATTAATAATTCATGTTAGTCTATGCAGTTTTCAGCTTGAGGTTTTACTATGCATCAGAAGGAAATTATCTTTAAGAAATCCTGCAAAGAAGTAGCTAGGAGATCATTACTTACGGAGAAAACAAATAATTCACCAATAAGGTCTACAGCAGCCTGTACAGCTTTCTCCTCATTTAAGGGGCGGATTTCGACATCAGTTGCATGGCCGTAGATGCGTCTTTGCATTTGTGTGGTGATTTGGTGATTTTTCTGATTCAAATAAATAATAATCCCGTTAGAAGGAACGCGTTTGTGAGTTAAACGTCAAGACGGAAACACTTATAAGTAACAGTCATAATAAGAAGAAGAACCAGGCACTTTCGAAGCATTATAACAATTACAAGAGGACATACATAACGAAAACTTGAAAGCATTACAACAATCAGAACTGAAATGGCTACATTTGTGAGTTTAATGTGAAATACGAAATATGTATAAATAAAAATTATAGCAAGAAGAAAAACCAGAAGTTTCAAAGCATTATCCCGCAGCAGTACAACTACAAGCACAGCTCTAGCAGCAGAACGGTAAGGAAAATGCATTGAACGCAAAAATTTACAACAAAATCACAATGCTGCAAAATGCCATTATACACGTGCTAAACATGTCAAATTGAGGCAATTCGAGGTTAATTGATCTTTCATAAAAGGGAAATACCCATTTTCTAAAATGTAAAAATGTGCAGCTTGTATATCACGGCCAACTATAAAAACATACAAATTAATGACAATTTTTTGTCTGGGAACGACAGAATTACAATATAAAATTGACACGAAAAGGGAAAAAAAAAAACCCAGATGTCAAAATGCGATCAGAAGATGGAATATGAAGTACCTGAGCGATGTCGACAATAAACTGGCGGAACCTGGAATGCAAACCAGCTTGTTTCTTGAGCCTACTAGCAACTGGTTTGCTCAGAGTCTTCAAAGCCAAAGTCCCAAGCTTCAGCAGCGGGAGTACCATGCCTACAATCCCAGATCTGGTAAAGGGTTTCAGTAAAAAGATTCCTTGGTGTCAAGAATAACGATGATCAAAAGCTCGATGTACGACGGCTCGTTTGAAAGTTCAAAATGAGGGAAATTATATATGAGACGTTGATTGGGTTTTTTGACACAGAGATGGGTCAGAGGGAGAATGAGTTCCGTGGAGAAGAAGATAGAAACGCGTGGAAACGGAGCAGGTCAGACGAAATAGAAGCCTTGTTTGGATTGGGGGCCATTTGGGTTTGATTAGAAGTTTAATCTTATTTTATTTAATTTAACGATGGGTTTGAGGGAATAAATTACAGTAGATAATTGTTAAGGGGAAACGTGGGGAAGGAGTCTCAATAGGACCTTTCTTTGACTTAGACTTCTATCGATTTTTATTTTATGTGGTTAATCACTGGAGGGATAATATGAAGAGTGTGTTTGAGAATACAGTTAAAATAAAAAGTTAGAACGAATTTATTGTAAAATGTGAAATGTTTACACTGTATTTTATTTTTGTTTTATACTGTAGCATATGAGAGTTTTATATTGTAATAATTGAAACTACATAGTTCGAATAACGTTGACAAACAAAGTCAAAGTTTCTCAAAATAAACCCTCTACAAAGTGAAGAAATAAAACATATTTAGCATGTGAGAGCTTTATATTATAATTTATTTTTTCTGACCATTGTAGCATGTAAGAGCTTTAACAACCAAAAAGATTTAGTTAGAACTAATTTTATTAAACACCCAAGTACATCTTGTTTGTTTTATAGATTGCGTTAATTTAATTGCATTCTGTATCCACATCATAGCCTGGAGGATAAAATTCAAATCAAATTGATTATAAGTTTATTTTTTAGAGTTCCCTTCCCCCTTTCCCCTTAAATTCTGAGAATTCAAATCTAAATGCTATAGTAAAGAATCTTTTTTTTTTTTTTTTAGATTTCCTCTATCATATACTTGAGGGAAAAAAATATCATAACTTTTTAGTTTGATATTCAATTAAGATGATTCTTCTTTCACTGTAATGAAAAGAGGAATAATTCAAAATCCATACAACATCTTTTTTAATATCATGAACATTAAGGGTTTGTTTGGTCTCATTTTGATTTTTATATAGAAAAACAAAAATATTTTCTCTTGTTTTCATTTTTCATTTCTTTAAACAAAATACATATTTGATAACTCATATTTTTTTCTATTTTTAAAGATTAAAAAAAACGTTTGATAACAACTTTTGTTACATATTTTCAAAACGAAAACAAAAATATTGTTGACCTATATTCGAATTTAGAATTGGAACGATGACACAAGACATGACCGATGGCTCAAGTCAAGATTGGGGTCAAGGTTAGTCTAATGATGATTGGGGTCGGGATCAGGGTCGGAAGAATGGGCTGAGGCTGAGGCCAGAATTGAACCGACAGGAACTGATAAGGGCCAACAACAAGGCTCATGATAAAATCCAAGATAATTTGTAATAAATGTCACAATTTATACAACTTAGAGTGGTAAATATTATTTTTTTTCCAAGTGTTGGTAAAAATTATATTATTTTAAAAAATTATTTCTCTTTTTTATTTTATCCAAAAAATTAACTCTGAAATCTGATTTTTATGTTTTTCCTTTTTATTTTTCTTTCTTCTTTTTTCTTTTATTCTTCTTCATTTTCTTCCCTTCTCTCTCTTCTCTTTCTTGAGTCTAACTCTATCTTTTCTCACGTTCTCCTCTATTGACAAATCTTCTATTTCTGGTTCCTCTAGCATGATGGCTCTTCTCTGCGCTTCTCCACCATTCCACGTTGATCTTTTCTAGCGGAGAGATTAGCCACTTATGTGAATATGGGTGTTCATAGATTGGATTACACGGATTCAGGGTTAATCCGTAGTCCAATCCGTATATATTGAATTGGAAAAATCTCAATTCTAAACCAATCAGTGAGAGTTCCAATCCAATTCGATCTGCGAACAACGGATTCTACAAATTAGAATTTGAGAATTCATGATTAGGCTTTTAATTAATTAAAAAACAAGAATAAAAAAGCATAATATAACATGACATAATTCATTAAAATCCAACAAGTTACAACTCAAGCAAATGCAAGTCAAATAATAAACTAAAATGTAACATTACAACAAACAAACTTAATAAAATTAAAAGAAAGTCTTCCTTAACAAAGAAAAGAAAAGAAAAGAAAGTTTTTAATATCGCTGAATAGTCGATGGCCATTTATTTTTAAAAGACTATTGAAAAGGACATTTTCCAATATATCCTAGTAATAATTTTACATTGGAAAAAGCTTTACAATTGCTTTTTATGTTAGTTTATTAGTTTTAGCATTTAAAAGTTGTTTACATATTTTTTGATGAATCAATAATCAATGATCAATTATTTACCAAGACAAATCAATAAGTTACCAAAAATCAATCGACAATATACCAGAGTCAATTTTCTAATTAATTTAAGAAAAAACATGAATATTTATTTAATGTAGGTTTATAAAAAGGTTATCTAGAGGACTATCTCATTTTTAAGCTAAAAAAAATGTCTTTTAGAAATTCTAGCCAAGGTATGTTAGAAATATATATATTAATATGTAAAATTTAAATATTATATACATATATTATACGGGTTGAGAGATAATCAATTTGTAGTCCAATCTATGTATATCGGATCGAGAAAATCCCAATTCAAAACCAATATGTATATTTTATAACCTAATCCAATCTGGTGGATTGGATTAGATTGAATGATTATATGAATTGGCGAATTCCGTGAACATGCCTAGACAGGATCATATCAATCTTCATGTACAGATTATGTCGCAAACTTTGCGTTCCAATCGACAAAGAGCTTGTCGTGAGCTTCGCGTCCCAACCGCTGCCTTCATCGAGATCTTCATCATCCATTGTCACGAAGCTTTGATTTCTTTACCGATCTTGATCATGGCAAACAAATCACAAATAACGATCTGAGATATTTGTCCTCCCCTTTTTCTCAAAAAACAAATGATTAGAAATAGAGGAGACATGAGAGACGCATATGAGATTTAAGATTTAAGATCCTTTTTATGATAAAAGTTTTTTAACAAAATTTTGAAAACATTTTAAAAAAAGATAGAAACCACCTAACATGTTTTCAAATGAAAATTTCCTTTTTTTGTTTAAAAAAACAAAAAATCGTTTAAAAAGCTATGCCAAACATCATCTAAGGTTTTGTTAGATTTATTAGTAAATTAAAATTTTTTTCGCTATTTATTCAAATACAATTTTAATTTTATTCCATGCTTAAATTAACACTTTAAATGCACATCCAAACATCATCAATTAGGCTAGCAATTCAAATCACATAATTCAAAACATACAACTCAAATTAAAATATTCCAAATTAACACAATTCAAATCTGTTTACCAAAGGCACGTTCCATGGCATAGTGTAAAAAAATGCCTACACAAGAATCTACATTATTTTTGAAGTCATTTTGAAAATTAACTTTTATGTCAGAGTATCTTCTGTTAAATTATTCTCAATTGTCAAAAGTTATATAGTTCGAGTCTAAATTTTTAAAAAGTCTATTAGGCTTTTCATTACTGTCAATACCTTTTTCTTACTTTCTTACCTGCACAATATTTTATTTAGATCTTTGGATTACTTGTTCATCACCTACTCGCCTGCCTCCTTAGTCGTTTTGTATATCTATCATCTTTAAAATCTCATGTAGAACTCTGAGTCTGAATGGATCAGACATAAAGCAACCAGTCATACAAACCAAATATGTCTACCTCTCAGTTAACTAGGAAAATGAAGAATATTTATGTCTTTTGTGGTTCCAGCTCTAGAAAACATAAAGTCTACCTAGAAGCCGCAAGACACTTATGGCAAGTTTTAGCATGTAGGAAAATTAGCTCGACCTATGGGGTGGTAGTTTAGGATTAATGGGAAATGTGGCAACAGCAGCTAAGTCTAGTGGTGCCAAAGTATTGAGGATTATTTCTCATCTCTTAACTGAGGGGAACCTTTGTGGGAAAACAATAGGGAGGGAGAAAAAAAGTTTTGGACATCCCTGAATGTCTTAAAATTATGATTAATAATTTTGATGCTTTTATAGCATTATCTGGCAGTCTAGGTACCCTTGAGGAAACACTCATAGTTGCTAGTAGGAATTTATTGGGCATTAACTCCAGACCCTTGGAACTTTTAAATGTAAATGGTTATTATGATAGTCTTTTAAAATTTTTAAATTGCACTGTAAAACAAAATATCATTGTAGAATCTAAAAGACAAGTCTTTGTTACTACTTCAACAGCCGAGGAATTGCTAGATAAGATGTTAATCATACATCCAGAATCTGACACTGCAATGTCCAAGCTTGATTAGGAGAAAGGAAGTCAGAAGTGGCCAGTTGATTTGAATCTACACCTGTAATCTTTTGGTTTTACCCATAGCATATATGTTCGTATTTTATATGTTACGAATAACCGCTCTTCCCCCATACTCTGTATTTCTTGTGGCATACTGTTGTTAAAACTTTTAGATTCATTGATTCTAATGTCGGGATGACTGGTAATACAAAGCAATTAATACTCTCAAAAAACATCACATTTAAGGTTTGATCTTTGTTTATCGATGCTTTTACATTATCTAAGCCAGCATGATTTGGATAGCTGGTTATATGGAGCGCTTTGTACTCTCAAAACGTATCCGCATCATATTTGTAATGTATAGTATTCCATTAATATCTTGTAAAAGTATTAAAGTTAATTGTGGGAATACTCCGTAGAGAAATATAAGTAAATTATTTGGGTTAAATGTTTGCGTCATGAGAGAAGCTGTTTATTGAAGAATCTATCGAGTCTTCTTACAACTATGGGATTCCTTCTAATCTCTTTATGTATGATTTTAATAGAAATGCTTGCATTATATATTTTATGACTATGCTTTAATTTATTAGTTTGAATGGGAAACCAATCATTCGTGACTTTTACCAAAAGATAAAGTATACAAAAACTTATTTGGCAATCTCCTTAATTGGAAACTACGCTCTAGAGACAGTGAAGGATTGAAAAAATGGTATAATTAGCATATGTCTTGAGGTAAGGTTTTCTAAGCTAAAAGTTTGATTTAAATTTGTGTTTTAGCATGAGATTTGTGAAAATATGTGTTTGATGTTTGTAGGTAAATATACAACGTTTTTGGAAGTTTGATTTACATATATCTTTGTTTAAAATGAGTTTTTGAACTAGTTTTGAAAAGTTTTGATTTTTGATTTAGATTTGTATTGTGAGCATGAAAATTTTTGTGACACCTATTATTTTCTTAACATGTAATATGGTAATTAAATTAATTATTAGCGTGCTAACTAAAATTTGTTTCATCTAAAATCTATTTCATCCTATTTCAAAATTTTTTAAAATTTTTCTATATCTATTTAGTATATTTACCGAAACGGTCTTGGAACATCAAATTAATTACTAAAATGCCATTTGGCATTATATGAATTAAAGTCTCTGAATGAGGCATACTGCACTTAATGCTTCACATACTTGTCTTCCACTTCCCATTATTTTCTTTCTTCAATCGGCCCCTCCAACAAAGAAAACCATGCATTTATTTTCTTTTCTCCGTGCAACACTTATCTTTCTTCTTTCCTCTTTCAATGTCTTCCTCTCATTCTCTTCTTCTTCTTCTTTCTTCTACTCTCTAAGCCTGAGAAACCCAGCTCCATGTCGTTCAAAAGTCTCCATACTAAAGTTGAACTTGAGCTTTAATCCCTTGAATTGATGACTTGAAGTTTTCAATGAGATTTTAAGGTAAGATTTTAGAAAATTAATCTAGTTTTATTTACCATTTTTGCTTTAAATTTGCTCATTTATTTTGCTGCACAATTTAGATTTCATGGTTTTGAATGAGAAAATTTGACATAAGCATGTTTTCACCCTTATTTGCAAGAAATGCTAGAGATATGGTTTGATGATGATTTTGGTATAAAACTCATGAGAATATGTTTATTGTGATTATATAATGCAAGCTGCATATTTTGGAATGGTTTTGAGATTTTGAACAAGAATAATATATTTTGGGTTAAAGAAAATTTTGATATTCCATAAACTTTGTAATACCTCTATGGGCAGTGGCTATTTCTTGAAATTCTAGGATTAAATTAAAATGAATTTTGCAAATTAGTTTGCATATTTAAAAAGTAGATATCCTAAGCTTTCTAACGAGCTATCATAAACCTAAATCGGAGTTGTATTTTATTTTCTATGAATTTTTAAATTTTTGATTGGAAACTAGTAAACTTGTCAGTGGCAATATACCGTCCGTTTACGTTAAGTAAACCACCTGTTAACCCGTGTGATGATTGTAGATAGTGAACTTATCCTTTTTGTAAAAGTATACTGCCAGTTTGCTATGGTATACCAGCTACTAACCTGAACCAATAACTCATCTTTGCTCACCATGTAATTCCTTTATGTCTTGCAACCTTTCCAATATTATCCTAAGTGATTGATGAATCTTATTAGAGACTAAAACATATAGATTATTTGTATATATTTTATATTATGTTAAGCCAAAATTTGTTTACTTTGGTATTAAAAAAGAAGTTCGCATAAAAGCTTTAATGACACACTAGTAAGATGGATTTACACATGATTTATTTATGAATTTGGTCGTATGTTGTGTTTAGTTTTAATTGTCCTTATGCACGCCTTAGGATCAAGGGAGTGTGGAGCTAATGTTAATTGATTCTGGGATTAAAAGATTGTTGATAAGCTTAGAAGGTAAGGATTCTATTACTCATCTTTTGTGAGGTTTTTATGGAATTAAACTTGATTGTTTTGTTGCAAGATATATATATATATATATATGTGTGTGTGTGTGTGTGTGTGTGTGTGTGTGTGTGTTGAACTGCTATAATATGAGTATCACATATGAAACTATAACATGAACTCGTCCTGTATTGTACAGCGAGGAACATAATGATTTAACACATGTTGTTGTAAATTGAGAAGCATGGTTAGGAAAACTAACTCTATAAATAATGACTGAATATAGAGAAATGATGAGACGTGAAGAGGGCGGCGGTTACGTTCTTGGACACAAATACCCTAAAAGGTAAAGTAGGGGAGGTGATAACGCTCCCTTGGGTCAAAAGTCCCAGAACGCATTGTCCAAGAATCGACTTGGTGAGGACTCAGGGCTTGATGTCCCCTCACTGGAACACCCTTGGAATGATTGAAGGGTGGTCAAGCATGCCCATTGGGTTTCGATGAGTTGAGTGATACTTTATTGAACGTAGATACCTATGAATGATAATAAACTGTAATATTTGTATATATGTATAAAACTCGATAATGATTAACTATGGTATCCACTGAATATGAGCATAATAAATCTCATAATTTGGATAATGATAAGCATTAACTAACCCTGCAAGTTTTAATGTGGTAATAATAAAACCTAAAGGTGAGTAATAGTTTTCCCTACTGAGCATATTGTCTCTCATTTCCTTATATTTTTATCTTTTCAAGATTCACTAAGTGAGAAGTGACTACGAGAAAAATAGTTGAGGAAGGTATGTAGCTATATTACGTTGGGACTGCTTCAATTGTTAAGAATGTTCTTCATGATAATGTAAGCATCGATTGTTACTTTCTATGACTGTATTAAAACGTGTTGAGAGTTGAAATGATGATGACAATAGTTTATATTATGAAATTTAAGGTGCTACATTAAACTGTGGTTTAAATGTCGTTTATATTTATATTTTTGATTTTGAGAGTTTTCATTTAAGACCCGGGCAACTTTATTTTTGATCTTTTACTTTTATTTTTGATTTTTGTTTTAATTTATTAAAAACTGTTAACCCCCATATATGAGCGTTATAGAATTTTAAGAAAGATGATCTATATGTGTTTGAGTGTGATATTTCATAGTTTTTATGCATTTCTTATGTCCTAAAAGTTAATAAAAAAGGTCGGATTGAATTGTAAGTTTGAAACCTTCGAAAATGAAAAACTAGATTTCTAGAAATTCTTCTATCGGTAGGCTGGACTTGTTAATCAGCAGGCTGGACCTATCAGCAGGTTCGGCAGGCCGAACTCTACCAAATCGACAGATCGAACCTTATAGATCAGCAGGCCAAAAGAGAGGTTTGAAATGTGTAGTTTAATCGGCAGGCCGATCGGGCAGTTCAAACTCATGTATTTTTCATTATTTTGTGTTATGAAATGTTCCAAGGATTTTATATTAATGATTATGAAACACTAATAAGAATAGATGGTAAATTAACATGATTATAGATTATGAATTAAGTAAAGTATGGTTACTTTATATGTTGTAGGATAACGAAGTTCTTGAAGCTTGCATGGTGAACTTGATATCGTGAGATGGAAGTTATCAGCATAGTATTCCCCAAAAGATAAGGAATCTATTACCCATTTTTTGTGAGGTTTTATGGAACTAAAATTGGTTCTTTATATTGCAAGTTATATCTATATATATATACACGTTGAACAATTATTATATGAATGCCACTTATGAGACAATAACATGAACTCGTCCTGTAATGTACAACAAGGAATAAATTGATTTGACATGTATTGGATAAATTGAGAAGCATGGTTAGGAAATATACTCTATACATAACAGTAGTGGTTATGAGATGAATGGTAAGACGTGAAGAGGGCGACAGTTAAGTTCTTAAGCATGAATACCCTAAAAGGTAAAATAGGAGGAGGTAAGGATGCTCCCTTAGGTCAAAAGTCCTAGAACGCATTGTATAGAAATCGACTTGGTAAGGATCCGAGGGACTTGATGTCCCCTCACTGGACACATTTGGAATGATTGTAGGGTGGTCAAACGTGTCTGTTTGGGTTTTATTGAGTTAAGTGATATAATACTTTATTGCACGGTGGATCTAGATGAACATTATTAAATCCAGAACTAATATGTATATATGTATGGAACTTGATAAGAATAATCATAGGGTATCCACCAAAAATGAACATAATAATATTAATGAATAATGTTGAGAACTAACTAACCAGCAGGTATTAATGTGACAATGATAAAAACCTAAAGGTGAGTAATGGTTTTTCCTACTGAGCATGTTATCGCTCATTTTTTTATATTTTCATATTTTCAGAACTCATAAAGTGTGAGATAGTGACGAAAAACATAGTTGAAGAAACTATGTAACTATACTCAGTTGAAATCTCTTCGTTTATTAAGAATGTTATTCATGATAATGTGAGCATTGTAAGTCATTATCCGTGACTGTATTAAGATATGTTGATGGTTGAAATGATGATGATGACCGTTTTATATTATTAAATTAAATGTGCTACATTAAACTGTGGTTTATTTGTTGTTTATATTTTTATTTTGATTTGAGAGTTTTCATTTAAGTCCCGTGCAAATTTATTTTGAAGTTTTATTTTTATTTTTTGATCTTTATTTAATTCATTAAAAACTGTTAACCCCTACTTAGGAGCATTACATGCTATCCGCCAAACTTTGTGGTAAATTTACTATAAAATATAACATTATAGCAAATTTTGCATATGATATTTCACCATTTAAAAATCAACATTTAATTCCAAAACTATCACGATTATATATTAAAACTCTAAAAAGTTCTCAAAACATCTAGACCACTATTCAAAGTCTAATTTGTTGCACTTTACTCTCATTTGTTAACGGAAAATAATAAAAATAAATAAAAAAAACCGAAATCTACGTAAAAAGTGGGAAGTCATTTACCAGGAGCCAATATATATAAAAAAATGTGAAACTTTCAAACGAAGTTTTAGTAGACTCTCCCTTCAATATGTTATTAAGGGCTTGTTTATTTTGAGAATTGTTTGAATTTTTTAGACTCAAATTTAGTTTTGAGTATTAATAATTTTTTGGATATGTGTTTGTTTTTTTCAAAATTTGAATCCTTTGAATATTAAGAATACAAGTTTTCAGAGTTTTGACTCTCCCCTAAACTTTTGATACTCAAATATCTCTACTACAATAAAAACTAAAATTCTCAATTCTATATTTGAGGAAAAAAATCATAACTTCTTCATTTGTTATCCAATTAAGATTATTCGTTTTTCATTGCATTCCTAGTGAATAGAGGAATAAATTAAGATCTATATTGCATATTTTTTAGGATAATTAACATTGAAATTTTATTAGATTTGTTGATAAATCAAAAAATATTTTCACAACCTTTTTAAATACAAATTCTAATTTTATTCTATACTCATATTAAAACTTAAACACACATCCAAACGTCAATTCGGATAATAATTCAAATCACTAATTTAAATTCTAATTTAAATCACACTAGCTCAAATCAAATCACTAATTCAAATATATTTACCAAACAGACCCTAAAAACTTTGCTCATCTCGTATATCAGTATATATAAAAAGAAAGTATAAAAAACAAGATCAGTATGAACCTATTTGAAATTACTTATAAAAAAGTTATTTTGGCTTATTTACTCTAAAAGTTATTTTTTGACATGTTTGGATGGACCTTAAAAAGCCAAAAGCACCTTTAGAAAATGTCAACTATTTGGTGCTTTTGAAAAGATTTATGATTTATATTTTTGACTTTATATTTAAGAATAAGAAATTAGGAATTTTATCCATATATTTAAGTTATGCTTTTTTTTCAATTCAAATAGGAGCTTTTGACTTATTTAATAAAATATGTTCAAAAGCTTTTTTGAAATCAAAAAGCACACTTCCATACATTATCCAAACATGAAATTAAAAAGTTTAGCTTATGCCAAATAGTATAGCATTGGTTTGAAAATAGCATAAATGTGATTTGTTATACTTTAAAGTTTACGAGTTAAAATGAGATAAATTGCATAATTTAGAGGTCACAAGTGAAATTGTTGACTCAATTATGTTAATATTTTTTTGTTTTAGTAACAAAAGGGTCAAGGTGAGATAAGTTGAATAGTGTGAAGGTGTG